>CAVLJG010000010.1:436514-453219 GCA_963669975.1 Acanthoscelides obtectus
GCATGCACGATGGTCGTGCCAGGGTTAGAAGGCAACGTGGTGAAAGGAGGAATCCACAGTTTTTTATTGAAAGACATGTTCATCACACTGTTGGAGTTATGGTTTGGGGTGCTATAGCTTATGGTTCCAGGTCACCTTTAATCTTCATCAGAGGTAACATGAACGCGCAGCGCTATATCCACGAAGTTCTAGAACCCCATCTTGACACCCTGGCAGATCCAACTTTCCAACAAGATAATGCCCGACCACATATTGCAAGAGTCACAATAGACTTCTTTCAACATAATGATGTCACATTGTTACCATGGCCATCAAGATCTCCCGACTTATCCCCAATTGAGCACGTGTGGGATATGATGGGTAGGAGATTGCTCAATTTGCAACGTCCTTCTCAGACTCTAGAAGCACTTCGAGAGGAGTTGGTGGTTGCCTGGAATGAGATACCACAGGAGGACATTGACCACCTGATCAGAAGCATGCCTAGGCGCGTTGGAGAATGCGTAGCACATCAGGGTGCATCCACACATTATTAAAGGTCAAAGGGCTTTAAAGCAGTGCAATCATTTTGAAATTTTTATCATTTACTTATTATGCTTCATTAAGTACTTATACAAATTTTTATTAAAATAAAACCATTTAAACTGGGTGTTCGGATTTATATGTCACTTAGTATATTTTAGTTGTAGTTATGTAGGGAGGGGAGGGCAAGGCTTGTAGCCTAGATAACAAGAACTGTATGGGCTCATTTGACTGACTTGATCTATTGAATTATTATATTATACGTATTTGCTTCTTTCTAATGTAGAACATTGTTACCTATCAACGACCTCCTTTCCTGTACGATGAATCCAATCCACAGCTCTGATGATGACAGCACTCTACATGCAGAAATTCAGAGTGGCAAGCCGATCTCTGTCGATGAGTTGGAGAAAAGAAGACCAGTAGCGTTTTCCTCTTTGACGAGAGACCTGAAGGGTATCACTGCTTGGGTATGCAACAAATCTTGAGCAGTTTATAGCTACTAATTCGATTTTAAGTATTGTCACCTTTATTCATTACTTTTTGCCTTTCTACGCACTTTGAGGAGGCTGCAGGGCATAAGAAGGCAAGGGGTGGATTTGCTACATAGCACAGGCCCGCTTTTGAAGTGACATAATTTTTTGTCTAGTTCAAAATCAAGTATAACAGAGAAATGTATTTTACCAGCGGAAAACATCCTACCGATGTCTACGATCGGCAGCCTTGGAGGCTTATTAATCTCTTGGTTTATATACTACAACTATTTAAAACTGTAATAACTCATACGCGTGATCAACACGTGATCAGAGCTCGATCCCGGCTTCCTTCCAGTACAGCCGTATAGCGTACGACATATGTCGTTTCTGTGGCTTTGCGGTGGTCAACAGCACAGACAGAGATGGAAATAATGGCTGATTGTTCTCCGCCGGTAGAACCAATGAAATCAAGGACGCGCCTCGACCGGCAGACTCATAGGCGTCGGCAACGCATTGGAACGTGTTTCGTTGAGCGATCGCATATTGTGTGTTTTTATAAGAATTGTTGTGTGATTGTTATTGTTGTGGTTTCTGTGGTTACTGTTTTGGTCATACTTAACCATGGAGAGTACAAATGGCACGAGTGGAAGTACTGAAAGCCAGGGAACAAGTAGACGGCTTCGTAAAGCACTGAAGAGGGACGCGAAAGAAATCGTGCTCAACGTGTTCAATTATCTGAACAGAACTATGTCGCAGGGAGATGCACTCGCGCGTTGTGAAAGTATGACAGGCGTTCCAGAGTGGACCATTCGCAGGGTGGTGCATGAAAAGAAGAAAACTGGAGCTACTACTGATCCAAAGTTTAATTTGAAGGGACGAAAGGCCGTTAAATTGGATGACGATAGCAAAATGGCGTTAAGGCGAACCGTACATTCATTCTTCTTTATGAATGAGATACCAACCCTCAAGGCTGTACATGCAGCGATCAAGGAAAATGAAATTATACCCCAAATGAGCGTCGAGGTAATGAGGAAATCCCTGCACGAAATTAATTTTCGTTACGAAACGCGTAATCGGAAGTCAGTATTGATAGAGAGACCTGAAATAGTCGCCTGGGGTCGAAAATACCTACGCGAAATGATTGAATATAGGCGACAAAGCAGAAAAATCTATTATTTGGACGGGACATGGGTAAATGCAGGTCACACAGTTAAAAAAACCTGGATAGACAAAAACGTAGTGAGTAACTGACAAGCAAGCATTGAAGGTTTGTCAACAGGTCTTCGTAGACCGTCAGGGAAAGGTCAAAGATTGATCGTAACTCATATTGGTAGCGATAGTGGCTTTTTAGAAGAGTGTGACTTGATTTTCGTCTCTAAGAAAGGAGGTGATTACCATGACGAAATGAATGCCAGCTGCTTCGAGAGCTGGTTTCAAGGGGTGCTTCAGCGAGTTGAGCCCAACTCTGTGATCGTCATGGATAATGCTTCCTACCATAGTCGTCGAGCCGAACGTGTACCGACTATGGGATCTCGAAAAAGTAACATGCAGCAATGGTTGCGCGAAAAAGGAATCCCGTTTGACGATTCATGTGTGAAAGCGGAATTGTATGAAAAAATTAAACAGCACAAACCTGCGAACATTAGTTGCGTGACTGATGAGATGGCCCGTCAATGTGGTGTCACTGTGCTGCGGTTACCGCCCTACCACTGTGAACTGAACCCAATAGAGCTCATCTGGGCTCAAGTGAAGGGTTATATTGCGCGCCATAACACAACCTTCAAATTACCAGACGTTAAGGTTTTACTTGAGGCTTCCATACAGCTAGTAACGCCCGAAGCTTGGCAGAATGCTATCCGCCATGTTGTGAAGGAAGAAACAAAAATGTGGCTGCTTGACCACCACATCGACACCATCATAGAGCCAGTTATAGACAATTTCAACGAGGAAAGCGATAGCGACAGTTTATTACTGTCAGATGTAAGTGGAAGCGACGATGAATAAAGGTAATTCCCAAATTTTTGACTTACAATATGTTTCAAACCGCTCTTTATTAAGCATGTGACAAATCTAGTTCACCCATGTTGAACATTCATACCCCGCCTATGAACAGCCGACTACTGGTAGTTAAGTGATGTTCACGGGAACATCGATGAGTCATTACAGTTTTAGATAGTTATAGTATAGTAACTAAGCTAAAAAGTGAGCTCCCGATCTATCCGCAGGCTATATTCGCTGACAAAGACGGCGCTTCAAAATACATTAGAATGTTGTAATATTGCATGATGTCTCCATATATCTTATGAGCCTTTCGTGTTTATAATTACATGATACCATAAATAACTAGCCTATATCAGAACCTATTCGTCCCTTTATATCCCAACAGCTTATAATTTGCGTAAATCACATTGATTGGTGCTAAAATAATCGCTACCGTTCAGTCTGGATATTAATCAGGACCACAGAGCTTGAAGCTAGATCAATATTTTAGGTACCTACTTCTCTTAGAGGCTTCCAATATACCTTTTTGTTTATATTTGTTCAATATTGCCCAAACTTCTTTACGCTTCAGCTTCAAATTTTTGGCAATGTCGACTTGACGTTGACTATCTTTGTATAACTCAATGATCTTCGTTTCCACATCGAAAGAAATTTCTGGACCACGCGGCATGGTCTTAAAATCACTCAACTTATTCCGCAGCTCTTGATGAACACCAACTAATTCTCTTCTGACACGAAACTGTACTAAACTAATGTCGAAAAGAATTTGTCTACATATTTGGTCCCTCATAAAGAAGTGCTTATATTCAGACTTGTATTGTGGCCATTGCAGATAATGTAAAAACAAGGAATTTAGTTTTTCTAGTAATAACGCATTTGTTTATGGAGCAATGAAGTATGAATTCGTTTTCTAAAGGTATTTAGGTAAATATTCATATTTGCCTATATACTTTTGTCCATCACTGTACATTACTATTACCTCATGTTCACTTGTAGTAGTTGTGCGTGTTGCCTAAACGTCACAACACATGGCCTACGATAGGTGGCGCTCATAGTCAGTAGATGCGAAATGGTTTAACAACTACTGTGACATTATACTGATTTTTAATGACATTATACCAATTTTTTAACAGACAACGACGAAACAAAAAAGCACTTTGGTTAAGAGATATAGTAAGGGGTCTAGTCGATTGTCAGTTCTGTGATCTAGATTTGTTTTATGCGCGTAGTGAGAAACAGGTGCAGAGGATGTTGCGGTTTGGATGGTGTTTCTTTTTCTATTTTTCGGCCGAGTCGTGTCGCGCCGGATGGAAATACGCTAAGACGAGCATGACTGGGCTCGTGTGACGAATTTTAGACGAGCTTTTACACGTATCTGAAAATATCCTAATGCTTTTGCGTTTTAAAACCACGGCGCTAAATTGCGGGTACATCAAGTCCTTTCATCAAAGCAGCCGCAAAAGTGCTTGAACATCAGGGTATCTGGTTAATCCGAGTTCAGAAATGTTCAATGTTAGTACAAGACCTCATATTCCGAGGCAGTTCAGGGAGGTCAGATGTAACGTAAAGAGGTCCAAAGAAATCCGTTGCGAAGTGGGTATGGACCTGTTTAACTGACTTGATCCAATCGATTCTTTTGTCAGACATGTAGTAGCTAACTTTTTTGTCGGAGCAATAAACTTGTGCTGAAACATTATATGAACTGATGACGGTGTTGCAAGGGACGCGCAGAGTTAACCTACTTGACGCTATTTTTCCTCTTGAAACCGTAGAGATTGTATTTGTTCTCGCTTCGCATTCCTTCAGAGTACGTATTATAAAACTTCACAAAGCGCACAATGCGCACTTATTGCGGCCCTGTAATTTGGCGTACTTTGGTCTCGTACTCGTGAAACTATTCTCGCCTTCGCAATATATCGACCATCGACATCGCTCGACGGCCTATTTTCGTAGCTCTCAACTTTTCTTTCCGACACCTACTCTAATGCTCTATAAAACTACCGCACTTCTCTTTAGAAAAAGCGGCGAATTTCTTTGCACTTACGGAGTACAAAGTGCGGATAATGACAGGCTTGGATACAAAGTAGAGTTACAAGCCTACGGGAAAAAGACGCATTGTGATAGTCAATCATACCTAGTCGTTATGAAAAAGCGCAAATATCAAGTTTGCCTAAAGTTGCTCAAGGATTTGCGTAATATTAGTATACAGGGTGTCCGCAAACTTGGGGTTTTCCTTTTCAGATACAACTACCCTTGAAATAACAAAAGTAATGTGTAGTGAAACGAGGGCGGCCAAGTAAAAAAAAATAAAGGAAAAAGTACTCACTCTCCAGTTGACGAGAAGGGCTAAGTACGTCTCTGTCCGAAATCATACCGCTCCAACAGAAAATGAAATCAGCTGATGCGCTACCGAGCAGACGCCGGCGGCGGTGCAGACCACGAACAGAGCTAACAAATATGACGGCGTTGCCGCCTTTTCAGTTTTTAGGTAAACGTACTTTATAGGTATTGTTCGAAGTTATCGCCGTTTGATTCAAAAACACAGGTGCGTGCAAGACGTAGCCAAGCATCGGTGCAGGCTTTGAGAATGGAGTCCCTACCCCGAATGAAAGCACCAGTTTGTTCAATTCTGAGACGAAGTTCGTCAACCGTATGCACTTCAGTTTTGTACACTAAACGTTTCATTTCTCGCCAAAGAAAAATATCACATGGTGTTAAGTCTGGAGATCGCGGAGGCCACGCTACGCGTCCATTACGTCCGATCCACCTATTCGGAAATAATTCATTCAAAAACTCACGCACTTCGCGTCTAAAATGGGGCGGTACACCATCGTGCAGAAACCACATTGATTGTCTTACATTTAATGGCACATCTTCTAACAAGGAAGGCAAAATGTTGCGTAAAAACTCTAGGTATTGCATCCCGTCCAATCGATTTGGGAGAATAAATGGTCCAATGAGCATACCGTTCACCATGCCTGCCCAAACATTCACCGAAAATGTTTGTTGAAAATGTGCCCGACGGACAGCGTGCGGATTTTCTACTGACCAAACATGAGTGTTGCGAAAGTTATTCACCCCATTACGCGTGAACGTAGATTCGTCTGTCACCAATATGCACTTCAAAAAGTCCGGATTATTGTCATGTTGATACAACAACCACTCACAAAACCGCACTTTTGCTGGAAAATCGTCAGGTTGAAGGGCTTGTACACGTTGGACGTGAAACGGATACAGCCCCTCTGCACGCAGCGTTTGCCACACTTTAGTTTTTGATACTTGCACTTCTCTAGCCACGTCTCTAGTGCTTGTTGAGGGATTCTCGTCTACGCGATTACCTCTACACGCGAGACCGTAACCGTCGATTGAAGGTTGCATACTGACCTGACATACTGACCCCGACCCAGTTCTGTCGTCGGGTTGAGCCAGTGACCTTGTACCGCTCGGTGATATCGCGGGTCGCAGCTACAGGACGGTATTCAGATATTTTTGATGTTGCAGAGCCCTTTATCTCGGTTCCCTTAAGACATTGGTGTATATGGTACTAAGAAAAATTGCTTATGTTTTCAAGATCTACACGTCGTGTAAAGGAAAACCCCAACTTTGCGGACACCCTGTATTGCCAACATTGTCTAAATCGCTTGAATCAATAATAGATGTTCAGATAAGAGAACACTTAAGAACGAATAACCTCATTATAGATACACAATCAGGGTTCCGTCCGGCGCATAGCTGTGCAACAGGATTGCTGGAAGTGATGGATGATGTATTATGCAGTGCTCACAAAGGTAACCTGACTGCCTTGGTGCTCTTAGATTATACGAAGGCATTTGACAGGATACATCATGACTTACTCTTAGCCATGTCCCACTTTTACGGTTTCTCGGCCGATGCAGAGTCCCTAATGCGTAGCTACTTCAGCGATCGTCAACAGCAGGTAATGCTGAATGATAAGTACTCCACGCCATTGAAAGTGACCATTGGTGTTCCTCAGGGCTCTATTCTGGGTCCGCTAATGTTCATCATTTACACCTCTAATCTATACTTCAGTCTTCACTCATGTAAAGCTCATTTTTATGCAGATGATACAGAAGTGTACTTATCATTTCCTCCAGCTCAAATATTGCCTGCTGTTGATCTGATAAATAAACATCTTGACTAAAGCGTCTCGAAACATATGCTTAGACTTGAATCCGGCTAAAAGTACAGTCATGTTATTCGGGCCGAAAAATTGGAGAGACCATTGTGAACCTCCGGTGAAAATAAACCTTGATAACAATACTTTAGAAATAAGCTCGATAGCGCGTAATTTAGGCTTGTACCTTGACAAAAACTTAAGGTTTGAGGATCATGTTAAGTGCTCCAGAAGGGCGTATTGTAATTTAAAAACGATATACGGTCAAAAATCTTACATGAACCAAAAAACTAGTCATACTACGCAATTCTCTTGTTCTGTCGCATTTTAACTTCAGTGATGTCGTCTATGACAAATGTCTAACTAAATTCACCTCTGATAAAATACAACGCGTGCAAAATTCTTGTCTGAGACTTATTTTTGGTTTAACAAAATACGATTCTGTTTCATCAAAGCTTACTGATGCTGGCTGGCTGAACATGAAGCAACGCAGGCTGCTCCATAGCCTCGTACAGTACCATAAGATTATTATGCATAAACTACCAACCTACTTACACGAAAAAATTCATTTCCTTTACTTAGCTCAGAATCGCAATACCCGCAACAAAACAAAACTGCCACCGCCTTTTAATTGTACCATCTTATTCGAAAGATCTTTTTCGTATAATGTACATACATAAATGAAATTGTTAATATAATTAAGAAGTGTGAAATTCAACTCTTTGCAGATGACACTATGCTTTTTGTTAAGGGTGATTCAGTGGATGATATAATAAACTTTTTAAATGAAGATTTAACTAATATGTACTAAGTGACATATAAATCCGAACACCCAGTTTAAATGGTTTTATTTTAATAAAAGTTGGTGAATGTATTTATCTTACTGTAAATAACAAGTGAAAAAATTTTCAGCCTTATCAGTTGGACATTCGGTTTTTACACTGCTTTTTTTTAATTCACTAACGCTCTAAAAATGAATATTTCAGCCGCAGTAAAGAATCAACGTTGGCGGATTTTGGTTCTTGACATCCTTTACGATCGGTTACGATGCCTAGAGTACGGAGACCTGTACGATTTCGTCAACTTAGTGCGTTTGATAGGGGCCGTATAGTGAGACTTCGGGAAGCTGGACTTTCTTTTCGGGCAATTGCAGTTAGAGTGCAAAGAAGTGTAGACACTGTGGTTAGGTGTTGTCAGGCATGGCTTCGAGAAGGCCGTACGCAAAGAGCAAGGGGCACTGGACGCCGCCGTAGAACAACAGACCGTGAAGATCGCCGCCTAAGATTATTGGCCTTAAGGGACCGTTTCTCCACTACCAGGTCCATTGCAAATGAATGGTTTGCAGAACACGGAAGACCTATTGGCATGCGAAGTGTTTACCGACGAATGAGAAGTTTTGGTTTGTTTTCATACCGGCCACTCTGGGTCCTCCCTTTAACTCGAGAACATCGACGTAATCGCCTTGAGTGGTGCAGACAACGGTCACTCTGGGATCAGGTATGGAACAGTATTGTCTTTAGTGACGAGTCTCGATTTTGTTTAGGCATGCACGATGGTCGTGCCAGGGTTAGAAGGCGACGTGGTGAAAGGAGGAATCCACAGTTTTTTCTTGAAAGACATGTTCATCACACTGTTGGAGTTATGGTTTGGGGTGCTATAGCTTATGGTTACAGGTCACCTTTAATCTTCATCAGAGGTAACATGAACGCGCAGCGTTATATCCATGAAGTTCTAGATACCCATCTTTTACCCTATCTTGACACCCTGGCAGATCCAACTTTCCAACAAGATAATGCCCGACCACATGTTGCAAGAGTCACAATAGACTTCTTTCAACATAATGATCATTGTTACCATGGCCACCAAGATCTCCTGACTTATCCCCAATTGAGCACGTGTGGGATATGATGGGTAGGAGATTGCTCAATTTGCAACGTCCTCCTCAGACTCTAGAAGCACTTCGAGAGGAGTTGGTTGTTGCCTGGAATGAGATACCACAGGAGGACATTGACCACCTGATCAGAAGCATGCCTAGGCGCGTTGGAGAATGCGTAGCACATCAGGGTGCATCCACACATTATTAAAGGTCAAAGGGCTTTAAAGCAGTGCAATCTTTTGAAATTTTATCATTTGCTTATTATGCTTCATTAAGTACATATACAAAATTTTATTAAAATAAAACCATTTAAACTGGGTGTTCGGATTTATATGTCACTTAGTATATTTGTTTATGAGCAATATTCTGTCCACACATGTTTGGACCATCCTGTACATATCTCCATAACCAGTAAGATATTGATTTGCGGTTTTCACAGTTTTAGACAGTTTTAGACAGGACCCCCCCCCCTCTTATGTTCGCCACTGTCCAAGCTGGTCAACATCATCTGTCCATTTTCCAGGAAATTACACCGGTTTTCTCCCGGCTTTCATTACAAGGTCCACTCGAATCCGAATCCCGGTTCGACGCGAACGGCAACGAGAGGCTAGCAATGATTGCAAAAAATCTTAATAAGCCCTCGACTGACCGGACTGGGTCCATCCGAAAAACACTACGCTAGCTATTCAGTCAGTCAGGACAATGCCTCTCCTCTCTATGGCCAGCAAAAAGTACGCGCCCAAAATCGAGTAAGCCCTTTGTGGGCTTTGAGCGTAATGTTCATTTGCAGTCAGCAAACACCGAAGATGGATTGGAAGCTACTAGATTAAATCGTCTAGGGTGCATTTTCAATAGAGATATTTTTGAAGTGTTGATACTTCTCTTTGATTTTACTTGATACTCCACTGGCGAACAAAACAAATTATAACATACTTGACTTTAAATACCAGAAATAAAGATATACTAAGTGACATATAAATCCGAACCGCCAGTTTAAATGGTTTTATTTTAATAAAATTTTACTAGTACATAATGAAGCATAATAAGTAAATGATAAAAATTTCAAAATGATTGCACTGCTTTAAAGCCCTTTGACCTTTAATAATGTGTGGATGCACCCTGATGTGCTACGCATTCTCCAACGCTTCTGATCAGGTGGTCAATGCCCTTCTGTGGTATCTCATTCCAGGCAACCACCAACTCCTCTCGAAGTGTTTCTAGAGTCTGAGGAGGACGTTGCAAATTGAGCAATCTCCTACCCATCATATCCCACACGTGCTCAATTGGGGATAAGTCGGGCGATCTTGGTGGTCATGGTAACAATGTGACATCATTATGTTGAAAGAAGTCTATTGTGACTCTTGAAACATGTGGTCGGGCATTATCTTGTTGGAAAGTTGGATCTGCCAGGGTGTCAAGATAGGGTAAAAGATGGGGTTCTAGAACTTCGTGGATATAACGCTGCGCGTTCATGTTACCTCTGATGAAGATTAAAGGTGACCTGGAACCATAAGCTATAGCACCCCAAACCATAACTCCAACAGTGTGATGAACATGTCTTTCAACAAAAAACTGTGGATTCCTCCTTTCACCACGTCGCCTTCTAACCCTGGCACGACCATCGTGCATGCCTAAACAAAATCGAGACTCGTCACTAAAGACAATAATGTTCCATTCCTGATCCCAGAGTGACCGTTGTCTGCAACAACTCAAGGCGATTACGTCGGTGTTCTCGAGTTAAAGGGAGGACCCAGTGTGGCCGGTATGAAAACAAGCCAAAACTTCTCATTCGTCGGTAAACACTTCGCATGCCAATAGGTCTTCCGTGTTCTGCAAACCATTTATTTACAATGGACCTGGTAGTGGAGAAACGGTCCCTTTAAGGTCAATAATCTTAGGCGGCGATCTTCACGGTTTTTTGTTCTACGGCGGCGTCCAGTGCCTCTTGCTCTTTGCGTACGGCCTTCTCGAAGCCATGCCTGACAACACCTAACCACAGTGTCTACACTTCTTTGCACTCTAACTGCAATTGCCCGAAAAGAAAGTCCAGCTTCCCGAAGTCCCACTATACGGCCCCTATCAAACTCACTAAGTTGACGAAATCGTACAGGTCTCCGTACTCCAGGCATCGTAACCGATCGTAAAGGATGTCAAGAACCAACATCCGCCAACGTTGATTCTTTACTGCGGCTTAAATATTCATTTTTAGAGCGTTAGTGAATTAAAAAAAAGCAGTATAAAAACCGGAATGTCCAACTGATAAGGCTGAACATTTTTTCACTTGTTATTTACAGTAAGATAAATACATTCACCGACTTTTATTAAAATAAAACCATTTAAACTGGGTGTTCGGATTTATATGTCACTTAGTATACATTCATTATAAATAGTAATAAAACTGTATTTTGTGAAAAAAAGGTTTCTTTAAAACGCGGTCAAGTTTCTCAGCTGTTTGCCCTGTGAATTGAAAACTTTAACAACTACTAAATAGAGATCTATTTTGAAAACAAAATGACGAGTACAATTGTAGCCTTACAGCTATTACCATATTGATTGTTGCAATTAATGCATGTTATTTTTTTTATATAGACTGTAAAAAGGAAACATCACCCTTCGTGTAGTCTAGTAATGGAAGGCGTTATAGATTTGCATTTTCCATATTTAACCAATATGCATTCAATTGATGAGATATACAGGGTGGCGCATCGAAAACGAAACAGACGCATCTACTGGCAAGTATATCATCAACTTCCCCTACTTTTTCCGATCAGTTTATATTTTTAGCACGCTTTTATAAGCTTGGCCTGTATGTATCTATGTATGTATAATTATAATTACTTCTGTTGTCGTTTTGAGAAAAAAAAAATTAGAAAATAATCTAAAAAACATGCTTTAATGGATAATTGAACATATTCCAACAACCAAGTATGTCTGATTAATTTGGAATGAGACCAATATAAAAATTAAGATATTAACAAAAATTTGGGAATTTGGAAAAAAACTGGATCCTAAAATTTTGAATCTAATTTTAAAATTCGAAATTTGAAAAACAGTTTCAAGATTCAGAGATCTTGAAAAAAAATTGTGTATTTTATATCAAATCTCAAACTGCTGTGCCATAATTCCCTGCTCTAAAAAGGCATTTTTCTCATAGAGCGAATAATCCACGAAGACAATATCGATCGGATCTGGCTTATATGAGATAGAATCTTTTCTTCTATAAAGAACCAAGACAGCAGGCATCTCCTTGGGGATCGCGCAGTTTTTTCCCGATCGCTGAAATGAAGGATTTATAGAACACGCGTCGTAAAAAATTAACTCACAACGCAGTGCGCGCCGCCTCGAGAGGGACTTCGTAATACAGATGGATAGATGGAATGCCGTGATTACTTGAATCGTCAAAGTGGACCTGACATTGGTGTAAATAAATAACTACGAGATTTTTGAGGCCTTGCATTGTCTCCTCGCAGAAGAATCCTCCTAGAATATGTGACTGATCTTATAGTCCAGGACTATTAGACTTTCTCTGCAGAAAAAATCCCACCTGGCTGAATTTTTACCAGAGCGTTTTTTCAGTATTGTGAATCATCCGTCAAAAGTCCCCATGAATCAAAGTGGAGCTTCTTTTATGGAGATCACAAAAAAACACCTTTTCTATATATCTTCGAAAATATCTAGTCTACGATAAAATAAGCAATTACCTTTTTGTTCAGTATAAAATTCTCCACAAAAAGCTCCACTTGGATTCATGCGGACTTTTGACGAATGATTTATAATGTTGAAAAGGAGATCTGGTAAAGAATTCAGTCAGGTGAGATTTTTCAGCAGATTGGCCTTCTTTTCGTCTAATAGTCCTGGATTATTACTCGTATAGACAACCCGGATAATATATTGGGTGACAAAAAACGTAAACATCTACGTATGTTTATTCGATATAAATAATTTTTGGCATGAACTCCTTACTAGCAAAAAGATTAATTTTTTAGCTTGATTCGTGAACTGACTGCAGAAGCTGGTTCAATAATGTGTTGAGGATCCACGACTTCTTAAACACTCATTGACACGCCTCGGCATCGTGCTGATAAGATAGTCGATATCCTGTTGGGGTATCACATTACAGGCTACTGCAGCTTCGTGAGTAAGAGCTGTTATCTATCATGTCTCAGACAATACAAGCAGCTACCACAAAAACTAATCATTTTATCACTTGAATTCTAATAACATACGTACCTTTTGTTTTCACTCATTTCAGTATAATACTAAAATGGACAGTGAGTCCAAGAACTGTTCCATTAGGTCAGTGCATTATACAGGGTGTCCGCAAAGTTGGGTTTTCCTTTTCAGAAACAAATACCCTTGAAATAACAAAGGTAATGTGTAGTGAAACGAGGGCGACCAAGTAAAAAAAAAATAAAGGAAAAGTACTCACTCTCCAGTTGACGACAAGGACTAAGTACGTCTCTGCCCGAAATCAGCTGATGCGCTACCGAGCGGACGCACCATGCCAGCCCAAACATTCACCGAAAATGTTTGTTGCAAATGTGCCCGACGGACAGCGTGCGGATTTTCTACTGACCAAACATGAGTGTTGCGAAAGTTATTCACCCCATTACGCGTGAAGTTCGATTCATCTGTCACCAATATGCAATTCAAAAAGTCCGGATTATTGTCATGTTGATGCAACAACCACTCACAAAACCGCACTCTTGCTGGAAAATCGTCAGGTTGCAGGGCTTGTACACGTTGGACGTGAAACGGATACAGCCCCTCTTCACGCAGCGTTTGCCACACTTTAGTTTTTGATACTTGCACTTCTCTAGTCACGTCTCTAGTGCTTGTTGAGGGATTCTCGTCTACGCGATTACCTCTACACGCGTGACCGTAACCGTCGGTTGAACACACTGACCCCGACCCAGTTCTGTCATCGGGTTTGAGCCAGTGACCTTGTACCAGTCGGGGATGTCGCGGCTACAGGACGGTATTCAGATATTTTTGATGTTGCAGAGCCCTTTATCTCGGTTCCCTTAAGACATTGGTGTATATGGTACTAAGAAAAAATTGCTTATTGTTTCAAGATCTACACGTCGTGTAAAGGAAACCCCAACTTTGCGGACACCCTGTACATACATCTGCCCTCGTAGCTAGTTATCCCGAAGTCGAGGGACTTCTTCAATAATATATATCCGGTTCACCCTGAAAACTTGCGGCTACTTTTGCGGCCTGGAGATCACGTTAAACTTTGTGTGACAAGCAAGGAACCTTTCTTTTATTATACCTTAATTCCATAAAAGCACGGAATATTATATTAGTATGGATCCATCCAACTTTGCCCTTTTTTCAAGTCTCTATCCTCTGCACTATCATAATTCCGTTTGGCTTTCAGGTTTTGAGATACCCAATATATTGTAGAATACATATTATATTTATATACACAGGGTGGCTAATCCTTTTTATATATATTTTTTTTCAGCCTTTATCAGTAACATTTTTTTCATAGCTTCTAGACAACCAGTTATACAACCTTCTGCTTCCGCTTCTGTTCCGCCTTCTTTCCTTGTCTCGTTATCGTTCATTACTCACGACTAGTTCGATTAGACTATCTGGATCCTTTAATAACAGTCATTCGTAGTCAATGAGCCGTATTCATAAAAGAGAAGCATATCCTCGGCATAAGCTAAAAGTATAAGGTCTTGCTTCGGAGAAAAAGGTAGAAGTTTAAGCATATCCTTGTTTGCATATTCATAATGATTACCTTATACTCGCGAGGATATACTCCAAGAAGAAGTAAAAGGTTGACTGGTATTTGTATCTTGAGCGACATGTCCCGACTTGTTCCAGCTTGTAGTTGACGTGGGAGTTCGTTCACTCAGCATCACTGACAGTTGTATTCAGGGCTTACACAGACCGTTCCGTATTTTTACTGGATACAGTTTTTTATCAAATTAATAAGCATGTCATCATCAAGTGATGAGGAAACTATAGAAAATAATGGCAACGACCTGGAGTTCATCGCAGATGAAATTCCGATTGCTCCCATTATTTTGCAAAATTCACAAGTTCCAAAAATAAAAATGAGAAAGGACGATGCCTTGAAGAAGATGTTGAAAAATACGAATCAACATTCGGTAAACCATTAGTTACTAAAGGCTTCTAAAAAAAAATCAACAACATTAAATCAAGATTATTCGCAATTTACCGCCGATCATTCTGATTTTCAATTATTGCTGTTAATGCAGGATCTTATGGCGTCTTCCAATAATTCCAAATACATTTCACCGGTCAAAATTTCCAGGTAAGAAAAAAGGACCAACTAAATGATCGGCAGAAATGCCAGACCAAACATTTAATTTTTGTGGCTGCTGTGTATGAACCTCATGATAAATTCTAGGATTAGAATCGGATCAATATCGGCAGTTTTGATGATTTACTACGCCATTACGAAAAGGAACATTCGTCGGAAAAAGCAAGTGTTGAATAGAAAATGTTCATCGTTTATAATTCGTTTCACTCATATCTTCACAGAATTGTAATCGCCGATCAAAATCGTCTTCATTAAGTTCTGGTACCAGGTGAATTTTATACGGATGAAAACTATGGGCCTTTAGAATCCGTTGGACAGTATGTCGACTAACACCACACAGTCTCCAATTTGCGGGTACTTAACGTAGGATCTACATAAAGTTGCCCTAAAACCCCCACTGCTATTGCTTCGTTCCTTATGGGATTTTCAATGTTGCGTTTTTTATTGGAGACTGGCTTCTCATGTCGCTGATTTTTGCTGTTCTATTAGCGCACTGATTATTTACGAAAAATATTTCGATAATTTTCAACTCTTTCTGCTGTGGAATATATGATGGTTAATCTCCTTATCTTTCTTCAAGAAATGGCTTTTTTGCCACAAAAAAACGCTCCAATAGCTGTTTTCAACAACAAAATGATAAACAAACCATGGGCGTAGTGAAGAAAGGCATTTACTTATTAAGTAAATTCTTTTAGTCAAATTTCTTCTGAAAGTAGTACAAACTAATTTGATGTACCTATTAAAGTGTACTTTAAGCTTTCAATCAATAAATCTTCAAAACTACTGAACTGAAGCTCGTGTATTTTACATCATTATAAAGGGAATTGAAAGACCTTTAAAATAAGGTATCACTCGACCCCCCTTTCCATTTAAGATTTTAGGGTTGGTGTCACCCCCGCCCAGGGGGTTGCACGTGCTAACGTGATTGTTTGCCATACTCGACGGGTCTGAGCGTTTTTCCAAAAAATAAAAAAACTGTTTCTTTTTCGATGCGCCACCCTGTATAGTTTCAAGCCCCTCGCCGCTGACAAATCCCTTTGACGTGCCGATGCCATTTTTGCGGAGATATACGCGCGTTTCTGTGGAGTTGTTTTGATCGCTGCTTTGTTAGCCGATTCCGACGCCATCACATTCAACATATATATGTAACGCAAAGCGATTTTATAAAATGCTCTACGTGTCGTCCCCACAGAAACCAAGATTATTTCCCGATTCCTGGCAAATGTATCTGCGTTACAAGATTTCGGAAACTGACGGAAAGCGCGTTCTCGACAATTCATTCTCGTGAACCCTTATTTTGAACGAGCAAGTTTGCCCCATAATATTTATTTTTTCATTTATTTACGGTTCTCATTACATAAAAAACATGTTTATGTGAGAGATTAGGATACATAAAT
>CAVLJG010000010.1:1053719-1484949 GCA_963669975.1 Acanthoscelides obtectus
TGTAGTGCTCTTGAATAACTTTAATGCGGTATTCAATCGAATACGACTCCATAGCGATCAATGGTAAACATTCAACTAACAAAATGACATGTCGGTGACAGAAAACAAAGATGGCGTCTATGTCAAATTGACGTTTACTTTCCTGCGTCCCTATTGGACAACCCTATATTATTGTAAATTTCAGATATTTGCAGATGACTCCATTAATACACATATCAGATGAAAATATAGACACTGCTTTAAAAATGCTAAATTCTGACTTCTGACAAAAATCGTAAACTGGTTAAATGTAAATAAACTTAAATTGAATACTTCTAAAACAAAATGTGTGCTAATAGAGAAATACCTAAATGAAAATACTACTATCACAGTTAGGATAAAAGGAGACATAATTGAAACCGTTGAATCAATTAAATATTTAGGTATATATATATATATTGACAGTAAACTAAAGTTATAAATACATTATTTCAAAAATTGCCAAAAAACAAATTACTTTTGTAGGGTGTCTCATAGTCTTGGTACATATTCCAAGAAAATAGTTTATAATACAGTTATTCTACTGTATTGTTCAACTATCTTGTTCACTGCCAATGAAGCTGTATTCTCAAAATTACAAGTCTTGCAAAATAAAGCTATGCGAATAATATTGAATAAAAATAAGTACAAAAAAATAAAATCTATGTTACAAGAATCGCAGTGGTTGAATATAAAAAATTTCAAATATTTGGTTCTTATTTTTATATTTAGAATAAAAAATCATCTTTTGCCAGAACATTTAAAACATAGAATTGAATTATCATTACCACAATTATTATACAAGAGGAAATATAGATTTTCATTTACAAAATTGCAATAGCGATATAACTAGCAAATCAATATATCAGAAAGGATTACTTGAATTTAATAGACTAAATAACGATATAAAGTAATTCAAAGATATTTAAAAGAAAATTAAAGGAATATTTCATGGACAATGAAAATTCTTAGAGATGCAAATTTTCTTTTTTTTTCTAAATATGTATATGTTATGTAATTGTTTAGTTTTTTAGAAGAATGTCATTGTAGCAATCATGCTAAATAAATCTTAAACAAAAAAAAACAAACAAATACGATGTCTATTTTTTTATATCTTCTGACATCGTTAAAGTGCACCACCGCCAAAATTACATTCTTGTGTTTTTTTTTCAGCGTTATTATGGAATGCCTGATATTGCCACTACAAGACAAACTAGAAGAATGGAAGAAGGCTGTTATAAACCTAGACAAAGAACATGCAAAAGGTAAATAATTCAATTTTTATATTTTTTGATAGTTAACGATTTTATGGTTCCATCGGATTACTTCGTTCTATGATCTTCCTTTTTAGTCGAAAATGTATTTTACGAATACCGAAATAATTATCAGCCTCAGTGGCAGAGCACTGGTCTTGTAAACCAGTAGTCGTGAGTTCAATCCTCACAGCAGGCAGATTGTGGTATACTTTTTTTTTGTTATTTTACACGTCTTTATTAGCTTGACCTGCATGTATGTATGTAAAGGGATCCTTTGAGCATAATTTTCACCAATTTCCAGGAGTTTGATTAAAATTCCCACAAAAAACTAATTGATAAATCGAACTAAAAAATGAAAAATAAATAATAGTTTAAAAAACTAAAAAAACACGCTTTTATAGCTAACCGAACTAAAAGTTTTTTTAAACTATTATTTATTATGATATCCTTGAAAATTGAACAATACGTTTTTGATGTGACAACAATATATTTGGACTTATCTTGTACATTTCCTTCATCTTTTGCTTGAAGAAAAAGCTACATTGTGAATCGCTTGAAATTACCAGAATTGCTAAAGGAACTACACTAATATACGATTTCTCATTTCATAAAGATTACAAACGGGCCCGCACGGAACTGAAAAAGCGATCTACGGACACTCTGAGGCTACAGAAGAAAATGCGTAAAGGAGCGGGCGGTAGCGACGTACAGAAAAGGTTCGAATGTGGGCTTCAAGACGTCACGGAAAGGAGACAGTTATTGGAAGAGACTGAAAAGCATGCTGTCAGGGCGGCACTGCTAGAGGAGAGGGGGCGGTTTTGCACTTTTGTTAGTTTGCTCAAACCAGTTGTGGTATGTATCAGTATAAGCTGCTTTTTAAGGTTTGCTACAAAATACTCTAAAATATTAAAATAAAGATACTAGGAGTAATAAGACGGACTCCGTGCTGGGTTAAAGTTTTGTGGAGTTTTGAATTTTATTGTTGGAGTTTAACAGACTTGAAAAGAGCTACTTTTTACTGTTATAATATTTGAAGCTTTGTCAGTTTCACATGTGGCCGTTAGATGGCTTTTTTCGACATACCGACAGAAATGGTTAATTTTCTCAAAAAAATTACATGCATTGATATGATTTTTTTTTCACGAAAAAGAAGCCAAATGATGTTTAAATAAGCTCGCGAAAACCGCATCTCGATATCTTATTCCTAACCTAAAATTTAGGCCAAAGAAAATTTTATACGAAAATCCCCTAATTTTTTTTAAACTATTTTTTCTGGAATTACTTTTTATTATTAAGTTGTGACCCTACAAAGGACCGAATCAAAAAATAAAGTATCTTAATGCCCCGTGAATGCTCGAAATGCTGACTATCAAACAGACAAAAAAAAATAGCTTAAAAAATTTAAGGGATTTCCGTATAAAATTCTCATTGACCTGAATTTTAGGTTGAGTACAAAATATCAAGATGCATTTGTAGCCCATGAATAGCTCTTTTCAACTAGCCCAAGTTCGTTAAAATCGCCTCAGCCGTTTCGAAGATACATGGTGTTTTTTACGGAAACCTATAAATACCCCCCACCACTTTATTTTTAGAGACACAGCAAAAATTGTTTAACAAAAAATGTTCAGATTATCCTAGAATTTAAAGATCAGGTATTTTTTTAGGCTAATATAACGGAATTCGCAGCAACATCACTTTTTTGGACTCAAAATTGCAGTTACGCCCCCTAGCGGTCATTTCAGAAACTCGAAAATATTTTCCAGGTTTGTCTCTTGGCCGTTTTAGCAATAACTGTTTTTACCGCAACCGTCTATGCTAGATATATTCCCAGATACCTCGCATTCTTAGTTGGCCACCCTGTACAAATAGCTTGCCACGCCTTCATATTTTTTTTATTATACAAAGTTGGGGTTTACCTAATATGTGGTGAAACGTGAGCGAACAAGTAAAAAAAATGAAAATGTACTCACTGTTCAGTCGATTTGAAATTCCAAGTACGGCTCTGTCGTAAAATCCTTATTTACATCGTCGTCGTACGTCGTATAACTGTACGCTGGCGCTGTGGACGTGATCGAGGGATAGGACAGGACCGGCTTCGGTTTGGTTCAGGTTTGCCTAGGCGAGTATCTCGGTTCTGTTAAGACATTTGTGTATATGCACTTTTGTTAGTTTGCTCGAACCAGTTGTGGTATGTATCAGTATAAGCTGCTTTTTAAGGTTTGCTACAAGATATTAAAAATACAGTAAAATAGAAAATTAAAGATGCTAGGAGTTATAAGACGGCCTCAATGGTGGGTTAAAGTTTTGTGGAGTTTTGAATTTTATTGTTGGAGTTTAACAGACTTGAAAAAAGCTCCTTTTTTTCTACAAATGTTATAATATTTGAAGGTTTGTTAGTTTCACATCTGGCCGTTAGATGGCTTTTTTCGACATACCGACAGAAATGGTTAATTTCCGCAAAAAAATTAAATGCATTGGTATGATTTTTTTTTCATGAAAAAGTAGCCAAATGATGTCTAAACAAGCTCGTGAAAACCGCATCTCGATATCTGGTTCCTAACCTAAAATTTAGGCCAAAGAAAGTTTTATACGGAAAGAATTTTTTTTTTAACTATTTTTTTCTGGTATTACTTTTTATTAAGTTGTGACCCTACAAAGGACCGAATCAAAAAATAAAGTATCTTAATGCCCCGTGAATGCTCGAAATGCTGACTATCAAACAGACAAAAAAAATAGCTTAAAAAAAATTAAGGGATTTCCGTATAAAATTCTCATTGACCTGAATTTTAGGTTAAGTACAAAATATCAAGATGCATTTGTAGCCCATGAATAGCTCTTTTCAACTAGCCCAAGTTCGTTAAAATCGCCTCAGCCGTTTCGAAAATACACGGTGTTTTTTACGGAAACCTATAAATACCCCCCACCACTTTATTTTTAGAGACACAGCAAAAATTGTTTAACAAAAAATGTTCAGATTATCCTAGAATTTAAAGATCATTAATTTTTTAGGCTAATATAGCGGAATTCACAGCAACATCGCTTTTTTAGACGCAAAATTGCAGTTACGCGCCCTAGCGGTCATTTCAGAAACTTGAAAATATTTTCCGGGTTTTTCTCTTGGCCGTTTTAGCAATAACTGTTTTTTCCGCAACCCTCTACGCTGGATATATGCCCAGATACCTCGCATTCTTAGTTGGCCACCCTGTACAAATAGCTTGCTACGCCTTCATATTTTTTTTTATTATACAAAGTTAGGATTACCTAATGTGTAGTGAAACGTGAGCGAACAAGTAAAAAAAAAATGAAAAAGTACTCACTGTTCAGTCGATTTGAAATTCCAAGTACGGCTCTGTCGTAAAATCCTTATAACTGTACGCTGGCGCTGTGGACGTGATCGAGGGATAGGACAGGACCGGCTTCGGTTTGGTTCAGGTTTGCCTAGGCGAATATCTCGGTTCTGTTAAGACATTTGTGTATATGCACTTTTGTTAGTTTGCTCAAACCAGTTGTGGTATGTATCAGTACAAACTGCTTTTAAAGGTTTGCTACAAAATACTCTAAAATATAAAAATAAAGATACTGGGAGTAATAAGACGGACTCCGTGCTGGGTTAAAGTTTTGTGGAGTTTTGAATTTTATTGTTGGAGTTTAACAGACTTGAAAAGAGCTACTTTTTACTGTTATAATATTTGAAGCTTTGTCAGTTTCACATGTGGCCGTTAGATGGCTTTTTTCGACATACCGACAGAAATGGTTAATTTCCGCAAAAAATTGAATGCATTGGTATGATTTTTTTTATCATCAAAAGTAGCCAAATGATGTCTAAACAAGCTCGTGAAAACCGCATCTCGATTTCTGGTTCCTAACCTAAAATTTAGGCCAAAGAAAATTTTATACGGAAATATTTTTTTTAAACTATTTTTTTCTGGTATTACTTTTTATTATTAAGTTGTGACCCTACAAAGGACCGAATCAAAAAATAAAGTATCTTAATGCCCCGTGAATGCTCGAAATGCTGACCATCAAACAGACAGAAAAATGAGCTTAAAAAAATAAAAACTTAAGGGATTTCTGTATAAAATTTTCTTTGGCCTGAATTTTAGGTTAGGAACAGGATATCAAGATGCATTTGTAGCCCATGAATAGCTCTTTTCAACTAGCCCAAGTCCGTTAAAATCGCCTCCGCCGTTTCGAAGATACGGGGTGTTTTTTACGGAAACCTATAAATACCCCCCACCACTTTATTTTAGAGACACAGCAAAAATTGTTTAACAAAAAAGGTTCAGATTATCCTAGAATTTAAAGATCAGGTATTTTTTTAGGCTAATATAGCCGAATTCACAGCAACATCACTTTTTTAGACTCAAAATTGCAGTTACACCCCCTAGCGGTCATTTCAGAAACTTGAAAATATTTTCCGGGTTTTTCTCTTGGCCGTTTTAGTAATAACTGTTTTTGCCGCAACCCTCTACGCCGGATATATTCCCAGATATCTCGCATTCTTACTTGGCCACCCTCTACAAATAGCTTGCTACGCCTTCATATAATGTGTGGTGAAACGTGAGCGAACAAGTAAAAAAAAAAAAAATGAAAAAGTACTCACTGTCCAGTCGATTTGAAATTCCAAGTACGGCTCTGTCGTAAAATCCGTATTTACATCGTAGTCGTACGTCGTATAACTGTACGCTGGCGCTGTGGACGTGATCGAGGGATAGGACAGGACCGGCTTCGGTTTGGTTCAGGTTTGCCTAGCCGAATATCTCGGTTCTGTTAAGACATTTATGTATATGCTACTAAGAAAATCCGCTTATTTTCTCAATATCTACACGTCGTGTAAAGGAAAACCCAACTTTGCTTACACCCTGTATGGAGCCGTTCAGAAGTTATTTAGGGGCATGATTCCAGTGGCGTTCTTTAAAGACCTGATTCATTGCTGAGGGGCTTTTCAAAACATCCTTTTATGGGAGTTTAACACTTTCTTTTTGCTCTAGCTGAGGAGTGATTCTTTCATTCTGTGATTACTCTGTTACAAAGCAAGATAATAACGAACTAATTAAACTAAATATTTAAAATATCAATGAAGTAAAAATAGTTTAAAGTCAATTGTCTCAATACAATGATTTTGTTACAAGTCACCTTTATCTACTTGTGTCTTCGATTGGTTCCGTATAGGATGAAGAGGTAGCGATGCTCACCGAAATGGGACACCTACAAGAAGCTGTCCAGCAGCTGGAAAAGCACGCAGCTGACCCTCACACTCTTCCGCCAGCTTCAGAACAAGTTATCGCCGACCTCAAAAGCGGAGAGGGTGGATGGTGTTTCCAAGTGGTAAGCAGTTTTTTGAGCCTAGAACTCAGGACCTGTCACTTCTGTAATTTGACAGCCCCAACAGTTTTTCGATTTGACGCGAAAAGTATCCAGGCCTTACATATTACGAGGTATTTTAGACGATTAATTATGAAAAGGCTTTACAGTGTGGACATATGGGAGTAACAGGAGGTTGTCAAATATCGTTCTTAAGGAAGAAGGTGATATATGATCTGAGGACCCCTAACTTCAAGACTTCCTTAATTAACTTGTCAAGGAAGGTCTACCTAATAAAGAGGCCTCAAGTTGCTGAACATTTTTAAGAAACATATTTGATAGCTCCGTCGTTACATAAGGAGGTCTCAGTGAAGACAAGGCTCTTCGGATCAGCGATTTATAATAATAGAAAATTATAAAATAATAATGGTTTGGCGGATATTGTTATAAATCTACGTTTTGATAAAAAATACATGTATGCTGCAATTCAATTTCTTCAACTGAAATACCTTTCGTATCACCATGTCAGGAATATTTTAGGTATAACGTTATTTATACTTTTTTTTTAAAAAAAAACGTCTGTTTTTTATGTTTGACCGAAACGGAGCGTGTAAAGCATTGGTCGTATTACAGTGTTTATGATGTAGCAAAAAAAGTTTTTTCGCAAGGTGTCTAATTTGTTTGATTTGTCGAAATTTTTTTTACGATTTATTTTCGATGTTCTTCCGCTTTGGTATAGGAAATACGCTGTCTCGAGTTCACGTTTCCCATTAAACTATTTAAAAATAGACTGTCAGCTCGGAAACGATCTTTAATTAGATTGGAGACAAATATCCTTGAATAAGACACTACTTTTTTAAATTAGTCTGTTAATTTATAAACAGAAGTCTAACTTGGGAGCGGAGTAATTTAATCTTTTTAAGATGAAGATATGTACAACATAATTTTATCGATCTTTCAAACTTCCAGCATTCAAGCATTTACGAATGGATTTATATGGTAAATTGTACATACTTTTATTTCAGCTAGAGCTTTGTATTTGTAGCCAAATTTTGCATAATTTTTCTCCCATATAAAAATCATAGGAAATAATATGCACAACTTACAAGTGCCTAGAGAGGATAAAGTAGGAGCTAGTAATTCAGTAAGCTGCTTGAACATTTCAAAACAAAACAAGGCATAATATGGGGATTACTTACAGAAACCAGTACTGTTTGAATATCTGGTTCTGCATAATTTTTCTCCTATATGAAAATCAAAGGAAATAATATGCACAACTTACAGGTGCCTAGAGAGGTTAAAGTAGGAGCTAGTAATTCAGCAAGCTGTTTGAACATTTCAAAACAAAACAAGGCATAATATGGGGATTACTTACAGAAACCAGTACTGTTTGAATATCTGGTTCTGCATAATTTTTCTCCTATATAAAAATCAAAGGAAATAATATGCACAACTTACAAGTGCCTAGAGAGGATAAAGTAGGAGCTAGTAATTCAGTAAGCTGCTTGAACATTTCAAAACAAAACAAGGCGTAATATGGGGATTACTTACAGAAACCAGTACTGTTTGAATATCTGGTTCTGCATAATTTTTCTCCTATAAAAACTCAAAGGAAATAATATGCAGAACTTACAAGTGCCTAGAGAGGATAAAGTAGGAGTTAGTAATTCAGTAAGCTGCTTGAACATTTCAAAACAAAACAAGGCATAATATGGGGATTACTTACAGAAACCAGTACTGTTTGAATATCTGGTTCTGCATAATTTTTCTCCTATATAAAAATCAAAGGAAATAATATGCACAACTTACAAGTGCCTAGAGAGGATAAAGTAGGAGCTAGTAATTCAGCAAGCTGTTTGAACATTTCAAAACAAAACAAGGCATAATATGGGGATTACTTACAGAAACCAGTACTGTTTGAATATCTGGTTCTGCATAATTTTTCTCCTATATGAAAATCAAAGGAAATAATATGCACAACTTACAAGTGCCTAGAGAGGATAAAGTAGGAGCTAGTAATTCAGCAAGCTGTTTGAACATTTCAAAACAAAACAAGGCATAATATGGGGATTACTTACAGAAACCAGTACTGTTTGAATATCTGGTTCTGCATAATTTTTCTCCTATATAAAAATCAAAGGAAATAATATGCCTAGAGAGGTTAAAGTAGGAGCTAGTAATTCAGTAAGCTGTTCGAACTTTTCAAAACAAAACAAGGCATAATATGGGGATTACTTACAGAAACCAGTACTGTTTGAATATCTGGTTCTGCATAATTTTTCTCCTATATAAAAATCAAAGGAAATAATATGCACAACTTACAAGTGCCTAGAGAGGTTAAAGTAGGAGCTAGTAATTCAGTAAGCTGTTCGAACTTTTCAAAACAAAACAAGGCATAATATGGGGATTACTTACAGAAACCAGTACTGTTTGAATATCTGGTTCTGCATAATTTTTCTATTATATAAAAATCAAAGGAAATAATATGCACAACTTACAAGTGCCTAGAGAGGTTAAAGTAGGAGCTAGTAATTCAGTAAGCTGTTTGAACATTTCAAAACAAAACAAGGCATAATATGGGGATTACTTACAGAAACCAGTACTGTTTGAATATCTGGTTCTGCATAATTTTGTCCCATATGAAAATCAAAGGAAATAATATGCACAACTTACAAGTGCCTAGAGAAGATAAAGTAGGAGCTAGTAATTCAGCAAGCTGTTTGAACATTTCAAAACAAAACAAGGCATAATATGGGGATTACTTACAGAAACCAGTACTGTTTGAATATCTGGTTCTGCATAATTTTTCGCCCATACGAAAATCAAAGGAAATAATATGCACAACTTACAAGTGCCTAGAGAAGATAAAGTAGGAGCTAGTAATTCAGCAAGCTGTTCGAACTTTTCAAAACAAAACAAGGCATAATATGGGGATTACTTACAGAAACCAGTACTGTTTGAATATCTGGTTCTGCATAATTTTTCTCCCTTATGAAAATCAAAGGAAATAATATGCACAACTTACAAGTGCCTAGAGAAGATAAAGTAGGAGCTAGTAATTCAGCAAGGTGTTTGAACATTTCAAAACAGAACAAGGCCATAATATGGGGATTACTTACAGAAACCAGTACTGTTTGAATATCTGGTTCTGCATAATTTTTCGCCCATATGAAAATCAAAGGAAATAATATGCACAACTTACAAGTGCCTAGAGAAGATAAAGTAGGAGCTAGTAATTCAGCAAGCTGTTTGAACATTTCAAAACAAAACAAGGCATAATATGGGGATTACTTACAGAAACCAGTACTGTTTGAATATCTGGTTCTGCATAATTTTTCTCCTATATAAAAATCAAAGGAAATAATATGCACAACTTACAAGTGCCTAGAGAGGATAAAGTAGGAGCTAGTAATTCAGTAAGCTGTTCGAACATTTCAAAACAGAACAAGGCATAATATGGGGATTACTTACAGAAACCAGTACTGTTTGAATATCTGGTTCTTTAAGTAGCAAGGAGCAATATTTATATGCTTTTAGTAAGAAATTGTATATTCTTCTTTCATATTTTTGATCCTCTAATAGTTGCTTTTCTTTGCTTAGACGCCACCATCTTCACCATCTAGTTTAGGATCAAGAAAATCATCGATGTGTTCCATAAGTTCGATAAATAGCTCGTCTTCAAGTAGTTCCAAAAGCCATCATTCACCCAGCCATCCTTGGCAAAGGTCACTTTCACAGGTATGAAATGTTTTTAAATCTATATTTTGCGTTACTCTCACTATATTTGCACGAATTTGTTACAGTTAGTTTGGTGCAGTTTGTATAGCTTTCCATGTTTGAATGATTAGCTGTTTTTATTTAGTTTATGAAAGTATTGTGCCTTCAGCAGTTCATTATGTTTTATTTCAAGACTTGGACGAAGCACCTTGACTTTGTCTAAAGAAAATCTGCTGATTGTGGCAATATTGTATATGTTTTTTATTTTATTTACTTATTTGATTTTCGTTATTTTTTGTTTGTTTTTATTTAGCCTGTAGGTCGTAGTGGTACAATGCGTGCTAGGTCAGTGTCCAGTCAAGATTCTGGATTTATTTCACAAGATACTCTTTATCCTAGACCTCCGTCATCGTTCAGTGTTACACAGGTGAGATCTTTGTAGAAGTGTGTCACTTTTATTCAGCTGTTAATATCGAGGGTGTCCGGTAAATAGTACGACAAAAAAATTGGGAAGATAGGCGAAAGGCAGATCTACAACATACCAAAAAATGACCCCAGTAAAAGTTTCACTGTTTTTGAGATATTAATTTTTTTGACTCTTTCAAAAAATTTCCTCGTTTGATCCATCTTTTGTTGCTGATGAAGCTGGTAATTTATCGCAGTGCTTTGCAGTAGCAGTCTTGTATAATTTTATTTCATTGTGAGTAAAATAGTTGTCTAAAATAAAAATTACGAAGAAGGAATTAATTTGTCAAGTTTACCTACTTGTATTTATAGAAAATGATGATGACCAACAATCTAAGAATATTTTGCAAAAAAAAACAAACAGGTATCCTGTTATTTCTAGGCACCGTAACAAAAGATAGATTAAAAAAAGGGAAAAAACTAATATCTCAAAAACAGTGAAACTTTTACTAGGGTCATTTTTTGTATGTTGTAGATCTGCCCTTCGCCCATGGTCCCTATTTTTTTTTTGTCGTACTATTTACCCTGTATACAATTATTCTTCGAAATTTCTTGTATTATACAGGGTGTTTCAGTTTATTGTTGCATAACTTTAAGATTCGATAGAACTTTTAAAATTAATGCATAAAGTCTATATAAACATGGGTCGAAAAATGCGTGGCTTCCGGAATACCCTGTATGTTTAAAATTACTTTTTAAAATAGTTTTTTTTAAATATTTCGAACAATATTTGATGTATAACAGTGAAAGTTGGTATACAAGGGTTTTTTGGTACGACAAAACGAACTATGGGCATAGTTTTACTGTAGTCGCTAGAGGGCGCTCTCTACTGTACCTGTAGAGTATTAAAATGACCGAAACATTTTTCTTAGTGCAATTTTTTGCTTTTTGAATAAAAAATTGATTCTTCGCACTTTTCAACATAAAAAAGCTCTCTTGTGAATTTTCGTTATAGTTAGCCATTTTTTGGGATATTTCGATTTTTAAGGTTCGATGCATTTTTAATTATTTATGATAAAATAACGTTAAAAAGTCAGTATCTCGTTAATTTTTATAAGTAGGCTGTGCTTGCAAATATTTTTGAAATTGAAAGCAGAATAAGGTTAAACGTCAATTAATTGACAGTTAGTTTTGTTGTCTGTTGAAACCTGAAACGTTTTTTTACTTACGACTATTTGGACCCTACCTTTTGCCTGCAAGGTTAAATGCTGCGACCTTCTTGGAATTTTTAAAGGCTGAACATGCAAATATTTGGGATGATGTTATGTTAGATTTAAGAAGATTGGCCTGGTTCCAGCTTGATGGTTGTCCAGCTCATTATTCGAGAATAGTTAGAAACTGGCTAGACAAAAATTATCCAGAAAGATGGATCGGCCAGTCGCCTGGCCTCCACGATCCCCTGACCTAAATCCATTATATTTCTTTGTGTGGGGATTTCTAAAAAACAAAAAGTGTACCAGAGTCCCGTAACCACAAGAGATATGCTAATAGACAGAATCAGGAATGCATGTGATGAAATAAGGCCTTATTTGAATAATGCTATACCACGTTCGATCATTCGTAGATGTGAATTGTGTATTGAACAATTGGGTTTACATTTCGAGCAACTACTTTAGATTTTGTATGTTTGTCCTAACTATCCAATAGCATTTTAGTTGTAAATAATTAATTTAATTTGTTAAAAATAATATTGGAAAATTAAACAAATTAATATTCTGTTTTTTGTGTTTATTTGGAGTTACGAATTATTGCTGTGTTTAAAAACACAATCTAAACGATCATCTTAATTACTTGTAATGCCCAAATCGAAAATGTAAAAAAATATTATTTTCCCATAAATAATTAAAAATGCATCGAACCTTAAAAATCGAAATATCTCAAAAACGGCTAACTATAACGAAAACTCACAGGAGTGCCTTTTTATGCAGAAAAGTGCGAAGAATCAGTATTTTATTCAAAAAGCAAACAATTGCACTAGGAAAAATTTTTCGGTAATTTTAATACACTACAGGTACAGTAGAGAGCGCCCTCTAGCGGCTACAGTAAAACTATGCCCATGGTTCGTTTTGTCGTACCAAAAAACCCTTGTATACCAATTTTCACTGTTATACATCAAATATTGTTCGAAATATTTAAAAAAAAACTATTTTTAAAAGTAAATTTAAACACCCTGTATTTCGGAAGCCAGACATTTTTCGACCCATGTTTATATAGACTTTATGCATTAACTTCAAAAGTTCTATCGAATCTTAAAGTTATGCAACAATAAACTGAAACACCCTGTATAATAATTCCATTTTTGAAAGACTGCAAACCGTTGTATTTCAAGGTTTTTTTCTGGCGCCCTTAGTTTTCTAATTACTTGGATGTGTCCGTACCGTGTATGGAACTGCTTTTTGCTTTATTGTACGCCACCCAATTTTATAATTTATGTATATGAACCAGGTTTCATCGTTATTTAGACCAGTATCATACAATGACCGAGACGCGTGTCGATACCAGAAAGAAGCAGAAAAAAACGTAAAAAGACACTATAAGTTTGTCGTGAACTATACCGATACTAATCTAGGTGAAGTTGCAGGTATCGAATATGTCCGAGCACAGCCAGAACAGCAGCAGTTCCAGCACGCCGTGCACCCCGTACCCGGCGGCCCCCACCACCACGGCCACGTGGCCTAACCTCCAAGAGACTATGCAGTTTGAAAGGGCGGCTACAGCGATCATCAGCGACCGCCCGCACACCATATCTTCAGGTATTTGCGTTTTTTAACTGTCTTGGGCGCCCGTAGATAGAGGAGGGGCCTGTTGCCTCCTAAACATCCGGTTGAACCTTAAAATTGGCATATTCGGTATGATTTTGTGTACAATTTTGACGATTTTTAGGATTTGGCCCCTCTGAATAAAGGATGATGCAAATGTCCACCTCCAATAGCTACGTGTAGTGCGACATTAGGTAGGCGTTAATTATGGCGCCTAGTTTCAAATATTGGTCCATTCGTAATTACTTAGTACGTTATAGAAATTAGTTATAGCAACAGTCAAAATATTGTTTACATCCTGTATACTATTTTTCACTAGTATCCATCACATTTTTCGGCATTACTTGTGTTTCTCTTTTGGTTTTTGCTTTCGTTTAGCATAGCCTTTTGAAATGTAGAAAACTGGGTCACCAGTCACAAAAAATTGTCAGTTATGTCACCGATCTATTTCGAACCGTTGATCTCCGAGAAAGGACCCTGGATCAGCAGCCTTCAGTTCAGAACGTTCCCCAATAATCTCCAACTGTTTTCAGAAAGATGGCAATATAATAAATTCGGCCTCAAAACCACCTAACTCTGTTCTTATACCAGGAGCAATGTCAATCCAATGAACTCTACCGAGGGTATATACGAGTATATATATATATATATATATATATATATATATATATATCTTGAGACGTGGTCATTGTCGTCTAAACCAGTTAGGTGAAAAATTAAAGCTTCCGCCTTTTGTTGGGTACTTCGACAAAATTTAAGCAAAGAGGACTCTTTATACTGTTTTTAATTCTCTCTAGCTTTCAATGGACTTTGCCATCATCATCAGGAGAGTAGTATGTGAGGATGTTGCTAATTGTTGTTTTCGTATAGGATGAGGGAAACGTCCAGTAACATGGTGAGAGCTGGATACATGGTACAATGGTTCAAATTATATAAAATATGACAAGACAAGTTAAAGACAGATTAAAAATTATTTAGAAAAACTGGACGTTTCCCTCAGCCTATACGAAAACAACAATTAGCAACATCCTCACATACTACTCTCCTGATGATGATGGCAAGGTCCATTGAAAGCTAGAGAGAATTAAAAAAAGTATAGAGTCCTCTTTGATTAAATTTTGTCGAAGTACCCAACAAAAGGCGGAAGCTTTAATTTTTCACCTATATATATATATACGCGAGCAGTAGTCATTGTCAACAACCAGTTGGGCAAAAAATACAATTAAATTGTTTATTGGGAATTGGGAAAACTTAAAGCTTAGTGAACGCTTTTTACGGTAATCTCGAGCTTTCGGCAAACTATGTTGTCATCTTCAGGAGCTAAAACGCAATTATGAAAATGGCTACCAATTTAGAACAGATTTAAATTTTCAAATTTGTTACTCGTCCGTGAGGTTGCAGCTAAATCGTATTTTAAAACATCTGTCTACGACGCCACATTTCCGGGTTCATTCACTGTCACCACGTGCAACAAGTACACGGTGTTAAAAAAGAATTCACTGTTTCCCCAGCTTTTTAATAACTTGAGTGTGTTTTCCAATTTTTAATTTGTTCGGTTTTATTGCTATATGGTGGTATCACCCAGCTAGGTATTCCGTCGTTAACAACAAACCCAGCAAGTCCGGTATTTTGGTTTTATAATTGTAACAAGTGTTTTCATCCACGCTTTCGTTTTAAAACACCATTTAGCTGCAACCTCACCGACCAGTAAGTGATTTGAACATTTAAATCTGTTCTAAATTGGTTGCTATTTAAATAATTGTCTTTTAGCTCCTGAAGATGACAACATACTTTGTCGAAAGCTCGAGATTACCGCCTAAAGAGTTCACTGCGCTTTCAGTTTTGCCAATTCCCAATAAGCCATTGAATTGTATATATATATATATATACGCGAGCAGTAGTCATTGTCAACAACCAGTTGGGCAAAAAATACAATTAAATTTTTTATTAGGAATTGGCAAAACTTAAAGCTTAGGAACTCTCTTGACGGTAATCTCGAGCTTTCGACAAACTATGTTGTCATCTTCATGAGCTAAAACACGATTATGAAAATGGCTACCAATTTAGAACAGATTTAAATTCTCAAATTTCTTACTCGTCTGTGAGCTTGCAGCTAAATCGTATTTTAAAACATCTGTCTACGACGCCACATTTCCGGTTTCATTCACTGTCACCACGTGCAACAAGTAGACGGTGTTAAAAAAGAATTCACTGTTTCCCCAGTTTTTTAATAACTTGAGCATGTTTTCCAATTTTTAATTTGTTCGGTTTTATTGATATATGGTGGTATCCCCAGCTATGTGTTCCGTCGTTAACAACAAACCCAATGTGTCCAGTCTTTTGGTTTTATGATTGTAACAAGTGTTCTCATCCACGCTTTCGTTTTAAAAACACCAGTTAGCTGCAACCTCACCGACCAAGTGCTTTGAAAATTTAAATCTGTTCTAAATTGGTTGCTATTTAAATAATTGTCTTTTAGCTCCTGAAGATGACATCATACTTTTTTTTTACAATTCCCAATTACCCATTTAATTGTATATATTGTTATATATATACGCGAGTAGTAGTCATTGTCAACAACCAGTTGGACAAAAAAAAAACAATTAAATTGTTTATTGGGAATTGGAAAAGCTTAAAGCTTAGTGAACGCCTTTGACGGTAATCTCAAGCTTTCGGCAAACTAAGTTGTCATCTTCAGGAGCTAAAACATAATTATGAAAATAGCAACCAATTTAGAACAGATTTAAATTTTCAAATTACTTACTCGTCCGTGAGGTTGCAGCTAAATGGTGTTTTAAAACATCTGTCTACGACGTCACATTCCCGGTTTCATTCACTGTCACCACGTGCAACAAGTAGACGTTGTTAAAAAAGAATTCACTGTTTCCCCAGTTTTTAATAACTTGAGTATGTTTTCCAATTTTGTTCGGGTTTATTGATATATGGTGGTATCACCCAGCTATCTGTTCCGTCGTTAAAACAAACCCAATGTGTCCAGTCTTTTGGTTTTATGATTGTAACAAGTGTTCTCATCCACGCTTTCGTTTTAAAAACACCATTTAGCTGCAACCTCACCGACCAGTAAGTGCTTTGAAAATTTAAATTTGTTCTAAATTGGTTGCTATTTAAATAATTGTCTTTTAGCTCCTGAAGATGACAACATACTTTGTCGAAAGCTCGAGATTACCGCCTAAAGAGTTCACTGCGCTTTCAGTTTTGCCAATTCCCAATAAACCATTTAATTGTATATATTGTTATACATGGTGTTTCGGTTTATTGTTGCATAACTTTAAGATTCGATAGAACTTTTAAAATTAATGCATAAAGTCTATATAAACATGGATCGAAAAATGCGTGGCTTCCGAAATACATTAGATTTCTTTGTGTGGGTATTTCTAAAAGAAAAAGTGTACCAGACTCCCGTAACCACAAGAGATATGCTAATAGACAGAATCAGGAATGCATGTGATGAAATCAGGCCTTATTTGAATAATGCTATACCACGTTCAATCATTCGTAGATGTGAATTGTGTATTGAACAATTGGGTTTACATTTCGAGCAACTACTTTAGATTTTGCATGTTTGTCTTAGCTATCCAATAGCATTTTAGTTGTAAATAATTAATTTAATTTGTTAAAAATAATATTGGAAAATTAAACAAATTAATATTCTGTTTTTTGTGTTTATTTGAAGTTAGGAATTATTGCTGTGTTTAAAAACACCATCTAAACGATCATCTTAATTACTTGTAATGCTCAAATCGAAAATGTAAAAAAAAAATATTATTTTCCCATAAATAATTAAAAATGCATCGAACCTTAAAAATCGACATATCTCAAAAACGGCTAACTATAACGAAAACTCACAGGACAGCTTTTTTATGTTGAAAAGTGCGAAGAATCAGTTTTTTCATTCAAAAAGCAAAAAATTGCACTAAGAAAATTTTTTCGGTCACTTTAATACACTACAGGTACAGTAGAGAGCGGCCCTCTAGCGGCTACAGTAAAACTATGCCCATGGTTCGTTTTGTCGTACCAAAAAACCCTTGTATACCAATTTTCACTGTTATACATCAAATATTGTTCGAAATATTTAAAAGAAACTATTTTAAAAAGTAAATTTAAACACCCTGTATTTCGGAAGCCACGCATTTTCCGACCCATGTTTATATAGACTTTATGCATTCATTTTAAAAGTTCTATCGAATCTTAAAGTTATGCAACAATAAACTGAAACACCCTGTATATCTATATATCCTATTCATTTCGGGTCTGATGAAGCCAACCAGCAGAAATACGTAAAGCTCGGGTTACCTATCCTATTTTCTGCTCGAATCCACGTTCATCCTTTTTGCGGATTTTGCCCATTATTTTCCTACTTTTTGTTATATATATACCATGGTGGCTGTCTTTGATCGGACGGACGCAAGCAGCATGTTTAGTCAATCCAGAAGTATTGTAGTCAATTTGGTTACGTAGAGGGTAGATGTGTGCACATTCCAGAAACAATCGACCGCATAACGTTTGAATCTCCCCATTATTGTATTTATAGCGTACGAAAAAGGTCATCAAAGGCCACCGCTGACAGTGTATACTTTTCAAGCGCCTGACCAGAGCCTGTCGCAGCCGGCCAGTCCTGTCACTTCGATCACGCCCACGGACACGACTCCGGTACCGCCCAAGAGCCCCGCCTCTTCCATCAAGTCCGTCTCGAAGCCGCCGCTACCCATGGTGAGTATACGTAGAAATTTTTTTCAAAATTTATTTATTTTCAAAATTTATTAGGACGGAATATCAAGATTTCACATCAAAATAGTAAAAAGCATGATCTGAATACCCATTAAGGTCATGTGTACCGTGAACGCGGGATATTATTAGGACTATATAAATATTAGGGTTCAAAAATATCATATTTATACAGGGTGCTCGGAAAATTGACGGAGATATTTTAGAGGGTGATAACCTATTAATAAATATGAAAAAAAGTTTCTATAAACATGGGTCCGGAGATGCAAGGTTTTCAAGATATTAATATCTTAAAAATATTTACTTGATTCTGTTATAATTTGACAATATTATTTGTTGTATTAAGAGGCTAATTTAGCCCTAAATAAAGTATTAGATCCAGTGGCATCGCCTGAGGTTCCTTAGCGAATATTATTGGCAAAAAAATGTACGACATCGTCTTTTTGTAACTTTAATATTTGTTGTTTGATTAAGCATCTAAAAATACAAATTATTTGCCTTTTGTATTTTTTTCGTATCTCACTTCGTTTTCGGGATGAAGATTGATCCATCCATCCAATGTCCTACAAACTGTTTGCCCCTCTAATCTATTTCTACGCTCCTTTAAAACACCATCATAAACTTCATTTAGAAAAAATATCACGTAACGCGTTATCCTGACATAAACATTCCTTTTCCAGCGTTGTTCCTCCCTGGAACGCCCCTCTTCGAATACGATAACCACCTCGTCACCGAGCATGGGGCCGGCCGTACCCGCGAAGATCGCCGGCGTGCAAGGCGTACGCGTGCTGCCGTCCGCCGCCGAGCTGCCGAATAGGAAGCCGTCTCCGTTGACGCAGCAGCACGTATCCAGGATCGCAGCGGCGCAACCGACGTACGTCAACATGCACGAGTTGGCTAGCATGGGGAAGGATAAGAGTCTGCCCCCACCTCCCGCGTCGCAGGAATTTGGTGGAACCGCAGAAAAGGTAAAGTGCAAGAATGACCAATGGCAACAACGAATATGTCACACTAGAAAACAAAAAAATATTTGGATTTTTTTTAGTTAGTTCAAAATTTGAAAAATACTGATGATACTAATCTTTGATTGTATGTTGAAGATTTATTTAGCATTACTGCTACACTTTGAATTTTGTATAACTATTCGTTAACACATTTTTTGAATCAATTTTATGTAATTTTACATTTTATCATCAGTATGCATTTTGGGTATTGATAAAGTGATTTTCTAATTTCACCTTAAACATTTTTAAATTCGCAGTTTTAATATTATTACTAGCATGCGCTTGCTTTTGTAATATTTTCACACACAGAGCTAGCAAATCGTGCGAAGTTGAAATTATAAGAAATGTTTGCGATATGTTTGCATTTTTCTCAAAAACTAAAAAAACATACGAATACCGTTAAGCAAGGGTGAAAGAGTGTTTCAAAAGTATAAAAACGCGTTATAACACTTTGCAAAGCTTGAATCGAAAGTATGAAAAAATCGTTAGCAAAGAGGCCCATGTTTCGAAAAGCGGCATTTTGTCAAGAAACTTAAAACAATGAAACTTTTGAACTTAGAGGAATAAAGAAATAAAAAAGACGCTATCCAAATGTCTGATGTCTGGGCTTTCTCAAGCAAAAATCGTTAGGTCTGTAGCTCCGTTAGCTTCGGAGGAGATAGAAATTGAACATCGAACAGCACGTTTGAGATCCAAAAAAAGGTCAATTTCTCGACGTTTAAATATTTTTTAATCGAAACGGGTGCCCTAAACGGAAAAAACTATTTCTAGATGATTTATAGTATTCGTTGAGACGTACAAAATGGGCTACGCGAAATGTCTTTTCTCTTTGCCGTAGAGAAGTTATCGGCTTTTCAACGGAAATTAGTCATTTTTCAGGTTGGGAGATATGTAAGTTCTCTAATTTTTCGCAGTTTAGCAAATATGAGTAAATGACACTCAGTTGTTTAATGTCTGTCTTTTTGTTGATACAGTTGTTATTCATGAAAATGTGGGACATTTCCAGGAATAAACGTTTGGAGAGATGTTTTTCTTTATCAAGAACTTTGATACTTGTGTAATTCATAGAATGCCCTGTTGTGTTAACATGAGATGCTAGAGCGCATCTTTCAGGATGAAGTCTAGCATCACTTTTGTGTGATGTAATCCTTCCTTTAGGAGATCTGGAGGTCTGACCTATGTATATTTGGTTGCAGTTGTTGCAATTGATGGAGTAGACTGTGTTAGTTAAAATGAAAGACAAAGTCCCGCTGCTTAGCTTAACCCCCAAATTTCGACTTTTCACAACCATAAATATAATCTGTGTTTTGGCCGATTCCACCAACAAATTTCATTCCACTCAAAATCTAATAATTCTCTTCTCACGATTTATTAATAATTGTTAATTTAAAATTCCCATTAATTAAAATATAGTTTATTCAACTGCCTCTGGTCGGTTTAACAATTTCTTACATAACATTCTGAAAATCACATCATCTGAAGTGATTTGGCAACGTTTTGGCACACGCCCACAATTCGTTGCATCTTTCAACACAGACATTGACAACCTTCGGCCTTCTGTCAAAGGTTCATCTCACTCATTATTCCATGACCACCATTTTGTGCAATCATCAAGTGGCTTCACGACGTAATGCTCTAATGTTTTCTAAATAATTTTTAATCTGTCTTTAACTTGTCTTGTCATATTTTATATAATTTTAACCATTGTACCATGTATCCAGCTCTCACCATGTTACTGGACGTTTCCCTCATCCTATACGAAAATAACAATTAGCAACATCCTCACATACTACTGTAAGTTGATTCAATTTAAATTCATTTTACACTTTTGTTGCTACTGTTATCATTGTAATTGCAGCTCCTGATGATGATGGCAAAGTCCATTGAAAGCTAGAGGGAATTAAAAAAGTATAAAGAGTCCTCTTTGCTTAAATTTTGTCGAAGTATCCAACAAAAGGCGGAAGCTTTAATTTTTCACCTATATATATATATATATATATATAGCTCTATTATTGACAATTTGAGAAATGTGTATAGTGTAAGGTTTAAAGGTGAGCGTAACCTGAAGAATGAATTTCAGACAACCGAGGGTGAGAAGGAGAGCAGCACTAGTGAGAGTTCATTGGAATCATCGAGTGGTTACGGCAGCCAAACAACGTTTACGCCTGAAGACGTCCAACACATTGATGGTAAGAATTCTAATAACGAATATTTTTGTGCATGGTTTCTGATTTGTTTATACAATGTTATTTGAGTGGTGTCTGATACATTTTTCGTGTCATTTTCTACATGTTATTTTCACTCATGTAGAGGGTGGAATGTCAACTAGCTGCATATTTCGTGATAGGTAAACAGCATGAAAATTCACGAAAAAGCAGCGAGTAACATTAATTCGATTTTTTTTTACCTATCACGTAGATATGAAACATAATGCAGTGCTACTATGTGTGACAAACCTAGAATAACAACATAAAAAATGGTAAATGATAATATCGATTTGAGATAAAGATCTGTTTTATATGTAAAGTCAAGCTATCGTCATTGGGGAAATATCATGCTTATGTATTTTGTACCGTAAGTAAATCCTTATCTCAAACGTTTCTCTGGTAAGACCCAGTAATATCAATTGTCTATTTTCACTATTACATGTTTGCTTCAAAAGTTTTTCGTTCAAGTAAAATTTGCAACCAATACAGGATGGATACTATATTGCTGTTTGTACGCTGTTTGGGAGTTTTAGCATCAAACCGATAACTAAAAAAATAGAATCAACATTTTGCTTATCAAAGGAAGCGACTAATGTAAAAAATGTTTAGCATTGATTTAAAATAATTTCTATGTCTTTCATCCATAACATATCCTGTAGATAGTTCTGCATTTTCCACGTTTTCTCTAGTAGTCACTCGTAGTTGGACGATTCATTTCCATTTCTACGATCCAAACTTTCATATCTGTTATTGAGCATGGTGTGTGATCACTAGTATGTGTTAATATAGATGTAAACGGTACAGCAAGCAAGTATTGCACACTGCCTCGCAACAATGACATTGCTAGCAACATGAGAAGAAGACCGCTCTCCATGACAGGTAACTTTTCCAATTTTGAAGTTTATTCCGCTTTGGTGGTGGTCTCCGGATGTTTTTCAGTCAGTAAACGCTGTGGAAAATTATCATTCGACTCTCACGTAAATTTGGGGATAGATTCCTTTAAAATCATCCTAAAAGGTTGCAAAAATTCAGGTGAATTTGAATCTGAACATTGAGCACCATAGCACCAATAAAGGCATAGATTCAATACCAGAGTATGTTGATACAGGTTCTGGAGTTGCAGAGATCAATATCAGTAAAATCGAGGATGAAAATGGCCCAGACATAAGGGCAGTACCCAAGGTCGCATGATATCTGGGCTTTTTATACCGTAAGAAGTATGAATGGTGAAAAGTACTTCCTAATCGTGGTATAATGAAATTACTACGTATTTTCATCTCATTATTGAAAAAAACTAGACTTCAAATCATCATTTTCGTAACAAAATATTATTAATAATAATGATATGTTCAGGCAAAAAATACTGACTGGAAGGCATGCTATTTTTCTTTCTCGTACATGTTATCTTTGCTTGTTCTGTTCAAGATAAGTATATTTTCATCTTGTGTATTTTCGTTGTGCTCTTTGTCGTGATCAGTAATCTAAAGAATTGAATAAATGCGCTTATCACTTCGGTGTATGTGGGCGCCTGCGGGGGGTCATGGGGGCATAACCCCCCCCCTAATATTAAGCATGATTTTGTGTACAAGTTTGAGGATTTTTAGGATATGTCCTCCAGGGAAACTTTGCTACCCCCGCTCTTCAAAAGTTTTTGGGACTGGTACACTTATCTCTTGCCAATGATCGGCCCCCTTTAGTAAAATTCCAGCTGGCACCCGTGCCTCGTTATAGTGAAGTTATTAGCGAAATCGTATCTTGTTTGTTATTATGGGAAAAGTATTTTTTCTCTTATTTATATATTTTTATTTGAAAACTTGCCACCACGGATTTATCTTAAACCAATGTTTAAAAGAAAAAACGCCAAAAGATTTGTCAAGGGCGACAACCTTTTAACCAAAATCTACTTCACCCCCTGTGACAAGGAGTATCGAGTAATAGCTTGTTTGAAAGGTCTTTTAAAGACCTTTATTTTGACGAGTCTTCGAGAAATATTTCCCGTTATTGGCCAAAGAATGATATAGGCAATTTTAAAATTCCCGACGGACATTTTCAAAAACATATTGTGGGATATCATGGCAGTTGTCGATGATGCGTTGACGAAGTTCATCCAAACTTACACATGGCCCCATAGAAAAAAGTCTAATGGCGTCAAATCAGGAGATCTAGCAGGCCATTCTATAGGCCATCTTCGCCCTATCCATTTATCTGGGAAACTCGTCGTCTAGCCATTGCTGAACAGGAAGAACATAGTGAGGAGGAGCTCCTAGCTGGAAATATATTTCAGCCTCATCAAGTATAGGGTTTCCATCCTCCTTTGAAAGCTGTATGTAAATGGTTGTAAATTGTTGGATATTTGGTGTCATTGAAAGACCTTCTATTATTAAGAAGCTGCTGATCTCAGTGATACTATGTACCAGTTAGACATAATATATCATACATATTTCGTTACATCTGCCATGGAAGCTAACGTCGTACCTAAGTGACCCTACCTAATCACGATTCGATTTCAATTATTGAAACGATTCCCTTCCCTTTTCATTGAAATCCCGAACAAAGTCGTAGGAAGTATAGAGTCAATCTACTTGATGCCATTTTTTAAACTATAATTTTATGAATTATCATTTTTTCAAAATTCACAATTTTTAAATTTAAATTTATTTCATTTCAAAATTACCAATTTTTTTTCATAATTTCCAAATTCCTTCAAATTATTTCCCAGATTTCCAATTTTTTCCAAATTTTCAAGTGAACTTACCTAACCACGATTCGATTTCGATTTGAAACGATATGACTCATCCCTTTTCTTTGATATCTCCAACGAAGACGTAGGAAGTATAGAGTGAATCTACTTGACGCCATTTTTTATATGTTTGCATGACCAACCTGAAAACTATTCTTCCGACGCCCATCGAGTATTTTAGTTTTTCAAAAGTACCAAACCACATAATTTACTTCCCCTCCCTGCTCATTGAAATCTCGAACAAAGGCGTAGGAAGTATAGAGTCAATCTACTTAACGCTTTTTTAAACTGTAATTTATTTTATTAATTTTCATTTTTCCAAAATTCCCAATTTTCTTCCCCAATTTTTAAATTTAAATTTATTTCATTTCAAAATTACCAATTTTTTTCATAATTTCCAAATTCCTTCAAATTATTTCCCAGATATCCATTTTTTTCCCAATTTTCAAGTGAACTTTTCTAATCACGATTCGATTTCGATTTGAAACGATATGACTCATCCCTTTTCTTTGATATCTCCAACGAAGACGCAGGAAGTATAGAGTGAATCTACTTGACGCCATTTTTTATATGTTTGCATGACCAACCTGAGAACTATTCTTCCGACGCCCATCGAGTATTTTAGTTTTTCAAAAGTACCAAACCACATAATTTACTTTCCTTCCCTTTTCATTGAAATCTCGAACAAAGGCGTAGGAAGTATAGAGTCAATCTACTTGACGCTTTTTTAAACTGTAATTTATTTTATGAATTTTCATTTTTCCAAAATTCCCAATTTTTTCCCCAATTTTTAAATTAAATTTATTTCATTTCAAAATTACCAATTTTTTTTCAAAATTTCCAAATTCCTTCAAATTATTTCCCAGATTTCCAATTTTTTCCAAATTTTCAAGTGAACTTACCTAACCACGATTCGATTTCGATTTGAAACGACATGACTCATCCCTTTTCTTTGATATCTCCAACGAAGACGCAGGAAGTATAGAGTGAATCTACTTGACGCCATTTTTTATATGTTTGCATGACCAACCTGAGTACTATTCTTCCGACGCCCATCGAGTATTTTAGTTTTTCAAAAGTACCAAACCACATAATTTACTTCGCCTCCCTTTTCATTGAAATCTCGAACAAAGGCGTAGGAAGTATAGAGTCAATCTACTTGATGCCATTTTTAAACTATAATTTATTTTATGAATTTTCATTTTTCCAAAATTCCCAATTTTTTTCCCCAATTTTTAAATTTAAATTTATTTCATTTCAAAATTACCATTTTTTTTTCATAATTTCCAAATTCATTCAAATTATTTCCCACATTTCCAATTTTTTCCCAATTTTCAAGTGAACTTACCTAACCACGATTCGACTTCGATTTGAAACGATATGACTCGTCCCACTTCTTTGATATCTCCAACGAAGACGTAGGAAGAATAGAGTGAATCTACTCGACGCCATTTTTTATATGTTTTCATGAGCAACCTGAGAACTATTCTTCCGACGCCCATCGAGTATTTTAGTTTTTCAAAAGTACCAAACCACATAATTTACTTTCCTTCCCTTTTCATTGAAATCTCGAACAAAGGCGTAGGAAGTATAGAGTCAATCTACTTGACGCTTTTTTAAACTGTAATTTATTTTATGAATTTTCATTTTTCCAAAATTCCCAATTTTTTCCCCAATTTTTAAATTAAATTTATTTCATTTCAAAATTACCAATCTTTTTTCATAATTTCCAAATTCCTTCAAATTATTTCCCAGATTTCCAATTTTTTCCAAATTTTCAAGTGAACTTACCTAACCACGATTCGATTTGAAACGATATGACTCGTCCCACTTCTTTGATATCTCCAACGAAGACGTAGGAAGTATAGAGTCAATCTACTTGACGTTTTTTTAAACTGTAATTTATTTTATGAATTCTCATTTTTCCAAAATTCCCAATTTTTTCCCCAATTTTTAAATTTAAATTTATTTCGTTTCAAAATTACCAATTTTTTTTCAAAATTTCCAAATTCCTTCAAATTATTTCCCAGATTTCCAATTTTTTCCAAATTTTCAAGTGAACTTACCTAACCACGATTCGATTTGAAACGATATGACTCGTCCCACTTCTTTGATATCTCCAACGAAGACGTAGGAAGTATAGAGTCAATCTACTCGACGCCATTTTTTATATATTTGCATGAGCAACCTGAGAACTACTGTTCCGACGCCAATCGAGTATTTTAGTTTTTCAAAAGTACCAAACCACATAATTTACCTCGATCTGCTTATAATAACCCTTTTTATTTCTCTATAATACAATCAAATCGTGTCCCAACAATCTTAAGAGTATTTCATACAATATTTTATTCGAAAAAACAATTTTAAATAATATCGCGAGCAGCAGTTGGGTACAAAAAAATATCAAAAACTGGTTCTACGTTCAGTAAAGCACAAACAGTTTTTTTTTCCAAACAATGATCGTATTGGTTATTTAGTTGGCCAATCCCAGTGACTCACTATTTTTCTCTGTGGCTGATTTTATCTAGTGGGCGTCTACAACAAGTGATAAGAAGATTAGATTGGTGTTTACGTTCAGTGTTTTTTGTGGGAAATATGAAGGAGTGTAATTGCCTAATAGCTGTTATTGGTCGGCCAATCAGAGGCGTCTGGAGGTTTCTTATTCTAAATCGTAGGTAAAGTCGAAATCACGAAAGATGAAAGGGGATGAAGTAGTTTTTGATTAAAAAGTGGTCGCCCCTAACAGCTGTAGAAGCTTTTCCTACTGAAAAATTGGTCACTTTGTTTCTTCCTCTTCTTTCAGCGTTGTTTATATTACAGAAACTTGATGCTATGGCTAATAACTAACTATTCAATATGTATTGGGAAGATAAATAACGGTTAGCATGTAATATTTATATATGTTGAATGAGGTTACAATAGATCATATGCATGCTGCTATTTTTTATATACGAGGTCTGTAAAGTAAGTGATGAGACTGGCAAGGTAGGCCTATATAATACATTACAATATAAAATTGTAATTATATTTGAATGAAAAATTAAAAAATATCGCAAGCAGGCTTTCGAAAAAAATATTCCACAGAAACGGCTTTCCAGTTGGTAACTGAGAATTGGAGAAGAGCCATAAACTCAGAAGAAGTTGTCATAGCAGTATTTTTGGATTTGAAGAGGGCATTTGAAACGATTGATAGAGATATTTTGTTAGGTAAATTGAAGGCATATGATATAACAGGAAGTGTTTTTGATTGGTTTAGAAGTTATTTGTCTAAAAGGATGCAAGTTACACAAGTTAATGACACTATTTCATCAAAAATTGAAAATACGTTGGGTGTTCCACAGGGCAGTATCCTGGGATCACTTCTTTTTATTTTATACATAAATGATTTACCTGCCATAGTCAAAAAATGCAAAATTCAGATTTTCGCCGATGAGACTATGATTTATATAAGTACTAAAAATATCTGGTATCTCTTATATAAATGAAGACTTGAAACTTGTCTCAAAATGGTTAGCATCTCACAGACTAAAATTAAATGCAAGTAAAACGAAAGCCTTGTTAATCGGAAAAAAACAATGTACAAATGTTCAACTGAATATTGATGGTGAAGATATTGAATTCGTAGAAAATTTTAAATACCTGGGGGTTTTTGTTGACTCTCGATTAATTTTTGATATTCATTATGAAAAAGTTATAAATAAGATTAGTAGTAAAGTGGGATATTCATCGAGAGTTTCTGGATGTCTGAGTTCATATAGCAGAAAAATTATCTATAATACCATCATTCTTCCAAATTTCTTGTACTGTTCGACTATTCTATATTTAGCAAATAATTCCATTTTTGAAAGACTGCAAATTTTACAAAATAAGTGCATGAGAATAATACTAAATAAAGATAAATATACTCCAATTAGGCAAATGCTTAGCAAATTAAAATGGCTCAATGTAAAATTTTTTTCAAATATCTTGTAATGATATTCATTTATAAAGTAAAAAATAATATATTTCTATCAAGTCTAACTAATCTAACATCATCAAATGTCGACCATCATTTACATAATACCAGAAATAAAGATGACTTTCATTTAATGACCAAAAAGTATAACATGCTACAAATCTGTATTCCATCGAGGGTTGATTGAATATAATAAATTATACTCAGAGATAAAAGACCAGAAGACTTTGACAAAATTTAAAGTAAAATTGAGAAATCACTTGTTAAATCTACAATTATAGATTGCCCAGCATTTACATCATACACCATATGGCTTGAATTTACTAGTTCTAAGTTGTTTACAATTATTCTGTTTATGTAGCCAAATGTGCTAAATAAATCTTTCTACTACTACTTAATTTACGGACCTCGCAACCTCTAAACTCGGCAACACCACTAACTGGTTGACAAACATTTTTATGTTCCTCCCTGTTGTAAAGATATATAAGTTTTTAGCGGTCATCTGCAGGACGAACTACTTCATTTTCAAAACCTGATATTCTTACAATTCGTTAACTGCTTTCAGGGCTGCAAAAATATTGATGATTCTTGCTTTATAGCATGTTAATCGTATATAGTCGAAATCACGAAAGATGACGATTACGTCATCATTTTAGTCTATAGTAAAGACACGACAGCGATTTGTGAATATTTTTAATGAAATTTCAGATATGTTAGACAGAGACAAACATAATTTTATTGCCTAAACAAACTGTATTGCTAATTTGCAAGTATCCGACAGAGATAGACGATGTTTTCATTTTGAATCATCGATCATATTTGAAAGATGAATAGTTAGGTTATGTTAACGCAGGTTAGGTTGTTTTCGAGTAATACTTTGGTGTTCCTGTGTTAAGGTATTCTACTCATAACTGTTTTTTCAAAACAAAAACTCTCCACTAAAATTATTATTAAGGTATCACTCAAAACCGTGAAATAAAATGAAAATAAAAATAATCGGTGACATAACCTAACTTCGCAGAATCATAATATAAATTTGTTGTCATTATGTTCCTGAGATCAGTGCAACTTATGGTATGACGTAATAGTCTTCATTCGTGATTTTAACTATACATAAATTCTGTAAGAAAAGCCAGCTAAAGATTGGGCGTCTGTAAACTTGGTGATAGCAATGGATGGTGTGGCAATACCGGTTGTTGAGGAATATAAAAATTTGGGCGTTATCTTTGATAACAAGCTTAGATGCCGAAGTCATGTGTCTAGGCTTCTACAAAAAGCCTATTTTAACCTTCGCAATATTTACAAAAGTAAAGATATTCTTAGTTTTAAGTTAAGAAAGGTTCTCTGCGAAGCACTGGTCTTGTGTCACCTTAACTATTGCAACTTTGTGTATGGTCCTTGCTTAGATGTATTTACTGAGGATAAACTCCAAAAAGTGCAGAATTCTTGCATACGACTTATTTACCAACTTAGACGTCACGATCATGTGCGTCATAAACTTTCCGAACTGAAATGGTTGAATGTTTCCAATCGAGAAAAGCTGCATTTTGCTTGCTTTCTTCATAAATTGATTAAAACTAAAAGCCCTCCATATCTGTTTGAAAAATTAACTCGTAGAAATCTGATTCACTCTCGTGCAACACGCTTTAATGTACTTTATGAAATACCTAAAATAACTAAAACCATGACTCAAAGCTCATTTTCCTGTACATCCGTCAAACTTCTAAACCAATACAATATAGGTCAATTTGAAGATATGTCTCCTAATATGTTCAAAATAAAACTGAAACAACTGCTTCTGTGAAGTATAAGTTGTTTATTATTGCTTATTTTCTTTGTATACGTACATCTGTTGTTATTATTGTTCTTTGTTGTTATGTAATATTCTAAAATTAATGTAATGTAAAACTTGTTTCTTGTCATATTACTTTTCTTTTTGGCTTGTTGTTACTTTCTACATGCTCGGTTAAGTTAACAGCATAGCTGGCCTTCGCCGAGTTTAAAATAAAGGCGTTTTTATTTATTTCTTTTAGTTATTCGTGATTTTAACTATACATAAATTCTGTAAGAAAAACCTGCAAAAGAGACACCTTGTTTAAAGACGGTTATTGCCCTAAAGATCATATGCGATTTGGCTAATCAAACTGGTTTATTCACAAGGTAATAGAAATACTTTAAACCACAAATTTAACAATAAAAAGACCGCTGAACGGGTCCTGGACTATCTTATTAGAATTATCACAGCACATGTTATTTTAGCAATGGGCATGGGTACAATGCGGAACAACCTCCTGCGACGTGGTTCTATGCAAACCCAGAAACCACCACCGCCCATCCGTAGGACATCTTCCATCACAAACACTTCAGCGTCTTCCATGGGTAGTTTGGAGAATCTCCCGCCGCCTCCAGCGTTTTTACTTGAGCCTAATAACACGCAGCAGTCTGGCAAACCGAGTACTGCAATAGGTAAATATGAGGTTTCATAGTCCCCGTACTATTTTCTTTAACTTTTTGGTAAAGGTCTAATTTTGCGGGCAAAAGGCCACTGAACGTTAAAAGGCCTCACATGACATTTTTCCTACATTACATTAAAAGAAATAATTAAATGTTATTATTATTATGTATTAGAGGCAAATTCAATCCTAAACAGGCCACTGTTCCTTTGATCTTTTAAGGTGCTTGAGGCCCCATCTGGCGGCGTTCAAGTGAAACAAACCAGATTGGTAAGGTATCTCCAATCGCTTTCTAGTTGCACCACGCCACCTCATGGGCACTTACCACGGTATCACGCTCCTTGGCCGGCCAGAGCCTGGCAGATTTGCCACAGAACCTGTTGCCTCGAATTTACGCACCAGACGACCGATGGTTGTTTCGTTTGGGCGGTTGTTGCGACCGAAATGTTCACGAAGCGCGCGAAACGTGTTTTTTATTTTTGCACCATTTCTGTAGTGCTCTTGAATAACTGTAATGCCGTCTTCAATCGAATACGACTCCATAGCGATCAATGGTAAACATTCAACTAACAAAATGACATGTCGGTGACAGAAAACAAAGATGGCGTCTATGTCAAATTGACGTTTACTTTCCTGCGTCCCTATTGGACAACCCTTTATTTAAAATGAATTAATCTAGCAGGATTGTCCGCAGGATGGTTCAGGAAGTATATGCGTATATGTAAAATGTTGATTTGGTTTCTTCGCATAATCTTATTCAAAAAGGACCAGATTTTGTCAAAAAAAAAATGTTAAAAGATATTCCATAAATTATTTTTTCACTCCAGATAAAGATTTTTTTGGTCATTCTGGATAAAAAGAGTTCCTAAGGTTGATAGTTTTCTAAATATAGAATGTGCCATTTTTGGCCCCGAAAAAAAATGTGAAAAAACGGAAAATTAAATGCTGCCAAAGCTCCTAAGTGTTCTTCAAACGCCTATCAACAAAATCCCACATCATTTTATTGAGTATTCATGTTGTAGACCTTTGTTTTTTAATAACCAATCAAGGCAGATCTCAGTGTATATTCTGCGTAAGCGCGAGAGAAATAAATTTGAAATTTGGAAAATAATTGTAAAATTTAAGTCGAAACTTGGAAAATAATTTAAATATTTGGAAATTTTGAAAAAACTGGGAATTTCGAAATTTGTTAAAAATTTGGAAGCAAATTTAGATTATGGCCAAATAAAAAATGTATCAAAAATCGAAGCTCTTGATTATAGGTAAGTACTTGAGACTAAAAATCCCAAAAATAAATTATTATATTACAAATCGAACTAAAAAGTAGAAAATAATGTTTAATCATACGAGAGTTTGTATTACTTCAATAGCAAGTCCAACAATCAAGTATGACTAATGAATTTGAAATCTGATCTAGATCAATATAAAAATTAATATATTAACTTAATTGTGCTAATAACTATATTTTTACAATAACTCCAATTTTATTGATAGCAAATAAAAAAATAATTCTAATCAAGCAGACCACGCTCTTTTACTATAATTGACCTTTTTTGTTAACTTATTTTTCATATCAATATATAAATATATAAAAATTATATTATTATATAAAATATAATTCAGGTAATACGGACTATCCTATACTTTTTGTTTTCTAGTTCGATTTGCTAGTGGAGCTTGTTTTTTTAAGTTTTTTTTTAACTATAATTTATTTTATTTTTCGGAGTTGAAATTGGCATAATTTACACTTTTTGAAACATCAAATCCCTTATATCTCGAAAACTGTCGACTTTATTAAAACATCCATAAGATCGCTTTCTGTTGAAAATGACCCAAAAAACCTAAACAGCTTCAGGAACAGCATTTTTGGCGATCGTTCCCAACTCAACCCTACGTAAATTTGAGAAATGCCATTGGCCTTGGTTTGCTGATAACACTAAATATAAATTTGGCAGGAGCGATTGATTGAATACTTTTTTATTTATAGCATCTAGTGAAATGTCATTATAGCAATTGCAGTGAAAACTTACGGACAATACAGTTTCTTGTGGAATATATTCAAGCAAGCTGTGTTCAAATGTGCATACAAAAATTGTTAGACTGCTCAAAGGTCGTATGTTTCTGATTTTGGAGATCATCCATTTTTTTTAAGCTTTGCCAGATCGTATACTATTTTTGGGCTTGCATTCTGACGTATTTTTATAATATACGGCGGTATTGGTTTTTATTTATATTCGTATAATCAGTGTGCAGTTTTGTTTTTCATCCATTTTTTTCTTTAAGATATGTCTGTTTCGTGCATCGTTTGTTGATGTCAAGTGACGACGATTTGTCAGGAATATTTAGGAACATATTATTTAGGTTACACGGTAACATTATAAAGGTGTTGTAGTCTATTTTACCTTGCTTTTTTATTATAAAATGGGACAATAGAAAAATCGAAACTGATCCTGGTTTTTATTATTTTTCTTTTCAGGTGTAAATGTAGCCGAAACGGTAAAGGCCCTTACGGAATTGAAGCATACGCCAGCAAGTCCAAACTCTGTGAGGCGTATGTCAGCGTCCACGCAGAATATTTATCAGAATATGCAAACCGGCCAAGCTACCTGCGGATCACCACAAAGTCCTATTCTCAGCACTTTCCAGAGTCAAACAAAGGTATTTGCAACAGACAGTTTTGTTCGTTATAAACACTTCTAATACATACATTGTTTTATACCATACAAAGAAATTGTTAATTTAATTAGATTGTTAATAACATCCATGAATCAAAAAAAGGAACAGAACCGAACGCTAAAAATTGTTACGAATCTAAATGGTGTTTTAACTAATTTATCTTTTTTTTTTTAGGTTTCGTACGTATCCCAATCTGGAGGGGTAGTTTATGCTCAGCCTTCCCAGTTTGTAGGTGGAAGCCCCAATGCAGTTAGAAGAATAAACAATTTTAGGTCTCAAAGCGCCGATAGAAAATCCGAAGGTAAGCTATAGCTTCTTGACTCTGTCTGTTGTTTAGATAGAGAGATAAATAAGATTAATGACAAAGCTAACTTAACAATAAACTATAACATAATTACATGTAAATTTCCAGACCATTATAAATTATCGAGTCCTTTACAACTTCCAGATCTTGTTTACGTCTGATACTGTAACTTGTATTTAATATTTCAAATTTAGATTTATGTTTAAAAATAAGAGTTGCTGTAGTCCCAAAGATTTGATGACGTCTGTTTTATGTAAATTTATAAAATTTAATTGAAATGTCGTAAAGTTTGTCTTATTAACATTGAAAGCCAAGTAATTCACAATCAATTTTTGCCTTGATTTCATTTATACCTTTCTATATCGTCAGCAAAGACTACGAAGTTACCATTCATATTTAAGCTTATAAGATCATTGATACAGACTATGAAAAGGATTGGACCTAATACTGATCCTTGAGGTACCCCTGCGGTTATATTTAATGTATTTGAAACATAATACCTTGCTCATTTTAAAATTTTGAATCGATTATTTAATTATGTTTTGAGCCAATTGAGTGAAGTTCCAGTACAACCATGATTTACACAGTCAAATCATATACACGTGGTACCGTGGTAAGTGCCCATGAGGTGGCGTGGTGCAACTAGAAAGCGATTGGAGATACCTTACCAATCCGGTTTGTTTCATTTGAACGCCGCCAGATGGGGCCTCAAGCACCTTAAAAGATCAAAGGATCAGTGGCCTGTTTAGGATTGAATTTGCCTCTAACGTTGCAGTTGTAGCCTTACTGGTTACGTCGGCTCCCAAGTTTACTAAACACACTTTTTATATTTCCTTGTGTAAATGTTCTTTTTATTTTCAGGTCCGGTAAGCGTGGTCGGATCTACCTTCATAGCCTCTCTAAGCGCCAAGTTAGCGCCTCAACTGAGCCCCAGATCCTCGCGCCGCCACTCAGAAGACCACTCGTCCGCGATGCCTATGCCTAAGATGCCGCAGCGCGCCACGGGTCCGGGACAAAGTTTCCTGGACTCGCTCAATGCCAAATTGGCGCAACAACATAAGAAATCACCACATTCCAATAATACCAACAACAAGGGCAGCAGGATCAGGCAACTTATGAACGATACCGCAAAGGTGAGATCACTTTCTTTTGATTCTTACTTTAATTTTATAACCGCCTATAACTAGAGAAGTTCCGCTCGGATTTTGATGAAATTTTCACACAAGGTTACTAGTATGCGAGGGATGAAAAAACGTCGCAGGTCTAGAGCAGATATCTTTAAACAACAAAAAACTTGTGATCGGAAGTTCGAATATTATCGCGAGTTTAATGCTTCTATCATTTGGGTAGTCGTAGATTTTGAAAATTGAGTCAGAGGCGACCGAAATAAAATCGCCTGGAACATGTTCCAGAGACTCTTGCTCATTTTCAGGCATTGTTTGGAGGGGATGAAAATTGAAGGCTCGAAGCTGTATGCGGTAAATTATTGTGAATTTTTTTTCAGCTGGACGTAAAAGAATGCCACGACTCTCTGATGGATCAAATAAGACGTGGAACTACGCTGAAGAGGACGGATATATCGAACGACAGGTCAGCTCCAAAAATATTCTAGATTTATGTACCTAACTATCGTTTATTTATTTAGTATTAAATGTTCGTCAAACATGTTCACTACATAACCACTGGACGATTTATATGGATGATACCATCGCCTGGAGTGTGCAGCATACGAAAACATCCTTTTTTTCAAAACTCAAAAATAATTTCTTTAAGGTGGCACGTCCCTTTTTTTCAACTACCTGTTTGCAATAGTATTCTAACTCCTTTTCATCTGATAATTTCATGGTGTGTATAGAAATGATTAAAAGACAATGTTATAATTTTTTGTGCATTTTTTCTGCAATCGTAACTTGTTAACAAATATAGGTACAGCTCTGAAATTGTGTGTGAATATTCCTCTTTTATGGAAGAATGTAACGAGTGATTACTTTTGTTCTTATCACTTTTCCTTTTCGAAATATCTTTGATGTCTTGAAAAAACAATGTTATCCTTTTTTTGTGCATTTTTTCTGCAATCGGAACTTGTTAACGAATATAAGTACAGCTCTGAAATTCTGTGTGAATATTCCTCTTTTATGGAAGAATGTAACGAGTGATTACTTTTGTTCTTATCACTTTTCCTTTTCGAAAAATCTTTGATGTCTTGAAAAAACAATGTTATCCTTTTTTTGTGCATTTTTTCTGCAATCGTAACTTGTTAACAAATATAAGTACAGCTCTGAAATTCTGTGTGAATATTCCTCTTTTATGGGAGAATGTAACGAGTGATTACTTTTGTTCTTATCACTTTTCCTTTTCGAAAAATCTTTGATGTCTTGAAAAAACAATGTTATCCTTTTTTTGTGAATTTTTTCTGCAATCGGAACTTGTTAACAAATATAAGTACAGCTCTGAAATTCTGTGTGAATATTCCTCGTTTATGGAAGAATGTAACGAGTGATTACTTTTGTTCTTATCACTTTTCCTTTTCGAAAAATCTTTGATGTCTTGAAAAAACAATGTTATCCTTTTTTTGTGAATTTTTTCTGCAATCGGAACTTGTTAACAAATATAAGTACAGCTCTGAAATTCTGTGTGAATATTCCTCTTTTATGGAAGAATGAAACGAGTGATTACTTTTGTTCTTATCACTTTTCCTTTTCGAAAAATCTTTGATATTCTTGAAGCCTCGCCTCGCAGCGAGTTGCGTTTACAAGAAAAGCATAGATTTTTCGAAAAGGAAAAGTGATAAGAACAAAAGTAATCACTCGTTTCATTCCTCCATAATAGAGGAATATTTTCACAGAATTTCAGAGCTGTACTTATATTTGTTAACAAGTTCCGATTGAAGAAAAATAGCACAAAAATGAATTTTTTGACAAAAAAAATTGGAAACGTTGTTTTTTAGTCACACTGCTGCAAGCAAGAAGTTGAAAAAAATCTAAAAAGGGACGTGCCGCTTTAAACGAGTACTTGTAATCGCGAAGGTTCCAGTTGTGTGCTGTTGTCTCTCGGTATATGGTATAGAGATCATCACAACTAAAAATGCATTGTAATACAGCTAATAACGTAACTGTCCTTAAAAAATAGGTTTTTTCAACGAAACTAAGAGTATCGTTATCAAGCAGAATGTTGATTTCTTTATACATTTATTTTAGTGTTTTCAGAAAATTTCAGGAAATCTTGATAGTTAATTTTCACTTTACATATTTTTCTTTGTACTCAAATCAACTTATTAGTGAAGAAATATCACTAAAATGTTCTTTTATATTCAAGATAAAATTAACAGTTCTGCATCAATTCGATAATAACTGCATCTTTTATCAGTTGTCATAGATAGGCGTTTAATCTGCGCTTAACTTATAAACGTGCAGGTTCAAAGATACTGTGGTAAAATTAATATGGAATATTCACTAATATAATGTAAATCCTGAAACTTATCCTTCGGTTTTCATCTGCAGAGGCCTCGCTTGTCATGCCCAATCAACACCAGATTTCAGTTTATTATACGACGTTTCGACTTCCACTGTGGACTTTTTCAAATACAACAAATTCTGATAGGTTTGAAAAAAATGCATCCCTGTTTGTTGTATAAAGTTACATTTATACCATATGAAAAATCGATAATCGTTGATGGGGCTCTAGTTATGCTCTCCAATATATATCTGGTTTTGATTCGACCAGACAATAGGGTCCTATTCACAAATATATTGAAAAAATAACGTTTTTCCTGTACGAAGCTGCCAATACCTATTTTCGTGAATAGGTGTGTTTTAAGCTATAGAACATATTTTGAAAACTGCATTTTATTGCATTTAATGTTTGCTAAAAAGTGAATATTTCAGCTATATCTAGGCATAACTGTAATTACTAAAATCATAATCTGTGTGAAGTATCCGTGTCACATCTTGTTCATAAGGAAGTTATAATAGTTAGATTTAAAATTAACAAAGGGCAATTTCACTTAACGAATGTCAATCAGTAAATAATTGTTCATTTTTCCAAATGTGCGTCAAAGCAGCTTGAAATTGATTCTTCAGTTTTTTTTAATTAATCTGCTCAAATTAAAATAACTAAATTAAAAAAAACATGGTATATTGTCATGAGTGGCTACCATGTCTCTAGAAAAGTTATATTATTGCTGCACTTTTTTGAGACCACTACGTATTTCTATGTGAATTTTGAAGTCGTTTTCAACAAATGGTGTCACTATTGAGTTTCGAGTTATGTTTCCCAACTTTTGTTATGTGGAATAACCCTTATAATGAAGATTATTACGCAACTATCTGTCAGTGGTGTCTTCGTATGGTTTTCGCATGTTGATTTTTGAAGAGTTAATAACGATAATCGAAAATGTCTGTGTCGTATATTTACTGCTTAAATATACTTGTGTGTTAAACCGGAAAATGTGGCGCACAAATACAATAAATTGCTTCTTTTGCAGTCCTGGAATACCATTACCTCTAAAGGGAATATCAAACGATTCTGGTGGTGAGAAATAACAAGTGAAAAGTGAATATTGGTTGCACTACAATAAATTTATCTGAATTTTCAGTTGTTTTCATATCATTTTGAACAAATAAAACGCGAATCAAACAAAATGCTAATAATCCTTATTTTCTATTCCATTAAGAAATGTTTGTTCTGTCAATAAATGGGCGCATTTAAAAACGACAGCACTCTAGCGCACATCAAATAGCGTTTCAAGTGATGTGGTTCCCTGAACGCACCCAAAATAATATTTCAAGTATTTTGCTTTATAATAACTGACAGAAAGTTGCGGAAAAATCTGCAATGTATTCGAAAAACTCTTAAAGCAATGTTAATCCGTCTAGTAGCAACTATCGGTACTTCCAGATTTCAATTTTTTTTCTACAAACACGTTGGATGATCAATTATTATTATTACCTTTGTATTTTTACTGTATTTATTGACGTCCATATTTATTATACGAATCTGACTGAATTATTTTTATATATAGATAGTATTATCAAGTAGGACTGATGTTCAAATATGTGTAAATTACTAATGTGATTTCGTTCCATAATATATTCCTTACTGTACATAGAAACTATCTAAGGGGTCTTTAAACTATCGTGACTTTGTTTTGGTATCAACACGCATCAGATTTCTAATGGCAACACCAAAGCTTATTGAACTGATAATACTGGTCTTCCTTTATTTAGCATTAATATTTTTGGCGCTGGATATTGTCAAACTTTGGAGCTAAATGATTTTTTAGGACACTGTCAATGGTAGTTTTCTTGAAAATCGTTGGAAAGTACACAAAAGTTGAAAAATATTCATGGCTAACCTTAGAGAAGCTTGTGTTTTTGGCATGTATCAAGTTTTAGTTTGAACTTTATGCGAGGACTTGGGGCAATAAGGTACCTTAGTCACATTGACTTCTTTATGTAACATTTTTAGGAACAGCATTTGATGACAAATGAGTCGTAAAAATATAATTTCGTTTTTGAAAATAATGTATTGGTATTGAAAAAAATTGTGCTCCAAGGGTAGCTTGAAAATAGTTTCTTTTATAAATAAACATATAACTTGGGTGTTCGTTGTTCAAGCTTGCATATGCAGGCTTCACTAAATTTTGCGGATTCCTTATCTACGTTATAGTATTTTTTTCGTAACAGATGTAGATTCAAATGCGTAAAAGTTCTGTATTTCCAATAGGACAGTGAGATGCATTTCTTGAAGATGGTTACATGAATTTATTTGGTCCAGTTTTTTGTGGTCTACTGTTGTTGTTCTCGATAAGTATAATGATATCCTATGATAAATAGATTGGTTTGAAATCATTATCTACCGGTATTGTGAAACTACACTACCCAAAAAAAAATAAAGGAGAAAGAGAAAATCCAAATTTTTTGGTGATTTTGAGAGGCTGGATTTCGGTGAAAAATGGTTGTATCTAGACTTAAAAAAAAGTATATTGAAGCTTCAAGATTCTAGTTTTCAGGCTTCTTAGCCGAAAAATATTAGGAGTAACGGTTGTCCTGCAATTCTATTCCATCATGTGTATCTGATACCCAGTTTATTCAGCTTCAAAATTTCGTCATACGATTATTTATCGCGGCTTTGAAAAAGGATCATTTTGTCATCGACTACTGATATCTCGGAAACCTGTGATCGCACAGAAAATGTAATGATATTTCCAAAAAAAATTACAATTGTGACAACAAAAGAAGAAAAATGTTTTTGGCTCCTTTGATTTCTTTCAAGTTTTGACCTAATCGGTCTGAAGAAACTGTACAATTGATCTATCTGCCATCGTGCAGGGTTATTAGGGGTACATTGAGGTATAAAAAACCTAAAAACGTCAGCCTTCTCATTAGAAGTTCCAAAAATGCGGTAGATTTTCCAAAACAATGCAAAAAGTAAGTGTTTTGACTTTTTTAAAATCAGTACTAAGTAAACGAAAAAAAAAATCCTCAAAGATAGCAATCAAATTTTAATGGGGGTTTAATTCCAATTTTCGGAAATACCCTTACGTTCTTTGTGCGATTACTGGTTACCTAGATATCAGTGGTCGAGGGATGCTTTTTCATTGAAAATCGGATATCTTCGCGCCAAATGATCGTATCGAGATTTTAAAAACAGAATATTGAAGCTGAATAAACGTGTTATCCGATCCATATGATGGCCTAACAGACAATTTTTTTTCAAGGTCGTGGACTAAAAAGGAGAAGTAAAAAATTTCTTGCGCTATCTGTTAAAACTGCATGAGATCCGTTGCCCCTAAAATCTTTCAGCTAAAAAACCTGAAAATTAGAATTTCAGAGCTTTAAAATGCTTTTGTTAAAGTCTCGATACGACCATTTTCCACCGAAATACAGCCTGCCAAAGATCACCGAAAAAATAAGGATATTTTTCTTGCTCCCTTAAATTTTTTCAGTAGTGTAATACAAAACATAGTTTTCCTACGTAGCAAAGCCACATAACGGCAGTAAGGTCATTATTTATTTGCCCTCAGAGTCACTATCATGGATTTGCTATCAGTCCGATGATACTTTTTGTCCTTCCTTTCTAACAGCTAATTGTAAAAAAAATCAACATCAGCCATAGACGCAACGGATGCTTTTCGATGGATTTGTGGTTTTTTATTCAAATGTGACTTAGATATGTACCTTATTGCCCCAAACCATTCAAATTAAAATTTATTTTCTTCATAACCTGATTTCAGTTTTGTGACCGAATTTTTAAACTTGGTGCCCACGAACCTTTTTAACTAGTTAATCTAAATCTCATTGCAAAGCATAGACGATCGTGAAAATTTCGACTCTTATGCAGAAATAAATCATAGTTCTGCTATGTTCACGAAAAATAGTATGTTGATATTTTATATCAGTATTTTTCGGCGTGCTGTAGATTGATACATCATTATAAAGCTTGTGCGTTGGACTTTTTTCTTTATAATGCTCAGTCTAGTCTATGTGGCTGTTTTGAGGGAGTGATGACCTTGTCGTCAAAACTGAATCGCCTTGTGAAATGTTCTTTCAACTTAGGTAACAGGTGATACTCACTGGATGCCAAGTGCGTCGTGGATTGTCTTGCAAAAAGCTTACAACTTCTGCTCTCCATTCCTCTTCTGAGTTTCAGAATTGCGCGTAAATGTTGTATTCTATGTTTTACGGTATCTACCTTCAAGTTGAAAAAGCACATGATCGAAAATACCAGAGCGGAGGGGTAAAATAAAATGCCGAAATGCTGCTATTTGAAAATTTGAAGAACGCATATCAGAAATATACTATTTAAAAATTTGAGAAAATTTTTGGCAGTTGCCGCATTAAAATCGGTAGACCTGGTAACACTATTGCAAAGTGAAAGATGGGGTTCACTGCTTTCTCAATAATCTGACGGGGAGCTGGTGTGACCTGACAAAAAATGCCACAATATATACAAAAATCCGTTGACTGCAATGGCGATTGTGTAGATAAATAGACATTTGTTCAAGGTATTGATTTATGTTTTGATACTTCTAAAAAAAAATAGTAGATCGTGCTCTTGGGTTACCCTTTTATATTCGTTTGGATTACATATAGCTGAAGTTTGCCTTTTTCAAAATACTAAATTTTACACTTAAAATTTATATAAAGATTTTTCACGTTGAGCGACTTATTTTGGTACTCCTGGTTTTTCAATCAAAGTCCATTTATATAACGCATGAAGACCCGTAGTTTAGTCTAGCTGCTGTAAATAGCATATAAGCATTTAAATGGGTTAATATATTTAATGAGTAGTGTGTAGGAACATAGAGCACAATTATTTTTTGTGTATTCCATGAGTACAACTGTTGTTGTCACTTGTTATCTATCATTTATTTTTGTTTAATGTTCTATAAAATAAACGTATATATGCATGTGAAGCTGTAGTTGTTACGGACATTATCGTCAGATGGGTAAAACATGCTGTATATAACTCGGTAACATTTCTTGCAACATTCATGTTAAAAGTGATATGTCATTTACTTACGATTTAGAATGATAAATGTACGGTTCCAGCATTTTGCTTGATTTGTGTTGTGTCTAATAAAGGTATTAATAAAAGTCTTTTGTTCATTTTCACATCTATTATTCACCCTCCATTTCAAGTAGAGAAACAGCACGTCGTATCAGACTTTCGACATTTTTTGCGACTACAACCTACGATAATATTTGATAAAAGATGTGCGTAATGTAATGGTTTTCGTAAGAAAAAACTTTACATAACCCCCCGTACCTTCGATTCATCTAATAGAGTCATTTTTCCCATCTCTATAAGATAGGTTTCACGTATGCAACCATCATTGCACAAAAAACGTGATTCTGTGTTGAACTTGAATAAAAGGCGTGGCTGGAAGGTGCTTCCAATAATTCTTGACCACGCCCTCTATCGAAACTAGCCACGCCTTCTTTTAACTATTAGAATTAAATCTTTTTCATTCTTGTTCTATGGTAGCCGTCAGTGTTCCGCGGGATTGCGCCAAGTTTTGGTTATGTTGATGTTGATATTTTCAAACTTACAAAAAATATTTTTCTGAATATACTCAAAGAACTTTGCGAACTTTTACAATCTTCGTCGAATATGGAAACGAACGACTCCGAAGAAGATTCAGAAGGACTTGTGATAGAAATCTTGCCTCCAAAGAGAAAGTCTCCTCCGAGACCTACAAAAAATGAGATAATGATTATAAAAAGCATTGAAGATGAACTACAACGAAGGCTCGAGGAAAAAGCTACAAAAATAAAGCTCAATGCAAGGAATGTGAAAAATATCATCAAGCATGTTATTACGAATGAGCATGTTTTGGCAATGGTCAAAAAGGCGGAAAACCCGCACTTATATGACGTGCCTACTTACGAACCTAAACTCACCAGGGCCAAGGCAAGGTAAGGACTTTGGTATATAATTTATTAGAAATTCACAAAACCCATGAAATAGGCCAATAAATACAAAAATCTGCTATCAATATAAGTTAAGCCTAAGTTAAAAACACAATCTCCAAATAAATGTGGATTTAGGAATCTGCCCCTCTCTCTGAATCTGCTTTTGTCTCTCCATTACACATATAATTCATAGGACCATATTTGTTAGAAGGGACATATGGATCTGTTTTTTTTTTTTTTGTGAACTTTTAGAGAACTTTTGACAATTGTACCTCCACAACCTATACCCTGGGTTAGCACAAAACCTGATTCTGAAGTCCAGGCATTGATCTCTGAAGAGCTACCTGAAGATTCTGACGATGATGAATATGTTCCAGGCCTGGAAGATACAGGAGAGGTACTTTCCACTTAACATTGACATAGTGATATTATACAAGCTGTTTCATAGTTAGAATAAAATACTTGAGTGTCCTTTGGTTTTTTTCAAGGGACAATTCAAATGACTGAATATCCTAAGAATCTTCATTTTTGGAGAACAGGATGGTGAAGTTTTGGATATTAGCTAAATGGTTTTAAAGAAAAATATGGAGTGCTTCTAGTTTTTTTGCCATAACAAAAATTATTTTTATAATGTTCCATTCACTTGTGAGCAAAAATGATCTATTGATTTTCATACCACCAACATACAGTTTTTATGTAAAAAAAAATCTGAACCATTTCTCTATATAGTCATATATGCTATGTTTTTTATTTTTCTATGTGAAACAGTAGGGTTTTCCATTAAGGACTTGATAACTTTCTTTTTCAATAAAATGCAAACCATTTGATATATCTTAAAAATTTTATTAGCAGATTGAAGAATACTCAAAACATTTGACCTCAAAATTTTTTTACTAGACTATGAATTGCTTTGTTGTTGTTGTTGTTGAAGATTTATTTACCATTAATGCTACAATGTCAATGTTGTATAATGATTCAGTTACATATTTTTCTTCAATCCATTTCCTGTAATATTACATTCTTGTCTATTAAAATTATGTCACTATGTATTTTGATTATTAATAGTGATTTTTTAATTTTACCTTAAACATTTTTAAATTCAGATACTCCCTTTTGAAATATAGATTTACTAGTTATGCTTCTCTAAATGTGGTGGTAATAAATGATTTTTTAATTTGAATATGAAAACGAGAACTAAATAATATATGAAATTTTTCACATCCAACCACTTCAGTTCTAACATAGACTTAATCCTAGTATATTTGTTTTTATTTAAAATGATTCTCATAGCTTTATTTTGTAATTTTGAAAATATGTTTTCATTTGCTGTAAACAAAATGGTTGAACAATATAAAAAATGGGGAAGAATTATAGTGTTATACACAATTTTGTTGGAATACATACTAAGATTATAGGAAACTCTATAGAAGAAAACCTGATACAAGGCAAGGGAAAAACCACTGGCATACCATATACAGGGTGTCCGCAAAGTTGGGGTTTTCCTTTACACGACGTGTAGATCTTGAAAACATAAGCAATTTTTCTTAGTACCATATACACCAATGTCTTAAGGGAACCGAGATAAAGGGATCTGCAACATCAAAAATATCTGAATACCGTCCTGTAGCCGCGACATCCCCGAGTGGTACAAGGACACTAGCTCAACCCGACGACAGAACTGGGTCGGGGTCAGTGTGTCAAGTCAGTATGCAACCTTCAAGCTACGGTTACGGTCACGCGTGTAGAGGTAATCGCGTAGACGACAATCCCTCAACAAGCACTAGAGACGTGGCTAGAGAAGTGCAAGTATCAAAAACTAAAGTGTGGCAAACGCTGCGTGAAGAGGGGCTGTATCCGTTTCACGTCCAACGTGTACAAGCCCTTCAACCTGACGATTTTCCAGCAAGAGTGCGGTTTTGTGAGTGGTTGTTGCATCAACATGACAATAATCCGGACTTTTTGAAGTGCATATTGGTGACAGACGAATCTACGTTCACGCGTAATGGGGTGAATAACTTTCGCAACACTCATGTTTGGTCAGTAGAAAATCCACACGCTGTCCGTCGGGCACATTTTCAACAAACATTTTCGGTGAATGTTTGGGCTGGCATGGTGAACGGTATGCGCATTGGACCATTTATTCTCCCAAATCGTTTGGACGGGATGCAATACCTAGACTTTTTACGCAACATCTTGCCTTCCTTGTTTGCCTGCGTCTGCTCGGTAGCGCATCAGTTGATTTCATTTTCTGTTGGAGCGGTATGATTTCGGGCAGAGACGTACTTAGCCCTTCTCGTCAACTGGAGAGTGAGTACTTTTTCCTTTATTTTTTTTTACTTGGTCGCCCTCGTTTCACTACACATTACCTTTGTTATTTCAAGGGTAGTTGTTTCTGAAAAGGAAAACCCCAACTTTGCGGACACCCTTCTTCAAAATTACAACATCAGAAAGTTCCCCTAAATTCGTAGTAGATGTATACCAAATTTCATTAAAATATCTACAATAGTATATGCCAAATAAAAAATAATATTATTTTTTAATTTATTTTTAGAGTGAGTCTGACAGGGAGAGCTCAATCTTCAGTGATCCTCCTTCAGTTCCTCCACTAACACCGGCTTCTCCCTCCCCAAGAAAGAAAAGGAAAGAAAAGATCAGCTATTCAGAAGATGGTGTGTTTAAAATACCCGAGATCAAAACCAAAGATAACGAGAAGGAAGGTGTTGAAGATGAGGCTACAATTGCTAAAAGGACAAGGTAAAAAAAATCTACCAAAATGAATAGTTGCAGAATTTGTCTATGGATCACCATTTATATTTTTTCTTTTAAATAATCAGATATTGCAAATTGTCATAGACCTGAATTCAAAAAGTATTTTTTCCTGAAAATATGTATTTCTGAGCTAGAGGATAAATCATGTATCAATTAAAAAAGTTTACATGATTGGCTTTCACTTCACTATGATCAAAGCATACAGAGTTACCAGTAGAGCCACTGCCATGCCTGAGATGAGAGTGGGACCTAAAAAAAGGTTCCAAGTTCTTATGTAAATATCAGCTTCTTTGAAAGTCAGAAGATCCAAGGCTTCTCCGGGAGTCCCCCATCTACTGGTAACTTTGTATTCTTTGGCTATGATCTGTCTGTCTTACTTCTTTCACGCAGGTCCAAGTTATGCTTGAGCGACACCCCTCTGGAACAAATAGAGGAAGCCTTCGTACCACCGGATATTCCTCCTGACTTCTATGACATGGAGTGTGACCATGAAATTAACGATGACTGGATGGATTTTTTGAAAACGTTCACTCGACCTTTGGAAGAGGTAGTAAAAGCTCCTGAAGATGAAGAACATGATCCGGAATATAACATTCTAGGGGATGAGGATATTGATAAGATAGATAAAGAGGAATTACGGGAAGAATTGAGGATTGATAAGGCTGTAAAAATTACTAAAAAGGTATGGAATGACTTTTGTTTTGAACGCGCATATTTTTACATTATAATATTCCAGGAATTGAATAGTTTGATTGATGAATTGCTAGAATATTCTGACATGTATTGCAGTTTGGAAATGAACAAACTTGAACAGTCGTTCATTGCTGAGCACCCTGAAGAATGTAGTGGGATAAGAGATACTGAAACCAGCACAATTGTGAGTAAATATACGATATTTTTCTTGCTTTTTACTACAGTTTATGTTTGTTATTATCACCTATTGGACATTTAAATAAAAGCTTTTGATTCAGCAGTGCACAATTTAAATTTCAAGGTTGCTGAACAGACCTTAGATGAAACTGAAGAGGCTGAGGAATCATTTAAAATCAACATTGACATGGATCTTAATCAACTTGTATTGCTACAGCAGCAAATGAGGCAACACGTCCAGATGTTAACTCAGAATTTTATCTTAACATTTCACCATCCCGAGTTTCATCATTATTCTAGTCAAGTCAAAGAGTATCTGGTAAGAAAATACTGATAGCAGTAGAGGAAAAGTATTGAAATGGTTTTCAGATTATCTTACCAACAGGATGCAAGTAACTAAAATAAATAACGTTACTTCATCAAAAATGGAAAATGATTTAGGAGTCTCCCAGGGTAGTTTATTTTCATATGCAAAACTTAAAAGACATCCCTCGTTCAGTAAGAAAATGAATTGTACTACCGATTTTAAAAAATAAACGTACGCCATGTACCATAAACATGTTGAAGAAAAAACGATTTTCTTTAAAGGGAAAATGTAATTTTTATCACTTCTACAACATATGTGGCATAATAGAAATTGTATAAGAATGTTCAAATGGAGCATAGGGTATCTTCTTATAGGAAACGTTAATTAATGAAAAAACTTGATCTTTCAATATTTTTATTAATAACGACAGCAGCCGCTTTTTTAATTCTCCCTTTTTCAAGTTTTCGATTGTACCTGAGAATTTTATATTTTAGTTAAATCTGAAACTGCTAGCTGGTGACAAAGAACGATCACTCTATAGTGCGATGAATTTGACAAATGCTTTAAAATTAGTTGATTTCTGGGAAGCTCTTGTTTCAACACAAAATGAGGCTGTGGTTAAAATGAAAAAGTAAGTTGTATTTCTTTGGCGTATGTATATAGATAGGGCTTTACACAGTTTTTGGTAGGTCACAGTAAAAGAAAATTACAATCGGCCTCTACTCGTTTTTTAGTTTTGTTACATATACTAAGTGACATATAAATCCGAACACCCAGTTTAAATGGTTTTATTTTATTGTATTTATCTTACTGTAAATAACAAGTGAAAACATTTTCAGCCTTATCAGTTGGACATTCCGGTTTTTATACTGTTTTTTTTTAATTCACTAACGCTCTAAAAATGAATATTTCAGCCGCAGTAAAGAATCAACGCTGGCGGATTTTGGTTCTTGACATCCTTTACGATCGGTTACGATGTCTAGAGTACGGAGACCTGTACGATTTCGTCAACTTAGTGAGTTTGATAGGGGCCGTATAATGGGACTTCGGGAAGCTGGACTTTCTTTTCGGGCAATTGCAGTTAGAGTGCAAAGAAGTGTAGACACTGTGGTTAGGTGTTGTCAGGCATGGCTTCGAGAAGGCCGTACGTAAAGAGCAAGGGTCACTGGACGCCGCCGTAGAACAACCACCAGGTCCATTGCAAATGAATGGTTTGCAGAACACGGAAGACCTATTGGCATGCGAAGTGTTTACCGACGAATGAGAAGTTTTGGCTTGTTTTCATACCGGCCACACTGGGCCCTCCCTTTAACTCGAGAACACCGACGTAATCGCCTTGAGTGGTGCAGACAACGGTCACTCTGGGATCAGGAATGGAACAGTATTGTCTTTAGTGACGAGTCTCGATTTTGTTTAGGCATGCACGATGGTCGTGCCAGGGTTAGAAGGCCACGTGGTGAACGGAGGAATCCACAGTTTTTTGTTGAAAGACATGTTCATCACACTGTTGGAGTTATGGTTTGGGGTGCTATAGCTTATGGTTCCAGGTCACCTTTAATCTTCATCAGAGGTAACATGAACGCGCAGCGTTATATCCACGAAGTTCTAGAACCCCATCTTTTACCCTATCTTGACACCCTGGCAGATCCAACTTTCCAACAAGATAATGCCCGACCACATGTTGCAAGAGTCACAATAGACTTCTTTCAACATAATGATGTCACATTGTTACCATGGCCACCAAGATCTCCCGACTTATCCCCAAATGAGCACGTGTGGGATATGATGGGTAGGAGATTGCTCAATTTGCAACGTCCTCCTCAGACTCTAGAAGCACTTCGAGAGGAGTTGGTGGTTGCCTGGAATGAGATACCACAGGAGGACATTGACCACCTGATCAGAAGCATGACTAGGCGCGTTGGAGAATGCGTAGCACATCAGGGTGCATCCACACATTATTAAAGGTCAAAGGGCTTTAAAGCAGTGCAATCATTTACTTATTATGCTTCATTAAGTACTTATACAAAATTTTATTAAAATAAAACCATTTAAACTGGGTGTTCGGATTTATATGTCACTTAGTATAGAAATGCCTGGAGATATCGACAATTTGTATTGAGTTTTTTGGAGTATTTTCGAAAAACGAATGAAGAAAATGATTCTCTAACACTCAATTCATGTGCGGGGAAGCTAAGCTCCGGGTAAACCGCAGTTAGTTAACCTATTTACTTATTCCATACATTGTTGTGAGTAACCGCCAAAAATCGTGAAAAGACCTTTACACAGTGTGTCGTAATTGTTAATATTTAACGGAGAGATATTTGGGTCCATTTTAAAAAGAACATGTTATGTCCTGAATGTCTTAACTTTTAAGATAAAATACGGTATAGTATTCAAAAATAAATAATTCATTATTAATATCTGTAAATATCACTTTAGTAATTTTAATGAAATTTGACATACATGCACATTTTTTTAAATTTCCACCTGTGGCAATTGTACGAAATTTGCTGTCCATTTTGGTAGACATTGATGGTACGCCACTGATTTCGGTTATAATAAAAAATATGCCTGAAATAACCATTGATTTCTAAGAAAATTCGATCGATTAATTTTTTCAATCCGCATGGTTTTCACTTAATTAATAAAAACAGTTTCTCTGGGTAATAATAATAATATCGTTAATGACAATATCACCACCAAAAATAGCTTTAATTTTTTTTAAGTGAAAACCGTACGTCAGACGAACAAAAACTCAAGATATCAATAGAGATTTATTTTTCTATATTGAACAATTTACCAACCTGAAAGTTAAGTCTAGGTTCTATACTGATAAGAAGCTTTCTTCTGAAAATGGTCCCAAAATCGTCGCCATTAAATATTGACGTTCCTGGATAAATTCGTTTATCCTAGTTCAATAAGCATTCACCTCAAAAAAATATTTTTTCCAGGCATGTAAGTGCTACCTTATCAAAAATGTGAGTATGGTGTTAGTTGAGAGATTCATAAGTACTCATTATTCCACTAATTTCAGGATTGATTATAAGCAAATGGGCAACACGTATATACCAACCTTCCCTACTCTTATATTTGAAACGATTTCTAATAGTGATGTATTTATTTATCCGTCACTGTTACCTAAGATACCTTTCAAATCGGCAAAAATGTTTAAGGGAATTATTCCTTTTACAAATTCGGAAGACAAGTGAGTATATACGCAGGTCATTTTTGGGACCACATATTGTTTTTCTTTATACATACAATGCTTCTCTTTAATGTCCCCGTCCCCTTTAATTCAAAAAATTAAAACTTGAGGTAATGAAATTGATGCGTGGATACCATGCTTTAGAGTAAAATTGACAGATGAAAATGTCAAGATGGATCTTGGAGAAAAAATTATATGAAAACGGGGGTCTTGTGGTATATCATTTTGAACCTCCTGACGAGTACTTCATAACCCTAGAATATAAATTCAATACCGTTACCTACTACAAAATGGTGGTACATTGAATAATTGCCTGAATATATTGACATTTAACTTGAGAATTCGAACAAATACGTTGAGTTCGTTATGGCAGTCACAAATGTAGCATAAGTAAACGTTAGCTTTATTTGATATTCATTAATTAAAGCATCAAATAATGTTAACGCTTACGTAAGCCTCTACTATCTACAAGAGAGTTGTTCCAATTGTTTCTAAACCCTCAAAACAGTGTAAACAAATTACTTCAGAGCTTACCAAATTCTAACCAAACCTTGTCGTGCCTCCAAATGTATCCAATAGGTAACATAACACCACAGAATCACTGCATATTAGCACCGTACACCACATTCGATCACGAAGATGTTTCTTTGTTTGTACCCGACGCGCGCGACGTGTTACCTCGGCGAGATCCAAAGATCGACTGAACAGCAGCAATCCGTTGTGCGCTGGCCGTACCGAAACGCGCTCGATTACGTCAGTCACATGTCCTTTTCTCTCTGCCAATCACATCTTAGGCGGAAAGTGGCGTGCGGGGTGGGCGGAGCTAAGCCACCGCTGGCAAATGGGGTAACTTCACGATGGGCGTTGTTCAACGGACATGTGACTGTGACGTAATCGAGAGCGCTTCGGTACGGCGCACAACGGACAGCTGCTGTTCAGTCGATCTTTGGATCTCGCCGAGGCAACACGTCGCGCGCGTCGGGTACAAACAAAGAAACATCTGCGTGTACGGTGCTAATATGCAGTGATTCTGTGATGTTATGTTACCTATCGGATACATTTGGAGGCATCAAAACTTGCTTAGAATTTGGTAAGTTATGAATGCATTTGTTTACACTTTTTTGAGGGTGTAAAAAATAACTGGAACAACTTTCTTGTAGATAGTAGAGGCTTACGTAAACTTTAACCGTATTTAATGCTTAAATCAATAAATATCAATTAAAGCTAACGTTTACTCGTGCAAAATTGTGACTGCCATAACAAACTACTTACAACGATACTTCAACTCAATCCTGACGTTAATTTAAGCGATCCTTTGTGTTCATTTTGTATTGTTTGCAATAGTACGTGCCTAAACAATTTAAAACATCGGCGTAACACCTATTCACAAAGCAGGAGATAAAGAATATATAAGCAACTATAGACCAATAAGTATAATATCAAATTTAGCAAAGTTATTTGACACGGTATCTCATCCTATGCTCCTCCAAGCACGGGAGAGACATGGAGTTAGAGGTGCTGTTTTAAATGTATTTAGAGATTATTCAATGCATAGAATTCAGTACGGACATTCTAGGTGAACAAATGACGGTTCAGCATGGTGTTCCGCAGGGTACAGTACTTGGACCGATTCTTTTCAATATATATGTAAATTACCTCTGCAGTCTTGCAGTTGATAGCGAGGTAATTGCCTACGCTGATGACACCGTGGTGGTGTTTCATGCCGAGACATGGGAATTAATAGTATTTTCCAGCACATCCAAATACAGTTAAAGTTTGTTCGATGAATAGAAGCCCCACAATATGAATTCCCAATATCCCAGCCCAAACTTTAATTTTTTGCGGATATTGAGTATGAGTTTCCCGAAAGACGTGAGGATTAGTGTCACTCCAAAAACGACAATTTTGTCTATGCACATTACCGTTGAGAAAAAATGTACATTCATCACTAAAACAAATATTTTGGATATAGGTAGCATGCCGTGCAATGGTTTCCGTCATAGTCTCGCGGAATTCTGTTCTTCGATCAGGGTCATCTTCAATTAGATGATGTACCATTTGAATTTTGTATGGGTGATACTTATTCTTTTTCAAAAGTCTCCATACAGTAGAAGGACAAACCTCGCATACATTCGCGATGGAGGAAGTAGACTGTTGGGGATTTATATGATCTCACCAGTTATTTGAACATGCTTTTCTTCCGGGATGGTCGGATGACCTGGTGGCTTTTTGTTGTTTACACTACCAGTAGCTGTAAATTTAGATACAAGTTGCCTTAAATATTATCTACAGATAGGACGATTCGGGAAACGATCATTAAAAATCATTTCGGTCTCGTCGCGTCGCACCATAAATAAAAATCGCTTCGATTTTTTCTTCCAATGGACGAGAATTGACCATTTTGAAAATACAGCAGACGCTCGATAATGTAAACTATTTTAATCCAAGTGTGGTTCACATTATCGAAATGTTTACATTAGCGAATGTGATTTATATAATATTTGATTTATTAAAAGAAACGTTTAATACATACTATTTATAACAAAATAAACAAATATTCTAACAGCGATAAGTATTTTTTTAATTAGAAGAAAAATAATTAACAATTTTTGTCTGCCTAAATTTGCGCTTAGCATTGTCTTCCAATGCCTGCGCCCGTAATTTACGAAGAATAAAATGTCCGTGTATGAAACTTCTTTTCTTTCAGCCCAATCTAAAGCTTGGTTAAAAACTTGTATAGCTTGCGCGTCAGTCACTACATTTCTGACTTCAATGAGATCGTTCTCATCATCCTCACTGTCCATATCCTCCTCCTTATCAGCATCATTCGTCTGCTTATCTTCGTTCCATAAATTAATATCAGCAGGAGTACAAACAATGTTGGGATTCACTGTTTTCAATAAATCAACAACATCCAATGACACACTAATAACATTATCATTATTGGATCGCAAACGTTCTCTAATTACGCTTAAGGGGACATCGTCCTCTTCATCATCTTTATTATTGGTACAAAAGAGATTGTTCCAACATTTTTGAATAGTTTGCTGGTTAAGTTCATTCCAGGCCATATGTAAATTTAAAACAGCTTCTCGTAATGTTACTTTTTTTAAAGCGTCAGATAACTTTTCAGGATTCTTTGATAAGACAGACGAAAGTAGAAACTTCCTATAGTATAGTTTGGTGAGTCTTATTATATTCTGGTCCATCGGTTGAATTAACGGTGTTACGTTGGGCGGCATGTACATGTCGAAAATTTACCCATCCCTGCTGCTCAGTTGTTGCTCGGGAGGATGACTTGGTGCATTATCCATAGTAACAACGCTTTTATTGGAAGCTTCTGTTGTTTTAGGAAACCTTTTACCTACAAATTGAAAACACATCTTCAAATTATGAATAGAGCATTTGTGATAATTGATTGTCATACCTGAGGGACAAAGCACCTGTGGAACCATTTCAGGAATATACTGCTAGTCATCCAAGCTGTTTTTGAACAGTCATAATCAAGGGATATTAACATTTTTAAATGAGCGCGGATTTTTTGCTTTCCCAATTACCAGTGGCTTTATTTTGTGTGAACCATTAGCATTAGTGCAGGCTAGAAACGTTATTCGTTGTTTCTCCGGCTTTCTTCCCGGGGCAGATTTTTCAAATGATGCAGCATAGGTTTTCTCTGGTAACATTTTCCAATAAAGGCCACTTTCATCTGCGTTGTAAATTTGTTCCATTCTTAAATCTAGCTCGGTAATTGTTTTCATCAATTTTTCTTTGAATGGTTGCACTAATTGTGGTTGTGCTGATAATTTTTCACCAGATATAGACAGCAGTTTGTTGCTTTCGATACTCCATATTTTTTTGCTAACTGTGTCACTCCCGCACCTAGTGCAACTTCGTCTATGATTTTCACTTTATCACTCAATTTTAAACACTTTCTTTTATAGGATGTGGATGCCATAGTCGTAAAATATATTAACGCGTGCAATGTATTCACTTAAGTTCAAAAATGAAATACATACGTACGTATAAACGTATCCTAAATGATCATACGACTGACCGAGTTTGTCGTATTTTATCGCAGAGGTGAATCCCCTACACTCTACATCATAAATCGGGGACTCCCCGACGCCCGACTTAAATCATCGAGGCTTCAGCATTTTACCGTCGCGCTGTTTCCGTGCGCCGAGAGTTGTTTACGTTATCGAGCGTACACATTGTTTACGTTATCGCGCGTTCCGTTTGATCCCATAGAACGAAGTTTGTGTTTACATTAGCGCAAGTTTTCATTATCCCGTGTTTACGTTATCGAGCGTCTGCTGTAGTTCAAACAATATCTAGCACTAAAACCGAAAACTAAATAAGAATATTTTAACTGTACAACGATGTTTGTTTTCGTACTGATATTCTTGTCACTGTCAACAAAAAATAACAAAACAAGTTTTTATCACGGTTGCTGTGGATACGGTAGCGAATTACAATTATTTGTAGAGATATGCATGTTAGTGGGTTTGTGTTATTAAATGTACCACCATTTTGTAGTAGGTAAAGGTATTGACTTTATATTCTAGAGTTATAAAGTACTCGTCAGGAGCTTCAAAATGATGTGCCACAAGACCCCCGTTTTCATATAATTTTTTCCTAGATGGCGCACAGGGGGACATTAAAGAAAAGCACTGTAAAAGCTTTAGACATGGGGTTTGTCAAGCTTACATTGATTAATAATTGAGGTACGATATTAAATAACGGGTTTCTGGCGACAACAAATATTGTCACTCATACTTCTGACCTTGAAATATGGGTACTGAAATCTTTGTAAAATAAAATAATATAAATTCTCCTAACCACTTGTCCTTGATTTTAGCCTGATTGCATTAGGGCTCGAACAGTTCGCACCGATAGTCGCCGCTCAAAAAGGAAGCTTCACCTTAAAAGGCGAACTAAGGTGGAGGGACGTTTGCGTTTACATTCACGATTACATGATGCCGTACAGAGATGTTAGCACGATAAAAAACCATATCGACAAGCTCAAATCCTACAAATGTGCCGATAATCCGATCAGGTACTATTTCGAAAGGAAAAAAGCACCGACTACCGTGCATTATGTTATCGATTTGAATCATATGGAAATCGTGCCGCCTTGTAGAAGAGTACCTGCAGAATTACCTTATCAGTGGAAAAACTACATTCACCCTAATTATACAGTAAGTGTTGAGCATATATTGTATTGAATCGGTAAAATGAATCGTTTGAAAAGTGTGGTGCCCATCTCTATAAATAGCCGTAGCGGATATGACAGATACTTTTGAGGTTATGTTTATATTTTCATCTGTCACTGTTGGTGTGTTGTAAACAAGTATTAATTTTTCCTACTGGAGAACTTTCCTAGGACATGTACGTACATTATTTCTCGAAGAATTGCATGAATAACGACAGTGGCGGGTTTTTTGGAATCGTTTTGTTTTCACATTTTTCCATCATAAAATATACATCTCATTTAAAAATATTGATTTTTGGGCATCACCTCGGGTTACCTTAATGTAACGAGTTTCATTTGGAGATGGAAATGGACATTTTGCCTGACAAGTTCTATATTTAAAATTTTCAGTAAGATATTTTCAAAAGCCGGTTCATATCCGTGATCTATATGAAAGCCTGTTCTCTGAGTGAATCAGGTCTGTAGATTCCGAATCTGATGTCATTTTGAATTCATGGCCCCCATGGTGTCTAATGTGTTACTTTTGTTTCTAAATGACAATCCTTTTACTTACTGAGTGATCTAACTCTGCAATATATGGAAAATTTGCAGCAACGATATTGTTCATTTAGATGTTTCATACCCAGTATCCTCAGCTGTGTCCTTATTTTGGCAGTGATTTAACAAAAGAAACGTATATATGTACTTAAAAACATTAAATTAAGTTAAAAAGCAAAAATTGGATCTATATTATCAAGCTCAAAAAATATTTCTGTTGGTATAGCACAAGGTATTAAACTAGGTCCACTACTATTTATTTTATACATTAATGAGATGTGTAATATTTTAGATTATTGTAAAATTCAGATATTTGCAGATGGTACATTAATATACACATCAGATGAAAATATAGACACTGCTTTAAAAATGCTAAATTGTGACTTGTCAAAAATCATAAATTGGTTAAATGTAAATAAACTAAAATTGAATGCTTCTAAAACAAAATGTATGCTAAATGAAAATACTATCACAATTAGGATAAATGGTGAAATAATTGAAAATGTTGAATCAATTAAATATTTAGGTATGTATATTGATAGTAAACAAAAGTTTGAAGATCACTACACACACTGCATTGTTTCAAAAATTGCCAAAAAACAATTTACTTTTAAAGGGCTTCTCATAGTCTTGGTACATATTCCAAGAAAATAGTTTATAATACAATTATTCTACTGTATAGTTCAACCATCTTATTCACTGCCAATGAAGCTGTATCCTCAACATCACAAGTCGTGCAAAATAAAGCTATGAGAATAATTTTGAATAAAAATAAGTATACCAAAATAAAATCTGTTACAAGAATTGCAGTAGTTGAATATAAAGACTTTCATATATTTGGCTCTTATTCTTATATTTAAATTAAAAGATCATCTTCTGCCACAACATTTAGAACACTACATAGAATTGAATAATTGAACAATTATTATACAAGAGGAAATATAGATTTTCATTTACAAAATTGCAATAGTAATATAACTAGCAAATCAATATTTCAGAAAGGATTACTTGAATTTAATCAACCAAATAATGTTATACATCTACTTGTAATTTAAAGATGTTTAAAAGAAAATTAAAGGAATATTTCATGGACAGTGACATTCTTAGAGATGCAAATTTTGTTTTTTTTTCTAAATATCTGTATGTTATGTAATTGTTTAGTTTTTCATAAGAATGTAATTGTAGTATGCTAAATATATCTTAAACAAACAAATTCAAATTTGTGTCACTGGGTGATATAAAAATGCCATTGTAAACTATACTATGGTAACCTATTCCTATTTTAGTCTAATTTTCAGAGTACAATTGCAACTTCAGCCGCATCTACACATCAACAAACAATTCTCAACTGTCACATAACAACAATAACACCTCCTAGAGGTATTTTACCTAATGCTACTAGTTTTTTCATAACCGCAAGCACTCCTATACAATCAAATCAGAGAGTCCGTAAGAGAAGACAGTTATATAAAAAACCTAAAAAAATCTTGAACAACAAGAGCCTTGAGCAGAAGGTAGATCCTCTAACCAAGTTTGTCAAGTGCTTGAGTCAGCCATCATCAGTTAGAAAATTGTTGGGTATGTATTAAAATATGTCAAGCCAAACTCTCATGTTATATTGAGTCATCTTTACAACTCTTTTTATACAATTTTCACTATATAACTGGAGAACTACGAATTGTTAACTGTTTTATATCTAGTTTGACCCACAATTGTAGGCTTATTCATGGCTGATGATAAAGAAAAAAGCCTGGAAGTCAGCAGTGAGACAAAAAAGCTTCAAGAACCCCTCCAAACTCCTGAACAAACACCTAAACCGGACAACCATGTTGGTTGTGCCCCCCAACAGGAATCTGTGATAGATAATGGTCTGTTGCCCAGCATGCCATTTTTAGCTACACCTGACAAAACTATCACAGATGAAAAGAACCAAAGTGAAGCAGCTGAGTGTTCTATAAATATCAGTCAAAATGAAGAGACTGTCGTTACCAGCAAAGAAGAATTGGAGAAGGTACAGGTTAATACACGACTCAAAAAAATTAAGGAAGCAAGACAAAGCTCAAATCATTCTTTTATTTTTGACAGGCGGTCTGAAACTCAGGTTTTTTGGCCTAAAAAATTCATCAGCAAGGGTTCTCATCCAATTCCATCAGCCCGCGGACTAAAAAGAAGGCAAACATTTTTCTTTTGCTGTGTTATAATTACATGTACTGTTGCTTCTAAAATTTTTCTGCTAAAAACCTTGAAAACTAGAATCTTAAAGCTTCTTGCTAAATGCTTTGTTTAAATCTATTTTTCTCTGAAATGCTGCCTTTCAAAAATCACCGCCCTTAATTTTTTTGGAAACATTAGAATTAATATATGAGTTTGCTGGAGTTACAAAATTGTAAAGTTTGATGTAAAAAAATATCCGAGTCGGTCGAAGATTAACTCTCGAACGTAAAAACTAGATGAAGTTTGAACTTTTTCGGGAAAAATCTGTCAAATTTTTGGCCCGTATACCAAGGTGTTTCAGTTTATTGTTGCATAACTTTAAGATTCGATAGAACTTTTAAAATTAATGCATAAAGTCTACATAAACATGGGTCGAAAAATGCGTGGCCTCCGAAATACAGGGTGTTTAAATTTACTTTCTAAAATAGTTTTTTTAAATATTTCGAACAATATTTGATGTATAACAGTGAAAATTGGTATGCAAGGGTTTTTTGGTACGACAAAACGAACCATGATCATAGTTTTACTGTAGCCGCTAGAGGGCGCTCTCTGCTGTATCTGTAGTGAATTAAAATGACCGAAAAAATTTTCTAAGTGCAATTTTTTGCTTTTTGAATAAAAAAACTGATTCTTCGCACTTTTCAACATAAAAAAGCTCTCTTGTGAATTTTCGTTATAGTTAGCCGTTTTTGAGCTATTTCGATTTTTAAGGTCCGATGCATTTTTATTCAAAAAGCAAAAAATTGCGCTAAGGAAAATTTTTCGGTCATTTTAATACACTACAGGTACAGTAGAGAGCACCCTCTAGCGGCTACAGTAAAACTATGCCCATGGTTCGTTTTGTCGTACCAAAAAACCCTTGTATACCAATTTTCACTGTTATACATCAAATATTGTTCGAAATATTTAAAAAAAACTATTTTAGAAAGTCAATTTAAACACCCTGTATTTCGGAGGCCACGCATTTTTCGACCCATGTTTATGTAGACTTTATGCATTAATTTTAAAAGTTCTATCGAATCTTAAAGTTATGCAACAATAAACTGAAACACCCTGTATATCTCGGAAAGTACTGATCGGGATTGGATGAAATTTTTACACAAGGTTACTTCTAAGGACGAAAAAACTTTGTAGATTTTGAAAAACGGTCTAGTGGCAAATCTCGAAAATAATAAAAATCGGTCAAACTTGATATTCCAGTTTCTCACAAGTGAGTAGATATTTCTTGACATTTTCCTCAATCTCAAAACGAGGCAGCCTGTTTCTTAGATGTCACTTTCGGCGAGAACGCAAAAGCAATGCAACCAAAGACGAGTTAAAGTGGAGTTGTCCTCGGGTTGCTTTTGCTGAGAACAGTACCTAATCACATTGTAACCCTTTTTAAAGGATAATTTAGAAGATATACAAACATTGATGGCTGCCAGTTCAAATATCAAAGCTGCTAGAAAAGAACCGTCAGGTGCCGAGAAAAAGAGAGCAAAAATCAGAAGAGAATTTGTCGCTAATTTGGCTATAGCAGCACCTGAAGATCCCGAGGTTGAAAAACAAAAGGACGAAAGTAAGATAATACTTAGTAACGCATAGTTATTACACAATTCTTAATCCCCTCTTCACAATTCAATGATCCGAGCTAGGTCAATGTTTTGCAAAATATTTATATCAATAGTTTGTGTTATGAATCATAAAAGTTGCCGGCCAAATTGTAAACGTAAAACATTGCAATAACGCTACACGATCGTTACATGTGTGGATAACAAATTTAATTCTCTGCTTTTATAAGTTTGATATGAAATGTATGGCCACGTTCTATTGGTTTCAGGGATAAAAATTAAATCTTATTTGATAACACTGGTCAACGCTGGTTTTGCCACACGAACTTTGACAGCTAATTTTGTTTTATCAGTCTACCCTCATTATTACATGACAGCTGTCATATGTCTATTAGCCTCATATTTGTTGTGATACGGTAATACTCATAACTAGTACTACGGCAGTAAATTAACAGAAACGCTCACAAGTAAATCCTTATAAAAATATTTGTTGTTGAATTTGAACACTTTTTTGTGATTTATTAACCCTGTGAATATGTCGAGGAAGTGTAATAATGATCCTAACTCTTTTTGTTATGTCTGCGGAGAACTAACATTCAAAAAACAACGACGAAATTTTACGAATCTTGTGTTGGAGTGTTATCACCAATGTTTTGGTTTTTCTGTCGCCCATCAAGACAAATCCTGGGCCCCTCATGTCTGTTGTATAACGTGTGTGAAAAATTTAACTGACTGGAAGAAAGGTGCACGACCTATGCCGTTTGTTGTACCCATGATATGGACTGAACAGCGAGATCACGTTTCAGATTGCTATTTTTGTCCCACAGACATAAAAGTTATAAATTACAAGAAAAAAAAACCACAGTTATTTACCCTAACTTATCTTCGGCTATAAGACCAGTCTCTCATTGTAAAAAATTGCCAGAACTAATACCAGCTGCAACTACATCTGTTGAGAACAATTCACAACCGTCCACTTCAGGTGAATGTGTTGACGAAGACGATGACTTTGAGTTAAAAGGAATTGTAAACGAGCCACATTTGATAACTCAAGGACACCTAAATGATTTGGTTCGGGATTTAAATTTGTCAAAAAAGCAGTCAGAACTATTAGGATCACGTCTAAAAGAATGGAATTTGATACATCATTATACAAAAGTTCGCTATTTTCGAAACCGTGATCAACACTTCAGAACGTATTTTTCTCAGGATGGAGATTTGGTGTTTATAAATAATATAAATATATATATATATAAATGAGATTATGAAAATGTTGGACATAGATTTTGATCTCTCTCAGTGGCGTTTATTGATTGATTCTTCGAAAGCAGGTCTAAAAGCAGTGTTATTGCATAATGGAAATAAGCTTCCATCTGTACCTCTGGCCCATGCTGCAAATATGAAAGAAACCTATGAAAATATGAAACTTTTACTTGATAAAATAAATTACAGTACATATTCCTTCAAAATCTGCGGTGATCTTAAAGTTGTTGCACTATTACTTGGACTTCAGCTGGGTTATACAAAGTTTTGCTGCTTTTTATGTGAATGGGATAGCCGAGACAGAACTAATCACTATATAAAAAAACATGGCCTACGCGTGCATCGTTAGTTCCTGGGTAAAAAAACGTAAAGTATTTACCCCTTGTACAGCCAAATAATGTGCTTCTACCACCATTGCATATCAAATTAGGATTAATAAAAAAATTTGTGAAGGCAATGGATCGCAATGGGAGTGGATTTTTGTATCTAAAAGAAAAATTCCCTAAAATAAGTGATGCAAAGATAAAAGAGGGTATTTTTGTTGGCCCTCAAATTAGGGAGTTAATAAAAGATTCAAGATTTGAAGAAAAATTAAGCGATTTAGAAACATCTGCATGGAAGGCATCTGCATGGAAGGCTTTTAAAAATGTTGTTTCAAATTTTTTGGGTAACCACAAGAGTGACAGCTACAGAGAGTTGGTTAGCGAGCTATTATTGTCATATCAAGCATTGGGTTGCAACATGTCACTTAAGATCCATTTTTTAGACTCGCACCTGGATTTTTTTCCTGGCAATTTAGGGGCTGTCAGCGACGAGCACGGTGAGAGGTTCCATCAGGACATTTCTAATATGGAAAAGCGGTACCAGGGCAAATGGAGCCCAAATATGTTAGCAGATTACTGCTGGACAATTAAAAGGGACCAACCAGAAGCTAAATATTCAAGAAAATCTTAGATTAAGTCATTTATAAAAAACAATAACTTTTGATTTACGAGATCTGTTTTTTCTTAATATTTTAAAGTACTCAATAGAATAAAATCCTTGTCTAGCAAATTTTTTTTAACTGTTTATTTTTTCTTACAATCACCAATTAAAGTAAAAAATATCAAAAAAGTCCGTGTGGCACGACAAAGTTAAAATTTTGTTGACCAGTGTAATTTATACTGGGGAGTTGAGCTACATTCTGTTTCAATCCACGAATTTCTAATACACACAATGTTATTACAGTGCTAAAAGCGAAAACGCCTTGTAGTTTTTGAAAATCTCTTCAGTGGCGGCCGAGCCAGGAGCAAAAGAAAACGTTAAAACTTAATTTTTTGGCATTTCAGAGGTTATCATTTTCAGAAAGAAAAATTAGTGGTTGAAAATTGGGGTTGGTGGATTTAAGTGGTGAGGGAGAGCTTAAGCTTAATGGTTTAACTTGTACAGAACTTAATCATTTATGAAGAGATGACGGGGTTGGGTAGGAAGTGCAATCAACCTACTAGACGTGACTTATTTCAACACGCAAAAAAAAAGAAGAATAACAAGTTTCATTTTTTCACATTGAGTCGATGACACACTTCTAGCATTACGGATTTTTTTAGTGTTTGCGTTAGCATATTATGACAAAATGCGGGAAGCGTTGGAACTGGATGACTATCACAAAATAATGCAGATCCTGAACGAACATGAAGCTGACGCAGTCGATCTGTATTACAAGGTTATCAAGATTCTCAGACCAAAGTATGATGAATTAGCTGAAGAATTTTTATTGTTTTTGCGAGAAAAAGAAGCAGCCGCTGTAAACGAACTGGTGCCATGGATCAGAATGCAAAATCGGTAAATAGGAAACTTTTACAGAGCTAAATCAAAACACTGAGAATGTTCGTTTACACATCTCGACCGTTTTATTAGCTCCATGTTTCATATGCGTGACATATAACAATCATAATGTTGCAGATCGAAATTTCTGAGGAAGCTCGAGACATATTTCAAAGATCAACCAGCAAAACTGAAGAAAATCTATTCGCTGTTAGTGGAGCTTTCAAGCACTGCTGATGTCTCAATGGAAGTGGTGAAGGAAAAGCTAATGCCTTTTTTCAAAGGAAACGCTATCCTGAGCGATTTGTTTTTGCAAAATTTCCTCAGCGAGAAACCTCCTGCAAGGTAACTTTGATTTTGCCACTGTTTCATGATGATCCTTGACACTTGTATGATATTTATTTATTCCGTAGCCTCTTGGAAGGGCCATACGAAACAATAGATATCAATAGAGAAATCGAAAAAACGGATAGTGGAGAACTATATGAAGTCATCAATTTACCTGAGGTCGAAGATAAGTATGGCTGTTCGTCTTGCATTTGCAACTGCCATGAAATTGAAGATCCTGAGTTCAAAACCAGATACAGGCACTGCATAAAATGCGGCACTAAGGTATACACAAAGAAGCTCCTAAATGGGCAATATTTCCACCCACTTGACTTCATTTTTTTTTTTATTTTCAAGTTTATAAATGGAAGAGTGTTTATACAATCTGGGAGAGGCCTGAGACCTGCCACAGTCTCGTTTCCTATGAATCCCGACAAAGACCATAACATCAGACTGTTGGGCGAACCCTCGAGTACCGTTCATAAAAAGCGCTATGACTTGAGTCCTTCAAAACAGACCATGGGGTCGCCGACCAAGGAAAATGCTGAAGAGGTGAGATTCGGAGATTCCCGTAATTACAATAGCTTACCTGAATTTGTTTTTAGGAAACAGATGACGAAAAGGAAGGCAAGAAATCTAAAAAAGTACAAAGGAAGAGAAGGCAACCTGTTAAAAGCTCTAACAGTAGGAAATATCTACAGAAATTGAACAGTGACTTGAAGAAGCAGTTCGAGGCGAGGTCTGATAGTGTTAGTTCAACAAGGAAAGAGTATCGACAGGTATGAAGTAAACCTTACGCTTACGGGGTCAAATTAGTTGATTCAATTTTTTTGTTTCAGAGTCGGAAAAGGCCATTAAAGTCCAAGAAACTGACGGCGAAGAAGAATATAGAAAAAGACGAAGATGAAAGCGAAGATAAACTGGCTTCGAAACCTGGCGCCGCTCCTGGCCAAGAAAAGAGATTTGCTGAAATCTCTGACAATGAGGATGCACAGACTCCGGAAGAGTTGCCTTGTGATCTAAAGCCCGCTAGTCCTGAGCTGAATACGGCTGAATCAGAAAGTGGTAAGTGTGAAAAATTATATGTTATTTAGTTCTCATTTTCATATTCAAATTGAATAATCATTTATTATCACCACATTTATAAAACTTCACAAAATGAAATAGTCATTATCATAACTACTAAACTAGAGGCAGTATAGATTCATCTGCAAAATTAGCGTTTTAGCGTTAATGCTAAATAAAAACACGACAATCAAACAGAAAAAAGTACATGTCAAGTTTGCCTTGATCTTTTTACTTCCGATAATTTCAGAATTTTGTGAAGAATCTTCTCAAGACAACTGCGAATCTGACAGCAATTCAAGCACTAGTTCCCTGTCACAAAGTGACAGTAATGCAGAAGAAATTTGTTGGAAGAGAGAAGAGGACAAGATCATCTTGGAGACCTTCCAGAAAGAAAACGATAAGGAGGTTGCATTTAAATCAATATCTCATCAAATAAGAAATAGGAGTAAGTCTCAGATTAGGAAGAGATTTGATACGCTTATGAAAATATTGATTGAAACTATAGGACAGAGATAATTGTTTTTATAAGAATTTATATGTTAGGTTCTACAAAATGCTATATTTGAGCTGAGATCACACCAGAGGTGGTAGGCTTAGCAGCAAGAGACAAGCTGGATGCTAATATACCATTGAACGTATTTCTCTTATCTCGCCCACACAAAAACGGTCCAGTTGATCTATGATCAGAATCAATAACTTATCAAAAAGAAAGTGCATATCACGCAGTTGGGAGCTCCGAGCATTGCATTTACCTCAGAAAAGCAACGTCTGTTTTGTGTTGCGTTATAAGCATTATATAAAGGGAATCACGGTTAAAGTCCAAAGGCTGCAGTCTCTTTAATTAGAACTATTGACAATGACTGAATTCTGAGTTGCTGAGTTTGATCCACCAAGAGGAAAGAAGATTTTGAACTGAAAATTTTCTATATCGCATATTTTCAAGGACAACATCAAATATTTTTTTATTTTTATAATACCTTCTTTCACTAGACTCTAGATATCCCAACATGCCACCTCGGCGTCTAATGTGTTATCCTGCCACTAAACGTACCACCTCAGAACCATGATCAGCAATGACTGCTGTCAGATTGCGAATTTTTACGTAACCTGAAGTTTTCTGCACTGTTATATTTTATAATTATTTAGTGACCAAAGCTTCATTTTGTAATTTAATATTGTAAGACCATTTTCTGTGATTTATGAATCACCTAATTTCTGTTTATATATCATCTATTGTATATAAATTTGAACTCGCGTTGAAGGGACTTTTATATTTTCGTAATAAAAAAACTTTTTTCAAACAGCAGTTTTATTACAATATCCATCCCTTGTTTGGTCTTTTAACGTTTATTTATATAACATTCTGTCATCTATAATAGTGACGAACAATAGAAACGGAGCATGATGGTCCTTCAGCCCAAAAGGTGGCCAGACTTCTCCATTGATTTTGATGCAATCTTGCAGATGTTTTGCGCTACTGCAAATGTAGTTTTCTTATTTTTTTAGTTCAGCTACCGTCCAACGGAGGGCGCTACTTGCACGTTCACATCATATGCCCTACATATTTCATAGACTACCTGGGTCGATTCTGCCAAAGGTTAGTAAACCTCGATTATGTGTGGGGGGAGGAATCTTTGATCTTTGTTTTCAACCAAGTCAAGATAAAAATATACTAATTCAAAGAAATACTTATTTTATTGAAAGAATGGGAGACTTATCAACCCCTTCACGACAATTTTACTTTCTTGATCTTTGAGGATGCTTAATTATTGAGCCACCCAAACCCCGACCAACCGCCCCTCCAATATTCTCTTAGACTAGTTAAATTTTGTGGGCTCTGCGTTAGTAAGCTATAAAACGCCATCTATTGGACAGTAGCTAGATTATTTTTCAATATGTTGCGCTACTTCATTATGAATAGAAATCTTCTAACTTGTCGGTTTATTCCAAGTATTTTTGAAAAGCTTATCTCATTTTAACCCTCTTGTCACTACGTTCTGAGTCATTTCGCCACTGCCGCTGTGCGACACTTCGTATACCAAAATACGACGGGAGATGAAATGAAACACTCATTTTAACAAAACACATTCACTTTATTAAAAACCTGGATCCCAGTCAGTCTTCTGGGGCACCACTTTCTTTTCTATACAAATTATTCTATCGCCCTTTTCAAATGACAAGTTTTTGTCTTCAATTTGCAACCCGCATTCTGTATCTGCCTTGATAACGTCTACCTCGCTTTTTAAATGCCGCATGGAAGTTAAATGCCCTGAAAAAATTAAGAGGGGGAATTGACATTGAAAGAACCGATTCACAGCATATTTAATATACGTAGTCATGCCATAAGTTCTGTCCCTCGTTTTCAAACAAGTGTAGACCTGTTAATACTTGTCCGATTGTTTACATTGTGGTGTCAGTTGATTAAGCGCTTTTCGGGTAATTACATATACCTCAGTTTGTATTGATCTCTCGAAGCATAACGATGGAGTGGGGCAAGGCAGAGAACCGTATTGCAGTGATTGCTTTACATAAGTGTAATCACAGTGCTAGTCAGATTTTTGAACTCTTACGCGGCCTTCAAATATCGCGTAAATTTGTGTCTAGGACCATTCAGCGGTACAATGAGACGTCCTCTGTTGATGACAGGCCAAGAAGCGGAAGACCTCGTCAAGTAAGGACTCCAGCAGCCATCAAAGCCGCAAAAGCCAGGATTCAAAGGAATCCACTCCGGAAGCAGAAGATCCTATCCAGGGAAATGAAGATTCCTGTCCGGACGATGTCGCGCATCATTAAACAAGACCTAGGGCTAGGGGCTTACCGGAGACGTACGGGCCAGCGACTTACGGCCACCTTGCGACACATCAGGGCGACAAGATCCAAGAAGCTCTTGGAGAGGTACGCAGCTGGGGGATTCCGAAAGATTTTGTTCACGGATGAGAAAATCTTCACCATAGAAGAAAAATTCAACCGACAAAATGACAAAGTGTATGCAAGGAGTTCACAGGAAGCTTCGGAGATCATTCCGAGAGTTGAGAGAGGCCACCACCCTGCGTCAGTCATGGTTTGGTGGGGGGTGTCCTACGAAGGGGTCACTCAGCTCCATTTCTGTAAACAGGGCGTGAAAACAAAAGCGGCAAACTATCAGAGCGACATACTGGATCCTATCGTCAAGCCTTTAAGTGGTACATTGTTTGCCAACCAACACTGGGTCTACCAGCAGGATTCCGCCCCCGCTCACAAGGCTAAGAGTACGCAGCGCTGGCTGGAAAGCAATGTGCCAGAGTTCATTGCTGCGGAAGATTGGCCCTCAGGGAGTCCGGACCTCAATCCTTTAGACTACAAGTTGTGGGACCTGCTAGAGCAGTTGGCCTGCTCCAAAGCCCACCGTAATATCGAGTCCCTGAAAGCGGATTTGATCCGATCAGCGGCAGCTATTCCTTTGGAAGCTGTGCGTGCAGTGATAGATGAGTGGCCCGCGAGATTGAAGCAGTGTGTGAAGGCCAAGGGGGGACATTTTGAATAAAACTGTTTGATTATGAATTCTAAAAATGTTGTCGAATAAATAATATCTTTCATATAAATATATCTTATCTTGTTTCATTTTTATCATGAGATTATCATGGGACAGAACTTATGGCACGACTATGTACACGGTGAAAAGTTCCGGAACCCCAGTATGATTTGTGAATTTGTTGATGGTGACCTTTAATTTCACCTTAACTATGACCTTCAGGGACATTTGAAGGTCAAGCCGATTTTTAATGGAGCTCCCATTTTCACCCCGTAAATGAAAATAGCGGAAAATGTTCGGTCAAATATGGTCCTGAAAATTCATAAATTTTGACCTTAGAAGGCCATGGACAAGGTCAAACCCAAGTACGGTTATATAACTTGATAGCCGGTAGTATACTACCGGTACATTATTTTCATAAGTTTTCCCTGAATATCCAATGGTGACCTTGGATCCGACCTTGGCCATGCCTCAAGCTCATTTGAAGGTCAACTCTTTTTTGACCGCGAAAATGGAGAAAAAGGAAAATTTTCAAGGTCAAACAAAAGTTTACCTTAATTTCTTAATAGTTCAGAAAACTTTGTAATCCCCAGATAAACTGACTTCGCTGTCCTTTCAGGATTGTTGCTTGGCTACAAAAATCGACTTGACCTTTACATCACCTTGAACGTCATCATGGTTAATGTCACCGTTGGACATGCGGGGAAAATCATAAAAATAACGTCTCTAGTTTTCCAATACGTTCAAATATGAACTTGATCATTCAAAAATTTTGACCTTAGGAGTCATGGTCAAGGTCAAACCCAGGTACGGTGATATAACTTGGAAGCAAGTAGTCGTATACTACCGATACATTATTTTCATCATTTTCCCCTGAATATCGAATGGTGACCTTGTATCCGACCTTTCCCATGCCTCAAGCTCATTTAAAAGTCAACTCTTTTTTGGCCGTGAAAATGGAGAAAAGGGAAAATTTGATGTTCGATACGTCCTTGACAATTTTTTAGACCTGACCTTGGACTTTGCCGTCAAGGTCAAACAAAAGTTTACCTTAATTTCTTGATAGTTCAGAAAACTGTGTAATCCCCAGGTAAACTGACTCGCTGTTCTTTCAGGATTCTTCCCTGGGCACAAAAATCGACTTGACCTTTACATCACCTTGAACGTCATCATGGTTAATGTCACCGTTGGACATGCGGGGAAAATCATAAAAATAACGTCTCTAGTTTTCCAATACGTTCAAATATGATCTTGACCATTCTTAAATTTTGACCTTAGGAGGTCATGGTCAAGGTCAAACCCAGGTACGGTGATATAACTTGGAAGCAAGCAGTCGTATACTACCGATACATTATTTTCATCATTTTCCCCTGAATATCCAATGGTGACCTTGGATCCGACCTTGGCCATGCCTCAAGCTCATTTAAAGGTCAACTCATTTTTGACCGCGAAAATGGAGAAAAGGGAAAATTTGATGTTCGAATACGTCCTTGACAATTTTTTGAACCTGACCATTTCTTGATAGTTTAGAAAACTTTGTTATCCCCAGATAAACTGACTTCGCTGTCCTTTCAGGATTGTTCTTTGGCTACAAAAATCGACTTGACCTTTACATGACGATGAAGGTCACCATGGTTAAGGTCACCGTTGGACATGCGGGGAAAATAATAAAAATAACGTCTCTAGTTTTCCTATATGTTCAAATATGATCTTGACCATTCTTAAATTTTGACCGTAGGAGGTCATGGTCAAGGTCAAACCCAGGCACGGTGATATAACTTGGAAGCAAATAGTCGTATACTACCGATACATTATTATCATCATTTTTCACTGAATATCCAATGGTGACCTTGGATCCGACCTTGGCCATGCCTCAAGCTCATTTAAAGGTCAACTCATTTTTGACCGCGAAAATGGAGAAAAGGGAGAATTTTATGTTCGAATACGTCCTTGACCATTCTTTGAACCTGACCTTGGACTTTACCGTCAAGGTCAAACAAAAGTTTATCTTAATTTCTTGATAGTTCAGAAAACTGTGTAATCCCCAGGTAAACTGACTCGCTGTTGTTTCCGGATTCTTCCCTGGGTACAACAATCGACTTGACCTTTACATGACCTGAAGGTCATCATGGTTAAGGTCACCGTTGGACATGCAGGGAAAAATCATAAAAATAACGTCTCTACTTTTCCAATACGTTCAAATATGATCTTGACCATTCTTAAGTTTTGACCTTAGGAGAAAAGGTAAAATTTGATGTTCGAATACGTCCTTGACAATTTTTTTAACCTGACCTTGGACTTTACCGTCAAGGTCAAACAAAAGTTTACCTTAATTTCTTGATAGTTCAGAAAACTGTGTAATCCCCAGATAAACTGACTTCGCTGTTGATCTTGACCATTCTTAAATTTTGACCTTAGGAGGTCATGGTTACGGTCAAACCTAGGTACGGTGATATAACTTGGAACCAAGTAGTCGTATACTACCGATACATTATTTTCTGATTTTTTTCATGATTATCCAATAGTGACCTTGGCCATGCCTCGAAGTCATTTGAAGGTCAACTCTTTTTGGCCGCGAAAATGGAGAAACGGGAAAATTTAATGTTCGAATATGTTCCTGACAATTTTTTGAACCTGAAATTATTCGTTCACAAATCATGGAATTGCGGACTTTTTCAGACCTCTAAGAATTACCAAGGCTTTGAGGGAATTTCTATGAACTTCAGAACTTGCTAAACGTAACTCGCATAAATCATTTCTTTTTTTTTATACTCCAACTACCACGAAGGCGTAAACACCCATTGGGTACAGTGGGGCTAATACTGACCTTCATAAATTACTTCTCCTTTTCTGATTACTCTGAACAGAGCCGTACGTTTCAGAAATCCTCTTTCGCATTTACACCCTGCTATAGGAATTTTCTTTTTACCTTGGGTAATTTCAAATTGTTGGAGCACCTGCAAGAATCAAATCCAAAACTTTATTTCATCGAAAAAGAATAAATGTCATCCATTTTGTTTGGTTGACGCTATTTCTATCACAAGTGTTTTACAGCTGTTGTATTATAGCATTTGTATTTTCAAATAAAGATTTACTGTTATTGTTTAAAGAAAGAATCGTTACTAAAATAAAAATAAAAATGCTGTTCGTCGCGTACCCAACTGCTAACAATCAGTCGACGAATGACATTGACCTTTCATCTCTGTGAATCTAAAAAATGGAAAAAAGTGGCTCACAACTTCACATACCGTGGCTTCTCCCAACTCCTCCTCGACCTCCTTTGGAGGCAACCTTGCGTTGATCTCCTCCTTGACGTCATCGATCAACTTATAAATGACATTGTGCTGCTTGATGGGCACCTCCATCTGCTCAGCATCCTGCTTAATCTGAGTAAGAACGTCAACGTTGAACGCATAAATCACACCTTGAAACATCTCGGCCATTTCCAGATCGTTCTCGGTCACTGGTCCAACTCCGTAGTGGACTAGGTCCAGTTTGCAGATGGACGAGTCGTAGGTGTCCAGGACGTCCAAGATGGCCTCCAGGGAACCGTCGACGTCTGCTTTTACGATTACGGGTAGAGACGGGGGGCCGTCGGTGTCTACAATACGGCACTGATTAGAAAATGGCCAACAAAAATTGATGAATTTGTTTAGACATGTTACAACACCGTTACAGACTCTGCTCTGCTTCAGCGAGATTTTATTTGAACAATAAAATTAGAAAATCTGCCTCATTACTTAATTTACAGACCATGTATCTCAAAATATTATGAGCTATACTATCATCAACAAAGAAATGCTACCTGTCTGAATCTCTGGTTTTCTTGGACCCTCTGGTTTCATTCTGAATCTGCCTAACCTCCTTTTCAGCTGTAACTTTTCTTTGTATTGTCGCTCATGTTGCTGTATTTTTTCTTCAATGGCTTTCAATTCAATTTCCGATTTTTCTTTTTGCTTCTGGTCCTCTCTGAATTTTATAATTTCCCTGGCAAGTTTTTCTGATTCTACCTGGGTTGAAATAACAAATGGTAAAAATAGTTGACTTATAGAAATGTACAGTGTTCATAATTGTTTATATAGCTGATATAGTACCAAATTCAACAACAAAAAAAATGTCAATTTCAGACTAGAAATGTTACGAACCTGTAAGACTTGGTCACCTGCTTGTGGTAACTCTCTCCAGCCTTCAATTTCAGCAGGGTAGCCAGGTGGTACTTCACTGAGCGGGTTACTGACCGCATCTTTCAGTGCTCTAACTTTTGCCATTGCGGTACCGGCTACCAAAATATTCCCTTTTTTCAGTGTACCTACAAATTAAACAGACTAATGACGCCCACGACAGAGTTAGCATTTCCAAAATAAATTAAAAGCATGAGCCCCTGATGTGTGGTATCCATTTCTTAAGGATTGTGTCAACTTTGCTCTTGAAAAAGTCGATGGAGCTCAAATCCGGCAATCGCGATGGCGATACACTATCAAATTTTCTCACCTCTTTGTACAACCACAGTGCAAACTTTGCCTCGCAGAGGATGGACTTTGCTCTCTACGACAGCCGCCTCGACTGGACCAGTTGGATCACCTCCAAGCTCGAGTAGCTCTGCTTGTAAAATCAAGGCCTCAGTCAATTGGTCGAGGTTCTGCCTCTTGAGAGCCGATATAGGAATAGCCTGGACGTCACCGCCTAGATTTTCCACTTGGATGCCAACTTCAACAAGCATTTTTTCTGTACGAGCTATGTCTGCTTTGGGCGAGTCGATTTTGTTAATCGCGACCAGAATTGGTACTGAAAATAGGAAGAAAATACTCCTGTATTTCATTATAGGAACAAAGAGATTTGCTTGAAAGGCAATTAAAACTGGAACAGAAAAAAAATTAAACAAGTTAAAAAAGAAATACAGCACAGCACAAGATTGATTTGTCTATATACTTTTGACCATTACTGTATGTACAAGCCCTTAGTTATGACAGAAAGTGCACAAATGTTGTGTATCTTAAAAAGCAAATGATTTAAGAACAAGCTAGGTAAAGAAACTGCAAATTAATTCTGAGGCAAATATGGAAGCCTAGATCATAAAATATTCAACTCCAGTCAAATACCTCACCTAGGAGAAGATTCCTATGAGCATTAGAGGAATACAATAGACCTTCTAACATAAAATCTCAAGCTCAAGATATGGAAGAACACAAAGAACACAAGAAAGCTAACTCAATACATTTATTAAACCCTGAGTAGATGTCTACATAGACAAACCCATAGAAAAGTTGGATACCTTTGGATTGCCTGGCCATCCTTATGGATTCAATAGTTTGTTCCATGACACCATCATCTGCAGCCACTACCAATACCACGATGTCTGTTATGTTGGCACCCCTGGCCCTCATTGCTGAGAATGCTGCATGTCCAGGTGTGTCCAGAAATGTCACACAGGCACCAGAAGGAAGGGTCACCAAGAACGCTCCTGGAAAATTGGTTCAATTTTGACTACTTACCATTTATCTACAGAAGGAGCTTGACCAAACTTTATCTTATTTAATGAGGCAATAAATAAGAAGCTCTTCCAGATTTAGGATAATCATGTAAAACCATATAATTCTCAGCAACAACTACAGCAATTTTATTTTTTGAATAATGATACATTTGAGACTGGGTTATCAAGAAACATACAGCAAATACCAAAAAATCACTAAAATGTATGTTGTGAAAGTATTAAACTCTTCAATACTTCAGTCAAAAGCTTATTAAATACACTATAAAAAATGTTAGTTGATAGATATATTGCTCACTTAACCTATATGCTGTGTAATTCCCCCAAATTCTTGATCAACCACCCTAGAATTTCTCAAAGCATCTAATAAAGTAGTTTTTCCATGGTCTACATGACCCATTACAGTAACTACTGGAGGTCTTGGTTTCAATTCTGATTTTGAAGGTGGAGGTCTAGGAAAAGCATCTTTAATTACAGTTTTTTCCACTTCATCTGAAGGTTTTCCTAAAAAAAGTCTTGTTTTATACAAAATGAAAACAATGCTTGGAGACTTTACCAATAATTCTCATTCTTCGACCACTCCTCTTAATAGCCTGTTGTAAAACTTTAATGTCAGTGATTTGGGTGTTTGGGTTACTGAATACATTCAAAAATAGTTCATATACATAGTTAATATCTTTGTTAAGAACTTTGGCTAGTTCACCAAGTGTTATGTCTCGCCAAACATCCACTACTTCACCTTTAGCTTTGGGAGAATATTCTATTATTCTATTTGATTTCTGAAACAGAACAAAACACCTGACCTGCAAATACTGAATGGTTCATGTGTAAAGTGCTACAACAGTTTTGAATATGTTGAATCTAGACCTTTTATGGTTTTGGCATGGTAGCCAAAAAGTCATAAGTATGAGAAAATGAAGCAATAGGAAAATATTGACCTGTTAACATACCCTTTCTTCTTGAGTTTTTCTCCTCTTATAAACTACCGCACTTGTATATAACATGTTTGAATGGTTAAAAGTCTGTAAGCCTTTGTTATATAATTTGTATTTCCTACATGTGTAACTCAATCTGAAAGGCAATAAGCCCTTTCATAACAAAAATATTCCAATTTGTTGGTAAACTTCCCTACCTTTTAACAGCGGTTTCTCCAAAAAAGTATCTAACGCTAATGTTCATTCCTAAAGTAGACTGCAACTTTAAACATCTTGCATACAGTGCCATTTGAAATTAATTAATTTAATTCAATTTAAAAATTATAAGAAAAAGGAACAACAATCGAAAAATATGTTCAAATTGTGAGGTTATATGTCAAAGGAAAACGATTCCATATCGTCAACTTGAGAAAGAGGCGTGTCTCTTTCGTCGACAAAGAAATTTAACCACGCCCACTTTCGTTAGGCCGTTCCCACAATTCGCATAGAATTTGCTTCAACTACGAGAGAGATCCGAAAAATATCGAATAACGCTGATCAAATCTCAAGCCTTTTTTGGATAAATTGAGGTAAATCGTTATTTTTGACAACTACAACATATTTTGGTTTGAAAGTATAGCAAAATTAAAATAATTTCCATGAAGTCACCAAATGAAAAATTTGCTTATACCGATTTAAATTATTAATACTACACAGCCTTTGTTATATAATTTGTGCAACTCATTCTGAAAGGAAATAAGCCCTTTCATAACAAAAATATTCCAAATTGTTGATAAACTTTTAACAGCGGTTTCTCCAAAAAAGTATCTAACGCTAATGTTTATGCCTAAAGTAGTCTGCAACTTTAAACATCTGGCATATAGTGCCATTTTAAAATAATCAATTCAATTGAAAAATTACAAAAAATTAAGGACAATCAAAACATGTTCAATTTGTGAGGTTATTTGTCAAAATGAAATCGATTCCATATTAACTTGAAAAAGTGGCGTGTCGCTCCGTCAACAAATATATTTAACCACGCCCACTTTCGTTAAGGCCGTTCCCCACGATTCTCACAGACTCATTTACGAGGGGGATCCGAAAAATATTCGAATAATGCTGATAAAATCTCGAGCGTTTACTGGTATAAAACGGGTTTTTAGGATAAATTGGAGTAAATCGTTGTTTTTGACAACATATTTTAACTCGAAAGTATAGCAAAATTAACATAATTTCCATGAAGACACCAAATGAAAAAGAAAAATTTATATTTATAGTACCGATTACATTTTAAATTATTAATACTACACAAAATTAAAAACAATTCAATATATTAAATAATTGCATCGTTTAAATGCTGTTATAAAAACCTAGCCCTCTAGGAGGGATATAAAAAATTATCGTTCTTCTAATATCACAGTTTCTTGAGGACATAGATGCAAATCTTTCAATGTTTGATTCTTGTCCAAGGCGGTTAGCTGCAACAGATTAAATTGTTATAATAAAATATAGTTTTTCGAAAGTATGGCAAAATAAACGATACATGATCGTAGATGTGTTGTTTATATCATGTAAATTTTTAAATTATAGGCATATGGGCCAGAGGAACGTTTTTACTTCCAACGCCTGCTGGCGAGGAAAAAATCACGAAAAATTTCGAAAATGAGATGTTTCAACCTATTTGACGGCATTTTTTTTACAGAGGACGAAAATCAGGATCAAGTTGCTCATAAGTGAAAGAGGACTATAAAAACAAATTGTATTATGAGAAATAACAGTGGCATATTAGTGCCATAAATAGGTTTTTTAAATGATCCCAAGAATCGCCCCCTTAAATCTTTTACTTTTCACCCTATGTATGCAATAAAGTTGTTAAACTAAATAATATTTATATCCAGTATAGGAATGTTATTATGAACAAGAAAGTTGAGAAGTTAGATATTCGTTTGGAGGCAGATCAAGACTTGAAATTAAAAAAACTAATAAACAATGTTTTATAGAAATACTTTATTTTTAATTCAAGATATAAATGTATACTTACATCTCTCCTTGGCCAACTCGAAATCACCTTAAATTCTTCAGCAGGATAACCCTTCACTACCAGAAAATCCAAGAGAACCTATCAAAAATAACAACTCAATTCCAACACTTCAACACTTCTGCCAATAACCTCACCTTCAACGGCGTATTAGCCTCAAAGCGTCTCTCGATGAACTCTCCTTTGGGCAAACGGAACTTGATCTTTGTGATGCCATCCCCTTGACACTGCGGGGGCTCAGGAGGCAGGCTTGCTTCGACTTCTTTGCGATACGCTTCTTTCCTTGCTTCGGTTTCGGCTTTTTCGCTCTCCTGTCGCCTTCGAGCCTCGTGTTCAGCTCTCTCCTGGTTCCTCTTAGCTTCCTCCTTCGCTCTAAAAAGTATTTGACAAGTTTATCGAATTACTTAGCTCTACATTGCTTTGTAAGAAAACAAAAATGTTATGGTATTTCTAATAGAAATCGACAACAAAAATCGTAACGAGAAATCTATACAGCAGACGCTCGATAACGTAAGCACGGGATAATGAAAACTTGCGCTAATGTAAACACAAACTTCGTTCTATAGGATCAAACGGAACGCGCGATAACGTAAACAATGTGTACGCTCGATAACGTAAAATGCTGAAGCCTCGATGATTTATGTCGCGCGTCGGGGAGTCCCCGATTTATGATGTAGAGTGTAGGGGATTCACCTCTGCGATAAAATACGACAAACTCGGTCAGTCGTATGATCGTTTAGGATACGTTTATACGTACGTATGTATTTCATTTTTGAACTTAAGTGAATACATTGCACGCGTTAATATATTTTACGACTATGGCATCCACATCCTATAAAAGAAAGTGTTTAAAGTTGAGAGAGAAAGTGAAAATCAAAGACGAAGTTGCACTAGGTGCGGGAGTGGCACAGTTAGCAAAAAAATATGGAGTATCGAAAGCAACAATCTGTAAAATTAAGCGTATGAAAACTCAAATTTTACAAAGAACGTGCAATACATTTGGAGGTCCGGGAAAAAGAAAAAGTTTAAAAAATGCGAAGGCACCTAAAATGGAAAATTCCCTGTATAAGTGGTAAACAACGGGAAAATCATGTCCCAGTTAGTGGCGAAGTACTTAAACAGAGAGCGAGACTGTTAAATGAAAAACTGAAAGAAACTGAAAATTTCGTAAATTTCAAAAATAAACCGGTCGACAGTTGCTTTGCAACATCGAAAATTTTATCCAAATTAAAGCAAAGTTTGCGGCTATGTCAGATTCTTAATTTTTGATCTTGAAAATGTTTCTATGCATCTTTTAGATCTTCAGACTATCCTAAATGAAGATTTCTCAAATTTTTCGAAAGTTGGCTATAACTCAAATTATCGAATTTTAAGAGTGTTATATTTATCCCTGAAAATGATAGCACGTGTCCAAAGTAAAGAAATACTGAAATATTAAATCTTAGAAGTATAAGTGTGATGCCTATAGTAGTACTCATTTATGCGTTTTCTGTCGTTTCAATTGGAAATATAAATTCCAAATTCTACAAAAGTAGAACTCATTATACAGTTCAGAAACATGATAAGCCGCTTAGAAGCTTCTATTTGATGTCGACGATCTTCAGCAGCTCTAGTCAGAAAAGCATTGCAAATAATGGATCAAATATCAGCAAGCGGACAATCTTTATGGAATTATAGTATAAAGCAACTGACCTATCAGCTTCTAAGCTCTCTCTATACGCCAAATCTTGCTCCAGCTTGACCATCTCTCTTTCGGCGCGCTCTGCTTCCTCTCTTATTTCTACACGTTGGTGTTCCGAGAACACTTCTGCACATTCGATCAAGCTGGATAACAATTCGTTCACACCAACATTACCTGGATGAAAAATGTAAAAATCATTATTTGAATGCTGCAATCAAGATTGTTGTTATTGTCGAAGACTATCACCACCTCAACGCTTTAAAACAGAGGCGGCTGGCCCTTAAGTTCTGCAGAGTTGCAGAACTGCCAAAACTTTTGTCTTAACAGAAAAAAGCAGTAGTAATTTGATCATTTTTTATTTTCCATGTTATCAAATAGAAACAGTACCGGCAACGCTGCCCCCGCAAGGCAAGGCGTCGAGTCTGTTTTGCAGCATTATAATAGCATAAGTCCTTTGAGCTGGAAAAAAAGGAATAAAACCAAACTAGTTACATTATGAAGAATTATTATATTTTGTTATCATCTTTATTGAATGGGAATTATGTTTTAAAAATCACATCGTCTAAATGCAATCCATTACGATCACGGCACTCATATAAACGACGTCTAAAATTGTCGATGACTGCGCGGCAAGTCAACACTGTAATGCTTGCCATTTCTCTTCGGATATTTTCTTTCAGGACATCAACTGATCGCGGAGTGGTGCCGTAAACTTTACTCTTGAGGTAGCCCCATAAAAAGAAGTCCATTGGGGTCAAATCTGGACTACGTGGTGGCCAGGAAATGTCTCCTCTTCGAGAAATTACTTTGCTGGGAAAAAGTTGACAGACGACGGGCATAGAAGTGTTGGAGGTGTGGGCAGTTGCTCCGTCCTGTTGAAACCAGGTCTGCGTATTATAGCCTGGAAAATTCTGCAACGCTGGTGTCAAAAACTCTTCTATCATTGCTACATACCGCTCCGAAGTAACAGTTAATGCGCGACCTCTGTCGTCCTCAAAAAAATAAGGGCCTACGATGCCATGCGCTGACATAGCAGCCCAAACTGTAACTTTAGGGCTGTGTAAGGGCTTCTGATGCTTAAGCCTTGGATTTTCGGGGCTCCAATAACGGCAATTTTGTTTATTTACATGCCCGTTTAAATGGAAGTGAGCCTCGTCCGAGAACAACACATTATTGAGCGAAGAAAATCGATTCAACATTTCATTCGCAAAGTTTAGTCTCTGAATAGCGTCATTATCTTTTAATTCCTGCACTAACTGAATTTTGTAAGCGTGCAGACGTAAATCTTTCCTTAAAATCCGCTGTAAAGATGTTCTGGGTACGTTTAGTGCACTGGAACGCTTACGAGTAGACTGGGTAGGATTTTGACGAACAGACTGTGCCACAATGTTGATGTTTTCTTCAATACGAGTTGTCCTTGGTCGACCCCACCGCTGTTTATCTAACGTCGAACCAGTCTCTTCGAACTTAGCAACCCAGTTCTTAATCGTTTGAGCTGTTGGACACTTTGTAAAATTGTGTAAATTGTGGTTTCTCGATATTTACGCCGCGCAATGGTTGCCGAATCATTATTTTGATAAAACGCACGCACACAAAAAGCACGACCCGCTCCAGTGAAACACTCCATGGCGACTGAATTCCCAGACACTGAAGATACTGCCCCCACCTCGCCCGCGCCGCTCACGCTCACCTGTTAAATTTTATTCAAATTTGAAATTTCAAAGGACTTATGGACCACCCTGTATATGGCTTTCAAGCCAAATAACGAGAATACCGGTCCTTATTTACTGACTTACCGTAAATAACATTAAATATTTCCGTGGACGAGCGTATCCTCATGATCAAAACCAGCGCGGGCAGTCTGTCCACCGGTATGTTTTTGAGACTCATCGCGGCCGTCGAGCCCAAACAGCTGTTCACGCTCTGTTGCAGCTTCTGCCTGTTGCTCTCGAAGGTGATGTCCCAACCCCACAGCACGAAATTGTTCTCGAACGTTTGCATGACACTCTCGAAACCAAGCAGTTGAGTGCAGAAGACGTTCGTTAGAACGCTCGCGTCGTGGTGCAAGTAGATCGCCAGGATTTTTCTCTGGAAGGACGGATATCATTGTACCGGGTGTGCCAGAACGAAATTTCAATCTCTCGAATACGTACGGGGCGAGTTTTTAGCGTGAGCTCGATAATTCAGTTATTACGCATGCTATGTGAAAAAATTAAATACGAAAATTGTAGCTAACATTTTTATTAATTTCGAAATTACAAGTCCTGCAAAATAAAGCTAGGAAAATGATATTGAATTTAAATGAGCACATCAAGATATAATCATTACTATATTTAAAGTAAAAAATCATATATTGCCACAACATTTAAGAAATCACATAGAATTGAATAATAATAAAATATAGATTTGCAAAATTGCAATAGTAATATAACTAGCAAATCAACATTTTAGGAGGGATTATTTGAAATTAATAATTATCGTTCGTGTAAAACCCTGACTGAAAATTATTTCTACGAAGCTCTACGCCGAAAAAAATCTATTCTTGAGTGAACTGTAGAGGAAATTTTCGAGTTTTTTTTCTATAAAAACTACGGATAAGAACTTATTACTTACATCCTTAGCTGGTTTTGAGCAAGCCTCTTTAAGCGCGTCTTCCAAGGTTCCCTGATAGAAAGGCGGGTGAATTGGACCATAACGGGTTGTGAAATTTTCAGAAAATGTTATACTTCCCACTATCTCATCTTCAACATTATCAGGTACTATAACAGAAATCGTTTTAACAAAATACCACGTATGTAAAAGCATTGCCTAACGCATTTTTCCCAACTCTATACCGTATTTAGACATTCACTGACAATTTATATTGATACAGCCAATTAAAACAACCCCCTTTTTCCGCTTGAACAAATTGTTCAATCCTAAAAATAACATCAAACTCCCAAGATCAGTGTTAAACCTCCCTTGGGATTATTCCTAAGATTACGTACTCTCAAAAATTTTCATCGAAGGTAAAGGAAATCTTACAGTCTGAGAGATGGCAACATCGACACCTAAAGATGGTGATGGACATATACATTGTTGTAAGCATAGGCACGTTTTTCTGCAAGAACAGCTTTTAATTGGGTATCTGCTGATCACGAAATAGACTCGAATTCTCCAGTTTCTTGCAACTAAAGTACAATATAAGAATATGGATTACTCACTTAAAGGTTCCGTTTTCCTAGTAGTAATATCATTATCAACGAAATATTCATCATCTACAGTGAAACTCTCTGAAGCATCTTCAAATTCATCATCATCACTATCAATCTGAACAATTGGCATACTTTTTTTGTCTTTAGAGTGGTTCGTTTGCGTACTACGTCGCACTGTTAGATCATGTTCCGGATAACTAAAAGGAAAAATTGGTACTTCAAAAAGTCACATATTTTCAACAAATACTTTAAATTTAATAGCCGAAAATTATTGTATAAGCACGCCTATTATCAAGTATGATGCAGTTTATCTTCGTTCTACGATGGTTCCATGGAAATATAGGGGTTGTCACATTCTTTTTTTCAGGCACAAGGAATTTTTTATTTGTAAAATATGTATAAATTACCTCATCAACAATATTGATATTTTTACCTGATTCCTGATAGAGCCAGCATTGTATTATCGTCTATGTTGGGAGGCCAACCACTCCAAATTTGATAGCGGACCGGGACATTTGTTAAAGTGTAAAAGTCCGTTTTTACCTCAAGGATTGTTTTTGTGCCTTGATATTTCAGATTGTAAGTCTTGTTTTCGAACTTAATGTTAAGAGTGTATGTACCGTTTAGTCGTTCAGTCACAATATTCCTTAAAAAAAATGATGAATTAGTGAAAATAAATGTAGCTGGTTCAGCTTTAGAGAGACCAGGGTCCAGAGAACAAGTCTTGAAAACGAGAGAGCAGAATAAGCAATAGAAAGTAGTTCTATTACTTTTCGGGGCCCTTTCTGAAAGCATTTTATGTTTATCAATTAGAAAATTAACTTCATCAAGTTGAGACTGACTTGTTTCGTTCTCTTGCTATTTCTCAAGAGAATGGCGAATTTTAAGAAAACGTTAAGGCACACTGTTCCTCGGATCCACATCTGCTTTGCATCAGTTATTCTACTGCTTTGTTTTCAAGAAGTCACCAACAGCTTTTTTCATAAAGTGGTGCTTACAAGCAATGATAGATGGCCTGAAAGGATATTTAACTTACTCATCGTCTGCAGTGAAACCTCCTTCACTAGGTTTAACTGTTAGATGCAATGTGTTTTCTTCAGGTAACATTAACTTTGAAAAAGGTGTATTTTCGTACTGTTCTAAACGAGCCCAACTTGACAACATGTGGCGGCAGGCTGGGATCTTTATTTCTTTTTCGAGTTCCATTTTTAAGTGATCTTAAAAAAAGTCACTGTTATAGTAAGAATTTATAAAAATGTTCATCACAAAATACAATGCAGAAATATGAATTAAAACAAATGAGAACAAACTACTCTGATTACAATAGATCAAAAGATGACGAATTATATAAAGTATGTTCTCTTATTGGTGTTTTACTTTTAGTTTGTTTTTTTACTTACGAATTGTCCGGTCATCGGGCAACTCGATCTTGATAACCCTATCACAATACTGTACGTTGAACTTCAACATCTTTTTACTGGTACTGGCGCTACTCGAACTCGGCCCGCTCGAAGTTGACGGCGTACTGTTATCCTGACTGTCCATTTTTTGTTGGCTCCTGGTCACCCTACTGGATAGAAAAAAAATACGTAAATCATTTACAAGGACGACATTAAATCGTATACAAGTTGAGCACACAGCTGTGCCAAGTTCATGGCAAATCGCCACATAAGTTGAACTCTTGGGCTAGTATGTCAGTACAGGTATGTGTCTGGTATTATGAGTTAATCCGATGTTCAAAACTGACGAAACGTTTTAGAATCATATAAAGGATTACGCGCAAGAAACATGGGATTCTGTGGACTTTAAAATCTCTCTTGTCTACCTGAAAAAACCTGCTAAACTAATGTAGTTTCAAAGTTCCATAATATAGAAAAGTTATTAATTTGAATACGCCACTGGTATTTAGACGATCAAAAAGCTCATTAGGCATAAGCAACCAGTTGAATGCCTGACATTTATCACAAGAGCCAGCCTTAACATTGGTATACTGGGATCAATTTTTTTTTGTTTTACAATAAAAATATTCTAAAATACGAAAATTAATACTCAAATGTACATTATTGACGTTATCTCATGCAGTAAGCTTCAAAATAGTTCAATTTTGTTTAAAAATATTCGTTCAATAAAAAAAAATCAAATGAAACACCCAATTTTCAAGTTTTATGACTTGGTTAACGTATAAACGACGTTATTTTAATTAAATCTTAAAAATTAGTATAATTCGAAAACGGCTAATTCTCGGACAGTAGTTCCTCTAGTAAAATCGACTCAGATTGGCTTGTACTATCTCCCCACACCGGCTGCGCATCTATTTTCCCGTCACCCTGTATAATGATTTATATACCCACCTTTTAAGTGGTGAGAAAGCTTTATCAGCCACCTCCATGCGATCTGTGGCGGTTTCAATGGGAGCAGCAGGAACATCTCTCCTGCTAGCTGCATCATCCTCCACCACCATCACGTCTGGATCAGGCATGGGCTGGAAGCTTTGAGTATCAGGAGGCATTACTCTGCTTACAGCTCGCTGGAAATATGAAGAAATTGACTCAATTTCAGTGTTGCAACATAAGGCAACACTGTTTTTAATTCGAGATGTGTTTTTCAAACTTTAGATTGCATTCAACAAAAAAAAAAACATGATTCTAATGTTAGACCAATAAACTTTGGCCTATTACTACTTGAATTTTAACAAAAAAGGTTAGTAGGTTTTGGAAATAGCTCCAGTAGTGGTAGAATTATGGGTATTAAACTAAAAATTTCACATCTCCAAACTTCGTTTTTCAAGTTTCTGATTTCTCTGTTTATTTACTTTCATTTTGAGATGTAGTCAAAAAAAACCTTTAGTATTTGAACTTACCTGGAAATTCGGAAACATCCACAATTTTTAGTACTTCGCTTAAATTTGTGACAAATTTTAACTATACACAATATCAATGAAAATCTCTAAACATACAACAAAGAATTTTAGAGACATTTGAGTTTTTTATTTATTTTTTAGTGGTAACTCAGGCACTAATGCATTTATTTTCATGAATACAGAAGCACCCACATTGAACATTATTTATTTCAATAATTTTTGTCCTTGCAATGTCATTTTAGAGGAATAGGGTAAGAGAATAATAAAAAGATCATGATGAAAGCAAAAAATAACATATTACTATTATCTCAATTTTGTAAATGCAATACATTCCTAGAGAAAAGTCAGCATATATCTAGCAATTCTTGAAATCAGTTCTTAATAAAAAAAAATACTATTGAGACCTAAAGTTGTAAACAAATCTTATTGGATTCTTAATTAAGCAGTACTTCTTTTAAATCATCTGTAGTGGTTCTGCCTATCTACTTTTATTAATAACATATCAATACATTTATTTTAACGACTTTTTGAAATGTAATGAGGGTATGCTAAATTTTGTTATTTAAACCTCAACTGTAACTTAATATATTTTTTAAATCAACCACAGAAATGTTATTTATTCATATATTACCATATTTTAATTTTACTTAACATGAATAATTTTATATGTATAGTTCAAACTTAACAATATCAGTTTTTATTAGTGTTTCTTTAGATTTTATTTGAGGTACTTCAGTACTATTTGAAATTTCTGGATTTTGTGTTTTATGAAACATATGGATTACTTAGCTATCAATATTCCAAACAGTGCTATTTCAAAATAACAATTCATACTTCCTTATGAGTACTTGACAATTATTAGAATTGTTTGACCTTTTGAGTATGAGTAATTATTTGTTGCACTAGGGTCCTTTAATGAATCAAAAGTATATTGCAGACTCCAAATTTTTTTATTTGTTTGTTTAAGACTTATTTATCTTGATTGCTACAATTACATTCTTCTAAAAAATGTAAACAATTACATACAGATATTTAGAAAAAAACAAAATTTGCATCTCTAAGAATTTTCACTGTCCATGAAATATTCCTTTAAATATCTGTAAATTACAAGTAGACTTTATATCATTATTTAGTTTATTAAATTCAAGTAATCCTTTCTGAAATATTGATGTGCTAGTTATATTATTATTGCAATTTTGTAAATTAAAATCTATATTTCCTCTTGTATAATAATGTGGTAATAATTATTCAATTCTATGTAGTCTTCTAAATGTTGTGGCAAAAGATGATTTTTTATTTGAAATATAAAAATAAGAAACAAGTATTTTATATATTCCACCAATTCAATTCTTATAACATAGACTTTATTTAGCTGCACTTGTAATTTTGAGAATACAGCTTCATTGGCACTGAACAAGATACTTGAACAATACAGTAAATGTGGTAGAATAATTGTATTATAAACTATTTTCTTGGAATATGTACCAAGACTATGAGAAGCCCTATAAAAGTAATTTGTTTTTTTTTGTCAATTTTTGAAATAATGATCCTCAAACTTTAGTTTACTATCAATATATATACCTAAACATTTAACTGATTCAACATTTTCGATTATTCCACCATTTATCCTAACTGTGATAGTATTTTCATTTAAGTATTTCCTATTAGCATACATTTTGTTTGAGAAGCATCCAATTTTAGTTTATTTAGCATTTTTAAAGCATTGTCTATATTTTCATCTGATATGTATGTTAATGCATCATCTGCAAATATCTAAATAATCTAAAATATTACAAATGTCATTAATGCATAGAATAAATAGTAGTGGTCCTAGTTTACTACCTTGTGGTATACCAACAGAAATATTTTGAGCATGATATTGCAATTTTATCAAGACTGAAATGTCTTTGTAGTTTCTTTGTGTTTTCTTCAAGTTGATGGTGCTTTGTCTTGAAGCAATCCAATCAAACATTATGAACCTGATAATGTCAGGATTTCTGCTCATATCTCAAGGATAGATGGTTGTCACTTGCAAGATCCAAGACACTTCTATTCACGACAGAGGTTACTTACAAGCAGATCCCAGTTGGTTTCATCTAAATGGTAGATCGCTTCTGTAACATCATCTATGCCCGTGCAGGCCTACAAAATCGTGAAAAAATGTTAAGTAACGACGTCAGTTTTTGCTAATCATTAGCAATCACGCAAAAACTTTGCACCACGCGAAAAGTTTACCTGAAAATCTGCAAGGATCTCTTCTCTGTTCTCAGACATTTCTGTGCTTATGTTTGCTTTATAATTCGTAAGGAATAACAAAACTATGAACGTGTTTTTTAACCTGTAAGAAAAAGGATCGAATTTTTAGACAGACAACGACACGAGCGACATGACAGAAATCAACAAAACAGACTTCACCAATCACCAATGCGCAGACGCGAATATATGCAAATGATTTTTCAATTCGATCGACAGCTTAGTGAATAAGGCGTGGCTTCACCATCAGGTGACTATATTGCAAAACTGTTGATTGGTCGATCCTAAAAATGATTTAGCTGCACTTTCATCTCTGTTCTAGCACGATCTGAGGTGCGATTCTGCTATGGTCTACTAGAAAAACAGGCGGAGTCATGCTTACTGTTAGCCACACCCACCAGCTAAGGCGTGGCACATTAACTTCGTAACCACGCCCCTTTTGACGTTCTGCCTGTCAGTAACAAGCTGTTAACCATCAAATTAGTAGATTTCCACGTACAAAGTTACAAATAAACACAAATAAGGAACATTTTCAAATACAGAAAGAATTGCTAACTGGTCATGATGCAGGAAGATTCCAATGGAGAGTCTTCATTCGAGATCGTCGATAAGAAAGGAAATGAAAAATCAGGTATATTATGAAAAATTCATTGTCAAATATGGAATCAAAAATTTGGTATTTCCTCAGAATCTTCAGGCACTTTGAGCGCAGTTTCTTCGGCCTACTCGATGACATCCCCTAGTACAATCAGTATGCCTAGTGGTAACCTTCTATCGAATGTGCCACCTCCATCTGCATTGCCAGATCTGTCCTTATGGTCAGCATCATCTCTCAGTAGCGACACGCCAGAAAACAGTATGCCCGTTGATAATACCCCTTCAAATCCACAAAATGAGGCAGCACACAGTGTTGTCTCTGAATTAGCAAATATGAATTTGAACATCAATCTGGTAACACCACCTGTTACAGAGCAGTTCCCTGCTACACAATTCAGGTAAGCATAGTTTCATTTCCATAAAATGTTAGTCTGATTATGAGATAATACATTTTTTATTAGAAAAACAATAGCAGTTTTAATCTTGACAATTAGTGTGGAATCCAAGTTATAAGAATAAATATTATTTCAGAATCAATTGTATATGAAATGTATTTTCAGATACCCTTTATGATCACACAGATTAACTGCTCATTGTATTACATGTTATTTTTATATTGTTTAAGTTCACTTCCCATAAAATTCAGATATTACACACAAACAGCTTTGTAGGTCTTGAAATTTGAAACAGAGGCAGCAGAGCTACATAAAAAATGATGTTGATCAAACTTTGTTGTTCTTTGATGTTTTATAGACTCCTAATTTTTGGAAATTATGCATTATTTTTAAATATACAATAGCGAGTTGTCACTGCATATTATATATAAAAGTAATAATTAAATTTTACATTTTTAAAAGAATGTTTGGATTTTTTCCATTGGGAAATTTTTCTATCAAGATGGTTCTTAAACTGCGTTATAGATGATGCATTTTTCCCTTTTTAGTACAAACTAATCTGATGTACCTATAAGTCTACTTTAAGCTTCAAATCAATAAATCTTCAAAACTACTGAACTGAAGCTCATGTATTTTACATCATTATAAAGGGAATTGAAAGACATTTAAAATAAGGTATCACTCGACCCCCCTTTCCATTTTAGATTTTAGGGTTGGTGTCACCCCCGCCCAGGGGGCTGCACGTGTTAACGTGATTTTTTGCCAAACTTGTGTCCCCCTCGAAAACAAAATCGACGGGTCCGAGCGTTTTTCCACAAAAAAAACTGAGCTGCCAGTAAATGCGTCCGTTTCGTTTTCGATGCGCCACCCTGTATAGCAAATAGAGGAACAGCTTTGTCACTCTCATAGGTGACACTATGGTGTCTCAGATAATTTTTCGGACGCGGGCGTATAGCATTAGGTTGGCTATCTTAAGGTAGCATCCATTATCAAGACTTACACAAGTTGGTAGTTAACTTTTTTTTCGCAAAAGAAACAATCTTTTATTTACTTGACGTCATTTTCTTTACTTATTCAGTGCTGCCATACCTCCCAGTAAAGGAGTGCAGCACGGACCAGTATCACAGCAGCCAAAACAAGTTGAAGTTGGAACTGAAGTATCTGGGGGTTTCATGGGATTGGTTAAAGAAGCTTTCTCCAGTGGAGGCGTTTTGTCGAAAATGGCAGAGAAGGCAAAAAATTCTGTGGATTCCATTATTACGACATTGGATCCACAGATGAGCGAATATATTCGTAAGTAATGTCTTAGTTCCGTGCTTACAGCATAGTAACCTGCAAGATGTTATGCCTGTCAATTTCTTCATATCCATAGTGGTGCCTATAGCACATATCAAGGCACGTTATATTTGCAACAACACATACAAAATAATGAAAAAAATATTTCCAGAAAAACCCTGATAAGTTGTGCAATACATGTCAGTCAGATTTGTACAATAAACATTTTGGCAATGACCCAACACTGTACCAAAGACATACAAGTGTGATTGTTAATTTCAGATTCTGCTGGAGATACAGAAGTGACTGTAACATCAGATAATGAAGAGGAGGTTAGTGCTGTAAGAGATGCATTTCATGCAGTTTTTGGAAAAGCCTGGGTTAAGTGAGTGACTTTTTTCATATAAAGAACCACATGCATGGAATATCAGTAAAGTATTTTGTTATTCTTGGTATCCATTTTTAGTGGAATCAAACTAAATTTGCCTCCAAAACCAGCAGAAGCAATAGGTTTTGAAGAAGGATTCAAAATTGCACAAGAAAAATTGAGTTATTCATTGAAGTTTAGGAATACACCAACAGTAGCTATTGAAAATATTATACTGGAGCAAAGTGACAGGTACAAATCAAACATCATTCTTACTTTGACTAACATTAATCATCAGAACTTTTGCCATTTGACTGGCTATGGTGAAATGGCTGAAGTATCAACAAATTTTGCTTTTAGGTATTTCGACTTGAGTATATTGGTTCTTAAAGATGTTGAGAGGAATATCATAGTGGAAACATTCACGCAAGCAACTCCAATACCGGTTTCTCAGTTTGTGAAAAATATCGAGAACGAGAAGCCTGAATGTAGATCTCTAAGCACAGCAGAAAAACTAGCAATATATCTACAGGTAACTATATCTAGTCAACATTTTGTTCTTATAATGCATTCATTTTTTTTTCTAAGGATATCCCCGAATGGCAGTTTGAAATATCAGGACTGCCGAGAAAAGAAGTCTTGCTGCTCGCGGCGAAAGTACTTGTTAAACTGTATAAAAACAAATTGATATCAAAATAAGTGTACTTACTATGAACATTAAGAATGTACCATCATATATTTGCTGCTGCCAATAAGATTTTTAGATAAGTTCATTAGAATATCTTTATGGAAACAGTACTTGTATATATCAAGATATAATGTTGCAGTATGAGATTAGATCTGTTCAATGTTGTATTTTGTAAGGCCTAAAAACCAGCGAAATAATTTCGGTACTTTGCAAGTCAGCTTTGTGCATTTTATCAATGTTTTAAATTTAAATAATAAAAAACCAATGCAATGTACGTACTTTAATTATTTTTTTGTTATATTTGTAATGTGTTTTATTATATGATTGTATCTCACAATAAATTTAAGAGTATGCCCATATTGAATATGTATAGATTTATTTGTAAAAATGTAAAATTATGGAATATAAAAAATTATGTACGATCAGAAAATCCTTTATTTACCTTCAAGATTATAAATACAACAGAAAAAATATTATGTTCACATTTAAAAACACTGTCACCTACCTGAAACAAAAAACGAAAAATCAGAACAGGCATTTTCGAAATATAAAAATGTATTTCTTTTTCAAGAATCAGAAGATCAATCAGTCACGTAAGTTCAGACTGGGGCGATAATGGCGTCATCATAGGAAATTCAACATTGAAGTAAAATTAAAATGGGCTAAATTACGGATATTTGAAAAAGCTACGCGTTGATTTACCTTTTATTGGGTTTCTCGTCAAAAAATAGAGATACTGGAAATGCAATCTAATCTGCACATGATTTATGTTGGGCTGCTGTGGTACCTAATAAATAATTCAAGAGTAAAATGAGGATAAATAACAGTTATAAGATGACAAATAGACAGTTACTAGATACACATAGGATATAGAAAACTTACAAAAAAAAAAACAGGTAAAAGAAACTAAATTTCGTGCATTGACAATTGCAAAAAAACGTTTCAGGTTTCAACAGACAACAAAACTGACTGTCAACTAATTGACGTTTAACCTTATTCTGCTTTCAATTTCAAAAATATTTGCAGGCACAGCCTACTTCTAGAAATTATCGAGATACTGACTTTTTAACGTTATTTTATCATAAATAATTAAAAATGCATCGAACCTCAAAAATCGAAATATCTCAAAAACGGCTAACTATAACGAAAACTCACAGGAGAGCTTTTTATGTTGAAAAGTGTGAAGAATCAGTTTTTTTATTCAAAAAGCAAAAAATTGCACTAAGGAGAATTTTTTCGGTCATTTTAATACACTACAGGTACAGTAGAGAGCGCCCTCTAGCGGCTACAGTAAAACCACTCGTGATAACACACTAAATTTGATATAAAATACTTTTCACACATTAAACAAAGATGTGATGTGAAGGTCGTTTCTAATCCATATCTTCTAATAATACACGCTTTTAAATGAAGTTATTTTTTCAGAAAAACCAATCAGTCATGCAATATCAGACTGGGGCGGTAAAAAATTCATCATTTAAATAACATTCAAAAAAGAAACAAACGTGATGAAAGTAAAATTACCTCGTTCAGCTCATGTTTCCCATCATGTATTTCTGGCCCTGATCTATCTGTAATATAGAAAAAAGGCTGGATCAGCAAACCGTCAAATAAAACGATAATATACGCGTTTTTAAAATAAATTTATAGTTATATGTTCAGTAAAACCAATCAGTCATGTAATTTCAGACTGGGGCGGTAAAAAAAATCATCATTCAAATAACATTCAAAAAAGAAGCAAATGAGATGAAAGTTAAATTACCTCATTCAGATTGTGTTTTCCATCATTTCTTTCTGGCTCTCACCTATCTGTAATGTAAAAAAGCCTGGATCAGCAAAACGTCCAAGAGAATGACGGTGATCAATAATCATTTAGAATTGTTTGCTCAGAATCAACCAATCAGTCATTCACAGTTCAGACTGGGGCGGTAAATACAAATCATCATTATAACATTTTTCAAAACGTTCACGATAAACGTATAAAAACAATGCTAACAGGTGCATGATCAGGAGGTTCACGGTTGAAATTTTAAATGTTTTATGGAAAATTGTGGTGGCAGATACAATAAAAACTTACTTGAATGTGTGTTGTAGTGTTTTTCATGTCCGAGATCCTTAGTAAAACATGCCCCCTCACGAGTTCTGAAAAAAATGAGGCAGATGAGAGAAGAGAAATGAATCCACAATGGTGTGATAGTTGTTATAACAATGCTATCAGAAGGTAGGGATCGATGTCTCCAATTGGCAATTCAGACCCGAAAGATGAATATCATCATGAGTAAAAATAAAGCAAAGTTTGAATGATCAATAATTATTATCCATCAGAGATACACAGGGTATTTAAAAATGCAAAATGTCTTTTCTCATAAATTTAAAAATTAACACCTTGAATATTTCTACATGCTTATATATTAGAATGATTTACACCAGCTAAAAATAACTATTAGAGAATTAACACTACAAAACTTACCTTACAACTAGCTTTCTCATTTCCTTGCTTGAGTAGGGAAAACTGCTAGAAGTCCATCTGTAAGAAAATTGAAGATATGAAAGATAAATCATAAAAAAAATTGAAGAAGCTTTTATAACACAAATATCAGAACGCTGGGATTGGAGTCTGCAATTGGCAATTAAGACCCGAAAGATGAATATCATCATTTAAATTGTAACAGATGCAATTTTAAATGTAAAAACATGAGTAACAGAAATTTTTCTATTATATTTTTCATATCATTAACCGTTTTATCACAAGTTCCTCGCGCACTTTCCATTTCTCATGTTTTTACTTTTATTAGAGATTGACAAGATACTTACTTGAATATATATTTCAAGACCATCTTAGGTTATCTCATCATGCCCAGCGGTAGCACGAATTTGCAATTATTCTGAAAAACGAAATGCGTGAAAAGTTGATTCTAAAAAATTATGTTTCGATTTTCGTGCTAGGTGATATCAGAACGCTGGGATTGGAGTCTGCAATTGGCAATTAAGACCCGAAAGATGAATATCATCATTCAATTATTCACTTTACAAACGCTACAGAATTTTTAGTATACCACAATAAGTCGTTAATGTGAAATTTATTTAAATATTCAACGGTTAAAAAGTCAAAATTACCTGGGTTTGAGGAGTTGGTCACACTGTTTCACATAACTCCAATCTGTAACAAAATGAACGTCATGAACTGAACTGTCATATACTCTGAAGTTATATTAGATAAGATCGTATTTCAGATTTAATATACGTAGTTCCTAATCATGGTTAATCGTTAGGTGTCCTAAGATTTACTCATCATAGAGAGTGACTTAAGATTTTCAATCATTTCACAACAAGGATAAAACAATTCGATAATTTGATGTTGACTTGAATTTCATATTTATATACTAAGTGACATATAAATCCGAACACCCAGTTTAAATGGTTTTATTTTAATAAAATTTTGTATAAGTACTTAATGAAGCATAAGTAAATGATAAAAATTTCAAAATGATTGCACTGCTTTAAAGCCCTTTGACCTTTAATAATGTGTGGATGCACCCTGATGTGCTACGCATTCTCCAACGCGCCTACGCATGCTTCTGATCAGGTGGTCAATGTCCTCCTGTGGTATCTCATTCCAGGCAACCACCAACTCCTCTCGAAGTGCTTCTAGAGTCTGAGGAGGACGTTGCAAATTGAGCAACCTCCTACCCATCATATCCCGCACGTGCTCAATTGGGGATAAGTCGGGAGATCTTGGCGGCCATGGTAACAATGGGACATCATTATGTTGAAAGAAGTCTATTGTGACTCTTGCAACATGTGGTCGGGCATTATCTTGTTGGAAAGTTGGATCTGCCAGGGTGTCAAGATAGGGTTCTAGAACTTCGTGGATATAACGCTGCGCGTTCATGTTACCTCTGATGAAGATTAAATGTGACTTGGAACCATAAGCTATAGCACCCCAAACCACAACTCCAACAGTGTGATGAACATGTCTTTCAACAAAAAACCGTGGATTCCTCCTTTCACCACGTCGCCTTCTAACCCTGGCACGACCATCGTGCATGCCTAAACAAATTCGAGACTCGTCACTAAAGACAATACTGTTCCATTAATAATCCCAGAGTGACCGTTGTCTGCACCACTCAAGGCGATTACGTCGGTGTTCTCGAGTTAAAGGGAGGACCCAGTGTGGCCGGTATGAAAACAAGCCAAAACTTCTCATTCGTCGGTAAACACTTCGCATGCCAATAGGTCTTCCGTGTTCTGCAAACCATTCATTTGCAATGGACCTGGTAGTGGAGAAACGGTCCCTTAAGGCCAATAATCTTAGGCGGCGATCTTCACGGTCTGTGGTTCTACGGCGGCGTCCAGTGCCCCTTGCTCTTTGCGTACGGCCTTCTCGAAGCCATGCCTGACAACACCTAACCACAGTGTCTACACTTCTTTGCACTCTAACTGCAATTGCCCGAAAAGAAAGTCCAGCTTCCCGAAGTCCCACTATACGGCCCCTATCCGACTCACCAAGTTGACGAAATCGTACAGGTGTCCGTCCTCTAGGCATCGTAACCGATCGTAAAGGATGTCAAGAACCAAAATCCGGCAACGTTGATTCTTTACTGCGGTTGAAATATTTATTTTTAGAGCGTTAGTGAATTAAAAAAGCAGTATAAAAACCGGAATGTCCAACTGATAAGGCTGAAGATTTTTTCACTTGTTATTTACAGTAAGATAAATACATTCACCAACTTTTATTAAAATGAAACCATTTAAACTGGGTGTTCGGATTTATATGTCACTTAGTATATTTTTAACAATTGAATTCCTAGTTATAATGAAAATTTATTTTTCATAAACGGATTCTTACCTTCTTAGTTCATAGTAAAGCATCTCAATATCCAGTAAAGTTTATAACTGAAAAGAGCAATTGAAAATTAGTGAGACATTCAAACACCTTGTTTAAGTGTTTAAGAAATATGTTAAATTTGACTCAGATGGCCGTTCTATGCGTCAATCAAAGAAATCAAAACAGGTCTGTGAGAGAACAATCATCATGTAAGGTAATCTGCTATAAATTATTCACTAAAAACATAAGTAATCTTACCTAATAGTAGTACAAGTCGCGCCAGCCATAATCATTTGTAATGCTGAAAAAATGAAGCTAGGATAAATAAACTAGTAAAATGTGAATGGATAAATTACTTCATAAAAATTAAATCAGATGGCCGTTCTATATGTCAATCAACGAAAAAATCAGAACAGGTCTGTGAAAGAACAATCATCATGCATGCTTATCTGTTATGATGCGGAGAAAAACGTAAATGAGGATGTGAGATTATACATTGATTCTAAATTTTTCTTTAAAAACATCTTACCTAATAGTAGTAAAAGTCGCGTCAGGTATAATCCTTTGTAATGCTGAAAAAATTAAGCCAGGATAAATATACTAGTAAAATGTGAATGTCTAAATTAATTCATAAACATTAAATCAGATGGCCGTTCTATATGTCAATCAACGAAAAAATCAGAACAGGTCTGTGAAAGAACAATCATCATGTGAACAACAAAAGATGAATCTTTTGGTTTTTACAAAAGGTGACTGCAGATAATTGCGGTATGATTTAGGTGGCGTGAATACTGAGTGCGCCATCTATTACTTTTTTTTACCTAAAGGGTTGTCCAATAGGGACGCGGGAAAGTAAACGTCAATTTGACATAGACGCCATCTTTGTTTTCTGTCACCGACATGTCATTTTGTTAGTTGAATGTTTACCATTGATCGCTATGGAGTTGTATTCGATTGAAGACTGCATTAAAGTTATTCAAGAGCACTACAAAAATGGTGCAAAAATAAAAAAACACGTTTCGCGCGCTTCGTGAACATTTCGGTCGCAACAACCGCCCAAACGAAACAACCATCGGTCGTCTGGTGCGTACATTCGAGGCAACAGGTTCTGTGGCAAATCTGCCAGGCTCTGGCCGGCCAAGGAGCGTTCGCACACCGGAAAATATTGCTGTTGTGAAGGAGAGTGTGAGAGACGATCCGAAACAATCAACAACGCGTCGATCCCAAGAATTGGGCATTTCGAGAACCAGTTTGCTCCGCATTCTCCACAAGGATTTGAATGTACACGCCTACAAGATCCAATTGACGCAAGAGCTGCGTCGGGCCGACCATTTTTCGCGCCGAACGTTCTCAGATTGGCTCCTTGAACACCGCCAAATTGATGCCAATTTTTCATCAAAAATCATGTTCAGCGACGAAGCGCATTTCACTTTGAATGGGACGGTAAACAAGCAAAACTGCCGCATCTGGGCGAACGAAAATCCCCGTGAGTATCAAGAGCAGCCGATGCATCCTCAGAAAGTGACTGTGTGGTGTGCATTGTGGTCAAAAGGCATCATCGGACCTTACTTTTTCGAAAATGTTACCGTCAATTCTGAGCGACATCACGTGATGATAGAGGACTATTTTTTGCCGCAACTTGAAGGAATGGATATGGACGATGTTCATTACCAACAAGACGGTGCAACATGCCACACAACTAACGTCAATATCCATCGATTGCAGTCCTTCTTCGGTGATCGCGTGATTTCGCGCAGAGGAAATGTGCCATGGCCACCAAGATCGTGCGATTTGACTCCCTTGGAATTCTTTTTATGGGGATATTTAAAAAGCAAAGTCTACGTCAACAAACCAGCCACCCTCCAAGAACTCAAAAACAACATCATTGCCGAGATAAATGCCATAGAACCGACCATGTTGCAAAATGTCATTGAAAATTTCGACCATCGCGTGGACGTCTGTAAATCCAGTCGTGGTGAACATTTGAGCGATATTATTTTTCATACATAAATGGTATAAATGAACCTTCAAAATAAAGTACCCAACTTTATTTGAATATCAATCTTTCTTGTTTTCAACAGCGGCGTGTTTTTGTTAATTGGATACTGGAAAGAGAAGACGGATTTTCGGCCAAAGTGCTCTTTTCTGATGAGGCTCATTTTCACCTCAATGGGTACGTAAATAAGCAAAATTGCAGATTCTAGGGGGCTGAAAATCCACACCAATATCATGAACAACCTCTCCATCCTGAAAAAGTGAATGTTTGATGCGGATTATGGGCTGGTGGCATCGTTGGACCATTCTTCTCTGAAGATGCCGAAGAAAAGGCCATTACCGTCAACGGGGAATGTTATCGCGGCATGTTAACAGACTTTTTGTGGCCACAATTGTATCGTATTGGTGCCGACGATCTTTGGTTTCATCAAGACGGAGCAACGGCTCACACATCTCGCCAATCATCAGTTGGCCCCCGAGATCGTGCGATTTAACACCTCTTGACTATTTTCTTTGGGGATTTTTGAAAGGAAAAGTGCATGCGAATGGTCCCCAGACAATTCCTAAAGCGCAATATTCGGACTGAAATTGCGGCCATAGACCCTATTATTCTGGGAAAAGTCATTGAAAATTTTGATGTAAAAAATGATCGTAAAAAACGTGTTGATTTTTCAAATAGAAAAAAGTAATAGATGACGCACCCTGTAATTTCTTGATATCTTACCTGAAGCTCCAATCTCCCAAGTTCACAGAACGTTTCCTTCAAAAAATAGCAGCATCTGCAATAATAAAAACGAAACATAAACCATAGAAATCTATACACAAATTGGTTATTTTGATAAAAAAAATCAGACCTGTTGAGCTTAAAGAAGTATTCCTTCATGGTTCATATGGATACAAAATGTCATCATTTATCCAACCAGTGTTTCCCAATATTCAAGCTACGATCTCACGCAGCAAGAAGACGACAGCGTGACACCTTTTGTGACACTTGACTGGAGTGAAAAGTGAACCGGAGCGGGCCGTGGACTGTTCACGCGATCACAATTCAGTTAATTCCGTGTCACGTGAAAAGTTACAAAATAGGAAGAAAAAAAAACTGAGACGTGAAGTAGCTTCATATGCATAATCCATTGAAAATGAATTTTGATGCTTATTCTACTAGTTGGTTGGGAAACCTTGGTATAAAGTATTCATAGTAAAATAAGAATATGCTCACCATTCCATGAACTCCATGAGGCGTAATACTTTCTTGGATTATGGCAAGCAACACTGTAACAAGAAAAACATTATGAATTGATAGGTTAATTAAAAGGTAATGTTGTGAAGTAAATATATCAATCTCAGACCTGTTGAGCTTAAAAATATTCCTTCATGGTTTATAAAGATATAGAAAAATAACATCATTTAAGAATTTTGTTCAGAGTAAAATGTTTCAAATTTATTTTTAGGGTGTCATGGAAATTTTATCATGAAATCACATATTTACCTCAATATTTACACATGGGATTCTGGAAACCTTGCTCTAATCCAGTTGTAATCTGAAACAGAAAATTATACTGAATATTTTGTTCTCCAATTGTTAATCAAATAAACAGGTAGATATATTATCAGATTCTGATTGTTTACTAATCATGGTTAATCGTTAGGTGTCCTAAGATTTATTCATCATAGAGAATAAAAAAATGCTCAACACACTTCATGCATAAACAAATTAGAAAATTTGAAACTGACTAGTTTCTTGAGCAAAAATTTTTTGACATACGTCATTTTAAACAAGGGATTCGATTTTTGGTATATTTTATATTTGATAGTAAATCTAAATTTACTTTATTTTTGTTGACGTAACCTTTCTTCAAAATTTCATTTTTTTTTTCAATCTCGAAATTCCAAATTTTTTCGAATTTAGAAACTTCCTAAATTTTTCAAAATTTAAAAATTTTTAATTTTTTCCAAATCTATTTTTTTAAATTCCTAAGAATCCTAAGAATTATTCATACAATTTTTTTTTGACATACGTCGTTTTAAACAAGGGATTCGATTTTTGGTATATTATATTAATTTCATAATTAATCTAAATTTACATTCCTTTTTACGTAACCTTTCTTTCTTCAAAATTCCATTTTTTTAATTTCGAAATTCCAAAATTTTTGGATTTAAAAAATTACCCAAATTTCTCAAAATAATTTTTTTTTCAAATTTCCGAATCCTCCATTTTGCAAATCTATTTTTTCCAAATTCCAAAGAATTAATCATTTATACAAAAAATTATGTTATTTTAAACAAGGTATTTACCTGCATTTGAAGCGGCTGTAACCTGTCAATAGTTCAGATCTGGAACAATAAAAATAGCTCTTGAAGGGTTATACAATGACAATAAATGGTAAAACTGAACGAATTATTATTTATTTCAGTAATTTTTCTGTTGCAATCATGGTTGATCGTTAGGTGTCCTAAGTTTATTCATCATTTTGATCAAAATCACTCACAATCAAATTTTTTTGAATATAATGAGATTTTTTCATCGTGATAAATTGCTTAAATGTAAGAAAATGAAATTACCTCTCACACAGCTAAGCCCTTCAGAATAAGACACTTGGAAATCTGAAATGATCATCTTGTGAAAAGTTATCAACTCAATATTTTATATACTACAAAAATATAGTTGTATTAAGATTGTGCATTCATACAAACAGATGCATGCAAAATATCTAAAAGTCAAAATAAAAAATTACCTTTATTTCAAACAGCATACATCATAAATCCATATAAACAGAAAACACACAAATCATCTCCCCAACTCAATTTTATTTCAATCATGATAAATGAAAAACTGCCAGTTTATTAACAAAAATTGATATTTATTATAAACAAGATTGCTTATAACTAAATAGTAAAATATAAAAATTGCATAAAAGTGCTAGACGTTGATTTTCCGAGAATTTTCGCGAGACACACAGACCAACCCCGTAATAATCATAGCTTTAAATAAATTAAGTCAACAAATAAAATATATAACTGAACATGGGCACCTTGTTAAAAAGGCACGGTGGGATTCAAAATTCAAACTTCTTCCAGCGATGTTTTTTTAACTAAAACTACCCAGTCTGTAAAACATAATATCAAGCTGCAAAATATACATATAGCAGAAATTTGAGTTAATATACGAGTCAGTGGCGGCTCGTGGCAAAATAAAACAGGTGTTCTGCAAATCCGAACTTACCTATTTTTTATATGTCAGTTCGATCCTGCACTCCCAAATTTGTCAATCACCTTCCTGTTGAAATTTTCCATGGTCGAAATAAATTCTTTTTCAATGGACAGCATCGACAACGCAGCAAGGCGATCCTGGGTCATAGTATTACAAAGAAAAGTCTTGATTCTTTTCAATGTTGAGAAATCTCGCTCAGCCTCCGATGTTGACATAGGAGTTGTAACAATAATTTCTAATAGCTTTTTTGTTTCTTTTAGTGTTTCCATGTAAATCTCGGCAATCATTCCGTGCATAAATAACAGACAACTGTCTTTAAACGACTTTTTTCTAATTCGGGATAAGCCAAGCAGGTAGTTTCCAACTTATCAGGCAACTTACCAGAGTATTCTCCAAAGTGTTCGGGAAAAAAAAGGGATGCGGCTACCAAATGATCTTTGAATTGAAATCTGTCATTTGCATACTTCTAATGCGGCAACTCGGTGATCGTGACTGCTATTATTACGTCGTCTCCTTTTGTTGCCTTGGGGTTCAGTGCAAATACTTTTGGCTTCATTTATTATGTCATCAATTTTATTTCTCACATCGACAATACATTTTTCAAAATTATCGATAGCCGTTTTAACTTGCGCTGGCTCGGTTTTTCTCTTCTGCAACTGGTTGAACAAGATGTCGACGTGAGGCATGACATGATGAAAAAATGTCAACCAAAACACGAAAACAGAATCGTTTAACATACGGCGAATACCGCAAGCTGCCTTGCAAACAGTTTCATTCTATTTCTTCCATGCATTCAATGAGTGATTCTCTGTTCTCAAACACTACATTTATTGTTCGAATATTAAGATTCCAGCGAGTTGTTGCTCCTTGGAAAATTCTTTTTCCCACAATTCTGTTCAGTACCTCTACGCGTTGAGGAGAATTATTAAAAAATCCCGGAATATCTTTCAAATCCCCAAAGAACACCCGGCTTGGGACATAATCAGGTTTAACTGATGCGCATAGCAATGCACATAGTGAGTAAATGGATATCTTTGTATAATTTTTGCCTGTACTCCAGCATTATGTCCGCTCATTACCGCGGCTCCAACATAGCTTTGTGAAATCAGTTTGTTAGGGAAATTTCCTATTTAATAGATCTACGACGCTCAAAATATGTATTGTGAAAGTATCAGCGTCACATTTTTCGGGATTCATATAAATCCAAAAACGTTCTACTGGTTCGCCGTTAAATACGTATCTGAAAATTGTTACCAGTTGGGTTTTCCCCGAAATGTCCGTTGTTTCATCTGCTATTATCGCCAAATACGAGGCTCTGTTTTACTATTTCTTCATGACAAACTTCAAGAATACAATCCGGTAGATCGTTTTCTATTTCTTTCGAAGTTCCTTTAAATATTGAAGCATTTTTTATGTGTTCGCTTAAGGTTGTATCAAGCTTAGCAGAAAAATGAATCAGCCCACGAAATATTCCCGGGTTTTGGGAACTCTCGGTTTCGAAGTGGCCGCGTAGCGCCAATTCAAATGCTCCGCAAAATTTTATACAATCGATTATTTTTGATAGAACGTACCTGTTTTTTGTAACTGTATCATTATGCTGTTGAATATTTCTCCAATATGCTGAATCTATCTGAGCTCTGATGTTAACAGTCCCCAATAAAGCCAATTCAATCGAATTATGAAGATGTTTTTTAGAGTTTTCATGCTTCTTAATGTTTTCACTCAGGTGCACTAAATCTGTAACACCTACCTCCGTCCAAGCTTTGTCAACGCCGAAAAGTATGCAAGGAAAGCAGAAAAGGGCATTCTTCCTGTTGCACCCACAAATCCAGCCATTTCTGGTGTAAATCTTCCTGCTTAAATGCCGCGTACAGCCCTTGTCCTGTGTTTCTACAAATATGTCCGGCAGCGTTCGACCTAACACCTTCAGCTCAATTTTTTCTTCAAATGTGTATTTCCAGAATCGTTCCACGCTGATAAGTCTGTAAACCACATCCATTGTCTAGCACTACCCTTCTACACAGCCATATTCAGTCAGTGAGTCACTAGTCACTCAACGTAAGACCTAAAATACCTAATTAAAAAATTTTTCGCATTCAAATTTTAAGCCACGTCACGCGACAAGGCCAATATGCCAATACCGCCGAAGACCGACCGACCAATCAGATATTGTGCTTCGCATTAGATCTCTAGGGATCTGTATAAATTGCAGCACATGCTATCTAAATCGGGCATTTGATTTTGTAGAGAAAAAGCAAGCGCGTGCGGATGGTGTCGAAGTAGTGCACAGACCCTTTTCAAGTGGCCCATGAATAATATTACGCTGACAAGTACACAATTGGTCGATTTTACAAAACAAACTCGACGCCGTGTCTTGCGGCGGCAGCGTTGCCGGTATTGTTTCTATTTGTGCGATAACATGGAAAACAAATAATGATCAAATTACTACTGCTTTTTTCTGTTAAGACAAAAGTTTTGGCAGTTCTGCAGAACTTAAGGGCCAGCCGCCCCTGAATTATGAGTGCATTTAGGTTTATTAAGGTAAGGCATAAGGTTTAACTGATTTCCAAATAAGATGCCCATGTTAAATTATAGTGAGTATATCAAATAATTACCTATTTTTGTTCAATGTTTTGAGGTCGGTTTACAAGAATTACGCGGCAAATTATAGGAAAAAATGGTCGAATTTTATCGGAAATTTGGATTTAATAATATTAAATATCTGTACATAACCTAGTTTTTTCCGTTTACAGTTTATCCAGATATTGTTGTAAATCTGGGAGACCTTCTTTCAAACCCTTCCTTTTACGTGTATCCTGGAAAAGAACGATAAAAAATGACAAACTGCTAACGGCTCAGAAGTTGGAAAGAAGTGATAAAAAATTTTCAAATTCAGGAGTTCTATATACAGCAGACGCTCGATAACGTAAACACGGGATAATGAAAACTTGCGCTAATGTAAACGCAAACTTCGTTCTATAGGATCAAACGGAACGCGCGATAACGTAAACAATGTGTACGCTCGATAACGTAAACAAATAAAAATGCTGAAGCCTCGATGATTTATGTCGGGCGTCGGGGATTTATGATGTAGAGTGTAGGGGATTCACCACTGCGATAAAATACGACAAACTCGGTCAGTCGTATGATCGTTTAGGACACGTTTATACGTACGTATGTATTTCATTTTTGAACTTATACTTATACATTGCACGCGTTAATATATTTTACGACTATGGCATCCACATCCTATAAAAGAAAGTGTTTAAAGTTGAGTGAGAAAGTGAAAATCATAGACGAAGTTGCGTTAGGTGCTGGAGTGACACAGTTAGCAAAATATGGAGTATCGAAAGCAACAATCTGTAAAATTAAGCGTATGAAAACTCAAATTTTACAAAGAACGTGCAATACATTTGGAGGTCCGGGAAAAAGAAAAACTTTAAAAAATGCGAATGCACCTAAAATGGAAAATTTCCTGTATAAGTAGTTTTTAAAACAACGGGAAAATCATGTCCCAGTTAGTGGCGAAGTACTTCAACAGAGAGCGAGACTGTTAAATGAAAAACTGAAAGAAACTGAAAATTTCATAGCTAGCGATGGCTGGCTATAACGATTCAAAACAAGATATGGAATTCGACTGCTGTCTATATCTGGTGAAAAATTATCAGCACAACCACAATTAGTGCAACCATTCAAAGAAAAATTGATGAAAACAATTACCGAGCTAGATTTAAGAATGGAACAAATTTACAACGCAGATGAAAGTGGCCTTTATTGGAAAATGTTACCAGAGAAAACCTATGCTGCATCATTTGAAAAATCTGCCCCGGGAAGAAAGCCGGAGAAACAACGAATAACGTTTCTAGCCTGCACTAATGCTAATGGTTCACACAAAATAAAGCCACTGGTAATTGGGAAGGCAAAAAATCCGCGCTCATTTAAAAATGTTAATATCCCTGTTGATTATGACTGTTCAAAAACCGCTTGGATGACTAGCAGTATATTCCTGAAATGGTTCCACAGGTGCTTTGTCCCTCAGGTTTAACACGTTGACTGCCGCAATGTTAAAAAAATTGTGTCTTCTCTGGCCGCAATACTTTTTTCAGCTTAAATGACTAATAAGCTATAGTTTAGTAGTTCTTACTTAATGATGTTGATAGTTTTGACCTAGAACATGTAGATATTGATGAGGATCCACGGTGGGTGCACGCGGCCCTTAAGTATGATTTTACACCCAGGAGCCACGTGGCTCCTAAGTGGGATCTCAGCGGACCTACGTCACGGTGATAGAGCGCAAGCGCCAGCGGCTATTGCGAGATATCGTATAACCACGTGCCGCTTGTTAGTATATTGTTAGAGTCAGTAACAAGCGGAGCGTGCGAATAAAAAGTCTACGATGAGTTATGAAAAAGAACAAGAAAGGCTCATGAAGATATGGCAGGTAGGTGTCACTTGAGACTTTTGGACACGGTTATACCAAAATATCTAACTTTTTCAGGAGCTGTTGTCCGATGAGGAGGAAGATCCATTTCCTGATTTGTCGGATGAGTATGTACCAAGTCATGACGAGTCATCAAGTGAGGACTCTGATGATGACTGTAGTGATCGAAAACGCCGTCGTTTACTTTTCAATGAATCCCAAACACCAACATCTGATAGTAATGCGGAAGTCGCCAGTACTTCAGCCATTGATCTCGAAATGGAAACAATTGAAGAAGTTATTCGTAGTTATGCTGCAGATTCCAGTGAAGTTGGTCCATCAAATAACAGTACCACAGATCTTGCTTGGTACCAGGTATCTGGCTCACATTTGAAAGATTTTCATTTTACAATATCTGATCCGGGAATCATACCACAAATATACGAATCATATTCCAATAAAAATCCAATAAACTTCTACGAGTTATTTCTGAACGATGACATTTTGGATATGATGGTCATAGAAACCAATAGGTATGCTGCTCAATGCAAGGCACGAGAATCAGCTCCTAAGGCTAGGATCCATCAGTGGCGCGATGTAGAAAAAGCAGAAATGAAAAGATTTATTGGTATAATATTTTGGATGGGATTGTGCCAATTTCCATCCATTGAGTCATATTGGTCGAAAGAGGTGATGTTTGATAATAAAATAAAAAATGTAATGTCAAGAAACCGGTTCCAGTTGTTGCTAAGAGTCTGGCATTTCCACGATAATGAGGTAATTTCAGAAAACAGGCTTCAAAAGATAGTTCCCCTGATAGAAAAGCTACTTGAAAGTTTCCAAGCCCCGATCGTTCCAAAAGAATCGCTTTGTATTGATGAAACACTGGTACCATTTAGAGGTCGTCTACGATTTAGGCAGTACATAAAAAACAAGCGTCATAAGTTTGGTATAAAACTGTACAAGCTTTGCTTGGAAAAAGGATACACATACAATATCTAAGTATATGTCGGCCAAGATAAAACCGAAGGGCAAGCATCGTCACAGAATGTTGTACTTACACTCGCTAAGAATCTCTTGTACGAAGGTCGTACGATTTATACCGATAACTACTACACAAGTGTATCGTTGGCTCATGAACTGCTTGAGAAGAAAACACATTTAGTTGGCACTTTGAGGGCAAATCGAAAACTTAATCCTAAAGAAGTTACAGAAAAAAAACTGAAAAAAGGAGAGACTATTGCTGCCGAATCCACTTCAGGCGTAGTTGTTCAAAAGTGGATGGATAAGAGAGATGTCCTCACTCTCAGTACTAAACATACCTCTGAAATGATAAAAGTCAAAAGTGGTGACAAGGAAACGGAAAAGCCTGCATCAGTGATCGATTATAACAAGCATAAAGCATTTATTGATTTATCAGACCAAATGAAAGCTTATAATACATGTCTGAGGAGAGGCATAAAATGGTACAGGAAGCTGGCCATTGAACTGTTGACGGGTACTGCCTTGGTAAATGCATACATTTTACACCAACAAGTAACAAATCAAAAAATGAGCGTTACAAAATTCAAAGAGGTTGTAACAACAGAATTTCTGAATGTGGGAAGCCTGTCAAAACCAAACGAAAATATCGAAAACATGCCATATATTCAACATATTCTTGAGGATGTTGGAAGGGCAGGCCGAGGAAGGTGCAGTTTATGCTATGAAACACTAGCACGCCAACTTGGGCGCATTCATGCACAAGCTAAGACGCAAAAAACCAAATTGAAATGTTCACAATGTATGAAACACTACTGTTTGTCATGTTTTTTTGAGGTGCATCGCTGTACAAAATAAATAATGTTTATTAATGTTTTTATAAAGTTTGAATATTACTTTTTTGTATTTATATTTTTTACAGTTTTTTTTGGACTACAATAATTATAAATATAATAATTAGCTAATAAATATTGTTTAATTTCAATGACATAGGTAACAGCCACGTGTACCCATACAGCACACTAAGTTCACAGGCCAAATGCAAATTCTACATATAACAGCCACATATTCGCGTCCCCATATGAAACTAACGCGGTTGAAGTCCAGCTGTGGGTACACGCGGCTGTTAAATATTTTTCTGCTTGAGTCCCCACAGTGTAGTCTCGCGGCCAGATCTGTCGATTTCCTGAGATCCCACTTTGGATACTCACGGCAGTCAACGTGTTAACAATCAATTATCACAAATGCTCTATTCATAATTTGCAGATGTGTTTTCACTTTGTAGGTAAAAGGTTTTCTAAAACAACAGAAGCTTCCAATAAAAGCATTGTTACTATTGGATAATGCACCAAGTCATCCTCCCGAGCAACAACTGAGGAGCAGGGATGGGTCAATTTTCGTCATGTACATGCCGCCCAAGGTAACACCGTTAATTCAACCGATGGACCAGAATATAAGACTCACCAAACTATACTATAGGAAGTTTCTACTTTCGTCTGTCTTATCAAAGAATCCTGAACTTATCTGAGGTTTTAAAAAAGTAACATTACGAGAAGCTGTTTTAAATTTACGTATGGCCTGGAATGAACTTAACCAGCAAACTATTCAAAAATGTTGGAACAATCTCTTTTGTACCAATAATGAAGATGATGAAGAAGACGATATCCCCTTAAGCGTAATTAGAGAACGTTTGCGATCCAATAATGATAATGTCATTAGTGTGTCATTGGATGTTGTTGATTTATTGAAAACAGTAAATCCCAACATTGTTTGTACTCCTGCTGATATTAATTTATGGAACGAAGATAAGCAGACGAATGACGCTGATAAGGAGGAGGATATGGACAGTGAGGATGATGAGAACGATCCCATTGAAGTCAGAAGTGTAGTGACTGACGCGCAAGCTATACAAGTTTTTAACCAAGCGTTAGATTGGGCTGAAAGAAAAGAAGTTTCATACACGGATATTTTAGTTCTTCGTTAATTACGGGCGCAGGCATTGGAAGACAATGCTAAGCGCAAATTTACGCAGACAAAAATTGTTAATTATTTTTCTTCTAATTAAAAAGATACTTATCGCTGTTAGAATATTTGTTTATTTTGTTATAAATAGTATGTATTAAACGTTTCTGTTAATAAATCAAATATTATATAAATCACGTTCGCTAATGTAAACATTTCGATAATGTGAACCACACTTGGATTAAATTAGTTTACATTATCGAGCGACTGCTGTATGAATTATGAGATAGTATTTTTAATATGTCGTACTCAATTCATAGATTTTTAGCAATAAAATAACCAAATCTGAATTATCTTGCTTGGAGCTCGCCACCCACCAAGAGTGTACATTTTCCCGCTAAATCCACGGTGACCTCAACCTCAAATATCTTCTCATAAACAGGAGTGACGTCACCGTTGATCCATGGGTTAAACTATGTTCCATTTCGAGTAACTTTCAAATCATGTTTGTTAAAAATCATTGCTGGACCAATTAAAAATACTGGAGTGCAGCTTCTTTCAATACCTAATTGACATACTTTTCACAATTTTTTTTTAATCGTCCCATTTATTCGTCAATGCAAATAGAGAACACAATTTTGAGAATTGCCGCTGTTTCAAGTTTGCTAAAAAAAAGGGAAGCGTCGGCAAGCCGTGAACGAGGTATAGACCAATTCGTAATAGTTATCAGAGAAATATAAAAAAAAGGTGAACTATGGGACAAAATAATGACAAGGAGGATATGTCGAAGGAAGCGTTACCTGTACGATGGTGTATGTTCTTGATCCAAGCTCCATGGGATTGCCAGGGAAGATCTGCCAATGATCGAAGACAGACTGAGGGAAGGCCTGACCTCCGGTGTTGGATCTGAGATCGGCGGTGAATCCGAATGATTCGTTTACTGGGAGGTACGCTTTCACGATGAACATAGGTGTACCAGCCACCTGGGATTCCTCGAACACGTGTCCACGACGACGATTCAGTACGCCGTAGATGCCTCCCACCGCTACTTCAGGACACTGAAAGAGAACGGTGAAATAGTAGCGATAGTATTTTATGCAGCCAAAACACAAACAAATGGTTTAAGTAGCAAGTTGCAAAAAAGAATTAAGATGAAAAAAATGTGTTATCCAAAGATAAATTCATGAAATATGCAATAATGAATTGAAAATTAAAATTGTACATATAACGGGTGATTTTTTAAGAGGTACGGTCGATATAATTTAATGTTTAAAGATTATTTCATGTAAATGTTGGCCGCGGCTCCGCTTTAGATGGCCCATTGCGCAAGGTCCAATTTTGGCACACTCTATCCAACATATCGGCCGGTATCTCACGAATAAATACTTCAATATTGGCTTCCAGTGCGTCAATCGTTGCTGGTTTATCCCTGTAGACATAAGCCTTAACATGGCCCCACAAGAAATAGTCCAACGGCGTTAAATCACACGATCTAGACGGCCAATTGACGGGCCCCAAACGTGAGATAAACTGTTCACCGAAGTCGCCTCTCAATAGGGCCATTGTTTCGTGTGCGGTGTGGCATGTGGCACCGTCTCGTTGAAACCACTTGTCAGCCAAGTCCAGCTCTTCCATTTTGGGCAAAAAAAAGTTTGTTAGCATCGCACGGTAGCGCTCGCCATTCACAGTTTCGTTCCGGCCGTTGTCGTCTTTGAAGAAGTACGGCCCGATGATTCCACCGGCCCATAATCCACACAAAACAGTGATTTTTTCGGGATGCATTGGTAGCTCTTGCAATGCTTCTGGCTGGTCTTCACTCCAGATGCGGCAATTTTGCTTGTTAACGTACCCATTCAACCAGAAATGAGCTTCGTCGCTGAACACAATTTTTCGATAAAAATGTGGATCTTCATCCAACTTTGCCAGCGCCCATTCACCAAATTGGAAACATTGTGGGAGATCGTGAGGCTTCAATTCTTGCACCAGCTGTATCTTATAAGGTTTTACACCCAAATCCTGTCGCAAAATTTTCCACGTAGTGGAGTAACAGAGGCCCAATTGCTGCGAACGGCGGCGAATCGACATTTCACGGTCATCACTAACACTGGCGGATACAGCCGCAATATTTTCTTCAGTCCTCACTCTACGTCTGCGTGTTGGTGGTTTAATGTCCAATAATGTAAACTGGGTTCGAAATTTAGTCACAAGCTTCCGAATAGCTCCCTCAGTAGGCCGACCAAATTGCCCATAAATTGGAAGCAGTGCTCGATGCACTCTCTTAACCGAGCATGAATTTTGATAGTAAAATTCAATAATTTACAAGCGTTGCTCGTTCGTAAGTCGATCCATGGTTAAATTATAGACCAAACTGAACAAGTTTGACAATGACACAAGACACGATTCACGCGTCATCTGTCAAAAACAGTGTTGCCAAAAAGATACTAGCAAACAAATCATCCATTACAATACAAAATAATTGAATAAATTAAAAATTATGTTCAACTTTTTATTCGAAAACAAAGAATGAGAAAACGTGTTTTTTGGGATTCAATCGAAAGTGTTGACAGGAACGAAAAACTCTTCATTTTTAGGTATTTATGAGACTACACGTAAAAAGATCCGACTAATAACAAAAATGTTATGGCCGAAAAATGAGGCAAAATACAGGTTTTGACAGTTGGTAATGCGGCGATGGTTTCTCGCAGATATTTGAAATTCTTCAAATTCGTACTTCTTAATAACCAGAACAAAATTGGAGTAGATTGATCAAGTAGTTTTGAGAATTTCTAACTGTTTATCCCAAAGACACTACTAGTTTACTAAGCAATATACATGGTTAGTTCAAAGGAAATTTTATAGCAAAACACACTGGTTTAGGTATGAATATGAATGATATGAATCGCAAACCATTCCGGAAGATAAATGTTATTTTTACGCTACAAAGGCTGGGTTAGGTTTTTTTCTTCTAAACAAATTCAAATATTTCGTATTCGTGAGTAATTCTCAACAAAAGATGATATACACATCCGTTTTGTTTTGAAATGTGTACACCAACAAATGGTAAAACCTGCATTTTACCTCGTTTTTCGACCATATTTTTGCTATTTAGTCGGATCTTTTTACGTGTGGTCACATTTTGTAGGTCTCATATATACCTAAAAATCTTATATAAAAAGTTTTTTCGTTCCTATCAACACTTTCGATCCCAATAAACAAGTTTTCTCATTCTTTGTTGTCAAAAAGTTCTCCCACAAAAATTGGACTACTATTTTATGCGTTCATGTTTTAAATACCCCAACTTGCACCAATAAAACAAAACTTTACAATTATTTTGGGGAAATTTGCTAATATGATTAGATTACAGTTTAAAAATTCGTTGATAGAATAAAAACATTTCGCAGTTAGATAATCGAAAACCATTCTTTTAAAACTACAGTAGCTATAAATATCTCTCAAATCTCTAGATAGACAACTATTTATACTGACAAGTTAATAAAATGATTTGTAAGTCCTCAAGCCTCAACAACTATGATGCAAATCAAATGAGACATCATGAGAAATGAAAAAAAAAAACGGATTTAGGCAAAATTGGAAATAATTTAACTGACATATTCTAGTTTTCGATTATACGCTTGTTTCTAATCTTCCTTTGGTAATCAAGACATAGAAAAGTCTGCTACCATACACATGAAAAGACTTTGCTGTTCCCACAACGAGCACACCAAATTCCAATTGAAAAACAGAAATTGGCCGGCTTATTTGTGTGGGGTAAAAGAAACCATCAACTACAATTGATGAAAAAATGTATAAATTCATTCGTAAATATTCAAAATTTTCAAAAAACAAGCTACAAAGATCCTAAGTTATACACGATTTGTGATGCTGCATTGTAAAGTGTGCAAACGTTTCAAAATGGTCCGATCGACTGAAATAGATTTCCTATCGCCGTTTAAAACAGACTGCGAACAACATTAAAGATCTAAAAAAAAAAAACGAAAAAGCAAGTCCCTTACCATAATTTCACACTTGTATATGGGCTCCATCAATCTAGGTTGCGCCGTCAACAGACAAGCGTACAGACACCTTCTGGTGGTGGGGATGATTTGACCGCCACCTCTGTGGATGGCGTCAGCGTGCAGGGTGACATCGTAAATATTGAAACGAACAGCACGACAGTTCTCTTCGCACAGAACACCTTCTTTGGTCGCCCATTGGAAACCGGCCACTACAGAATCCTTGATTTCGTTCAAGTACTGAACTCCCTGTAAAGGAAAAATAGACCATTTCAATTCAAGACAATGATAGGATGAATTGGCCTAACAGTATAAAGCTGTGCAAAGGCCATTTCAAGTTTTTCAAATTCGATTTATAAACAAACAGCTACGAAGACCTTACCTTAGTACAATCCACAAGAATGTTAGGGCCGGTACCGTCGGGTCCGAAGCACCAGATTTTACGGGCCTCAGTTAGATCGTAGTCATATTTCTCAGACAGATACCTGGCACGGACTTTGAAATCGTCTCTCGGGTTAACTTTGCCCTCGTCGATGTCTTCGGCGAGACCGTCAGGCATAGGTTGGGCTTTCATGAACAATCTGCAAGAAAAAAAATTGTTATGTGTGTGCGGAGACTTAACTTTTAAATCCCAAAAACGTCCTTTTACTCCCCTTGTGTTGAAAGCATACGAACTTTATTTTGGAATTAAAGTTGACGACCAAGATAGACTATAGGCCCCTTGTATATGTTGTAAGACTTATGTAACGTTGTTAACAGGTTGCTTAAGAGGCGACAATCGTAAAATGCCCTTTGCGGTATTTGACCAAAATCGAAAGATACTGTAAGTATAGTCAATGCCAAACAAAGTGGCGTGCACGTCATCACGATAAAAATTCCCCGACCTAATGCCTAGGTTTCTATCACAAACAATTGCTCTATTGCAGTTTCATATTAATGTGATATATAAATTGTAAAATGGTCATTACTCTCTTATTATGGTTAATAGTCATATAAACATTGTTATTAAAATATCACATAAGTTGCTTTCTGATAAATTTAGACGCATTATGCGAAATAAAATGTTTTGCAAACGCTCCAATTACTTATCGACATGTAAACGCACTAAACCGATTTCGCAGCGTTGACACATTGTCACCTTGAAACTTATTTAAACTGGGAACTGACATTTGTATTAATTTTGACACTGAATTAATTTGTGGCATTTCAAATCTTTATAAATCCTTTGGCCCCGCATACTGTAAATCAACAACTGTTTGTTTCAAAACAAAATTATTCATTTTACGAGTAGATAAAGGCAATTTTGGTATATAAAGATGCCCAAACAGTTAAATAGTCGGTGTAAGGAACTCGTGGCCTCGTTAATGCACTACTTTGAGCAAGAAAGGGACAACAACGGGCCTTTGTTGCCTTTAAATGCTGTTCAAGAGGTAGGTTACTAATAATTATATGTAATGTATATTAATAATAGTGAAATTTTATTTCATTTTTTGTAGCGTGTTGCTGCTGCTTTAAAAATTAGTTTAAGGACAGTTAGTCGTATTTCCGAGGGTGTGAAAAGTGATGCAAATTTAGAGTCGCCCAAGAAAAAGCGGAGTTATATTAAACGTGTAACCAACATGGATACAAGTGCCATTCGAGAAGTGATCTATAATATGTATCACAAAAGTAAGATCTTATTATAATAACTTATCAGAAATTTGCATTAATTTGTTAACTAAATTATAATGTCATATTACACATGGTTTCAGAAGAACAAGTTACGATACAAACTTTATGGTCTCGATTAAGAGATAGGGCATTATTTGATGGTAGTGCCACGTCTTTAAGGCGGTTGCTTAGAGATCTTGGATTTAAGTGGCTTAAGGACAATCCGCGACGAGGGCTCATGGAACTACCAAGTATAGCTTTGAAAAGGGTGGAATTTCTAAGGCAATACAATCAAGCCAAGGTTGAGGCCTTATACCAGTTTGTCTTCCTCGATGAAACTTGGATATTTCAAAATGGGACCATAGGTCGCTCTTGGCAAAATGGAAACCAAAAAAGCGTGAAAGCTATTAAAACAGATGGTAAAAGGTATGTACTTTTACACAATTTGCACTATAAAATTTAAAACTAATATATTTTAGATACATTATATTACATGCTGGAAATGAAAATGGGTTTATTGAGGGTAGTGAAGCGATATTTTCTTCGAAAACAAAATTGAGCGATTACCATGGAGAGATGAACCAGGACAATTTTTTGAAATGGTTTCAACATCAGTTATTAGAAAAATTGGAGAGTCCATCTATGATTATACTGGATAACGCCCCTTATCACAGCATGATATTGAACAAAGTGCCCAACAATGCATGGACAAAAAAAAAATATCCAAGACTGGTTGACAAATCAAAACATACCATTTTTAAACACAATGTTTAAAACAGAGCTATTGAGTATTGTTGCTCGGTACATAATGCTTCTTAATTATATATATTTTGGTCGACAGTTTATATTTCTTTTGTTTATTCCTATTCTTAAAATAACTGCTTTTTTAGAAACAAACCACCTAAAATATACGTGATTGATGAATTGGCGGAACAACATGGGCACAAAGTTCTTCGTCTGCCTCCTTACCATTGTATATTTAACCCTATTGAGTTAATTTGGGGCATAGCAAAAGGTTACTATAACAGACATATTGGTAGAGATGGTAACAGTGAAAAAGACTGTTTGGATATGTGGAACGAGGCTCTACAAACGGTTACCCCAGACATGTGGAAAAATAGTGTTCGACATACTGAGCAAGAAATTTTTAAATGGTATGAAAGAGAACGAATTTTTTATCGACCAGACATCGAACCTTTAATAATCAACTTTGAGAGTGATGAAGATTCAGATTCAGACAGCGCTGAAGAAAGAAACTCCGACTAACTTTATTGTACAGAAAAAGCTTACACCAGTAGCTTACCTAATTTTAGAATGCATTTTTCTGTATGAATTCTGTAAAATAAATACCATGCATAAAATTTGGAGGACCCCATTTGGATTTTTATTCAGTACCTTTAAGCTATCAATTAAATATGGTAGTTTCATAGTGTCATCTGATCAATAATTGTCATACTTAATGATTATGCAAGTACAGATCTATAATTTTATTATACTATTATTTTTGTTCTCATTTGAGGTTAATATTGCTTATAAACCTAGATATGTAAATAATAAATTTTATTATTTTACAAAAAGTTTGGCAACAATGTCAATTTTTCAACACACCCACCTTGATGACGTGCACGCCACTTTGTTTGGCGTTGACTATATTTTAATTTACCATCAGCTTTGCGGCCCGTTAAGCAAAGTGATGAACTTTCTGTCCCAGATTCCACCAGAATATTGGTCTTTATATGAAAAAGTTGAATCCACCGATTATAAAAGTGATGGTACAGAAAGAGTAAACATTTCCGATCCTTCATTTGACCTGCCAGGATGCTCGACAGCGCCGCATTTGATCTCACAATGACTTAGTTCGAGAATGAAATGTCAAAATCCCTGTCAGAACTTTTAGCGTAAAGATTAAAAGGATGGAATCTTCTCCAAGGTGATGTTAACATTACTTTTTACCGAAAAAGGCAACAAGACCTTGCACACTGTTTCCGTCAAGAAAGGGAGTTGATATATAAACTCCGGGCCTCAAAAACATTGCTAATGAACCACTAGTAACTAGTTGATCACAAAAACGTGTTACTTCCACCTTTGCATATTCAGTTGGGACTGAGAAAGCTATGGATCGAAATAAAACTTTTATAGTAACCCTTTGTAATCAATATTTGGTGAAAATTGTTTATATAACTATATAATTAATGCCAATAGAACCACTATTAACACAAGAAGTCACATGAATAGATGTAAGAATCTGTTGTAAAATTATGAATAGTGTACAGTCTCTATTTGAATGAAGTAATGAAAATTGACCTGTATGTCCCCCTATTCTGACCCGAGAGTGGAAAATGCTCCAGGACCAAAACGAAAAGACATGGTTAATCTTCCATCAACTGCGAATACTATGCACATATGGAAAACGTGCTGTACTGTCTAGTGATGGATGCAAAACAGCCTAAACAAATTCTCAGGTGATCCAACAAATTATTATAAATAACATAATAAAAAGAAAAAAAACTGGTACTGGTACAATGTACTCAAAAAAAACACTTAAAGGATAAATATACAAAAAAGTGTATATTGAGAGTTTTTAAAATAAACGAGAAACTCATTACTGTAAAAGCGGACTTCCAATAAAATGTTTCTACCTTTCTTTTAAAATTATTTAAACTGGTACAACGTACAGGGTGCGTCATCTGTTACTTTTTTTCTATTTGAAAAATCAACACGCTATTTACGAGGTGAAATCGAATTTTTTTTATTGATAAATGAAGGTTGGTTTATGCCATTTAAGTATGAAAAATAACAGCAGACATGTGACCACTGCAGCTTCGTTTACAGGCCATCATCCGAACATCAAAATTTTCAATGACCTTTCCCAGAATAATCGGGTCTATGGCCGCAATAATTTCAGTCCGAATATTGCGCTTTAGGTCTTGAATTGTGCGGCGACCATTCGCATACACTTTTCCTTTCAAAAATCCCCAAAGAAAATAGCCAAGAGGTGTTAAATCGCACGATCTCGAGGGCCGGCTGACATCTGAATTTCGTGAAATTATGTGGTCTTGAAATTTCGTGTGCAATAAGACGATTGTTTGGCGAGATGCGTGAGCCGTTGCTCCGTCTTGATGAAACCAAAGATCGTCAGCACCAAAACGATCCAATTGTGGCCACAAAAAGTCTGTTAAGCTGCCGCGATAACGTTCCCAGTTGACGATAATGGCCTTTTCTTCGGCATCTTCAAAGAAGAATGGTCCAACGATGCCACCAGCCCATAATCCGCACCAAACAGTCACTTTTTCAGGATGGAAAGGTTGTTCATGATATTGGTGTGGATTTTCAGCCCCCCAAAACCTGCAATTTTGCTTATTTACATATCCATTGAGGTGAAAATGAGCCTCATCAGAAAAGAGCACTTCTTCTCTTTCCAGCATCCAATTAAGAAAAACACGTCTCTGTTGATGGTCTGCCGACTTCAATTCTTGTGTTAGTTGGATTTTGTATGGATGGAGATGTAAATCAATGTGTAAAATCCGGCGTAAAGTCGTCTCAGTAATTCCCAATTGTTGCGAACGGTGCCTAGTCGAGGTGGTTGGATCTTCTTGCGGCTATGTTTTCACGAGTACGAGCTGGACGAGCATGTTGGTATGGTCTACGACCTTCAGCTGAACCAGTTTCCTCAAAACGATTAACAATCCAACGAATTCCAGGCTCTGTAGGGCGTCCGTGTCGGCCAAAAGCAGTGCGAAGTTTGCGAAAAGAATTTTTTATATTTCGACCGTTTTCATAACCAAAATTCGTTGTTGTGTTGTAAACGAATCCATGACTATGACAGTTCATTTATGCATATCACATGACTTTTGACTCGCATCGTAACACATAAACATATAGGCAAAACGCACCCACTACAAACATAAAAAAACACTTAAAGGATAAAGATACAAAAAAGTATCTATTGGGTTTTTAAAATAAACGAGAAACTCAATTCTATAAAAGCAGACTTCCAATAAAATGTTCCTACCTTTCTTTTAAAAACATTTAATGACGTAGCCTCCCGCGTGTTATGGTTATTAAAGATTGGTTAATAGCCCTGTACAATAGCCACTTGGAGAGGTAATGTCGCACAAAATACAGGAAAAGTTAGCTGGCAAATGTGAACTTATGTATAATGCCAAAATAAAGACGTCAATCTACCCCAGATAATCACGTTGTCAGTGTGAATTTTCATTTTTAATTTTTGACCGAAGAGGACAGCTTTACAAAAAGTACTAAAAAATAGCTTCCACTTACACATGAAGACAATGTCAGTTACATTTTCTCTCAATTTCGCCAAGTCATTATAGAAAGCCTTCTACTCATTGGGAACCTTAAAACCTCATAAAAAGAAGAAAGCACTTACACCTCCCCCACTTTTCAAACTGAGAAATGTCTCACCTGTTGTGCTTGTTGGGCGATTTCGATAGGCACATTTGGTCAGATTCCTCGCTGACAGTTTCACGATACGACACGACAGGGTCAGATTTCTTGATGGGAATGCAAGCGTGGTCCTCTTCCAGATCCTTCAGGCAAATTTCCAAATGCAACTCGCCAGCGCCGGCGATGATGTGTTCGCCGGACTCCTCGATGATGCATTGCACCATAGGATCGGATTTCGTCAAACGTTTCAAACCTAAAGAGAAACGATGGTAACAATTTTATTTACACTTTGCTGGAAAATTGAACAATGTATGGTGTATCTGAAGTCACTTGAAATAGCATAAAAACCTTTGGTCGGCGCGTCCTTTGTAATTTCATGACGTATCATAGGCGTGCGGCATTTATTTAGAACGATAATAATAATGTTTTTATATCACAATAAATGGATTTTACTATCTTCTTATTTTTTTGATTTGGGATAAAAAATACTTATATTGGGAGTTTAATTTATGTTGACTGAAAGTTAAGAAATGGAAAAATTACAGAATTCCAACGTTTCACATAGGCAAATATTTACATAGCAGGTAGGTATATAAAAAGGTATATAAAGACTTACATTATAGGTATTTATATATCATCCTCGCCTTCGGAGCTGTCGCTAGAGTCATCTTGTAGAGGAATTACAACGGGATTTACAGGAGGCAAAACACAATATTCATTTTCTTTTTCAATAATATGCCTAGAACACTGCTTCCATAGGTCTGTGGCAGCAATATGAGATACTGCATCTCTTATTGTGGCCAATAGAGATTCACTTAATTGAGGGGTCTGATTATGTTTTCTTACTTTTTTTTAAAGCAGCCCAGACCAACTCAATCGGGTTAAAAATGCAGTAATAGGGAGGTAGACGTAATACTTCAAGGCCATTTTGCTGAAGCAGATTGTCAACAACATACTCTTTTTCAAATTTTTGTCTTTTAATAAGATCCAATAATATGGCTTTGGTTGATTTTTGTGGTATTTCCATTCCCTTATCCTTCATAAAATCAATAATGTCTTGTTTTTTTGTGCCTGTATTCGGAATTTTGTTTTTCTGTCGGGAATGGTATGGCGCATTGTCCATAATAATCACTGAATTTGGGGAAATGTTTGGTATTAACTGCTGCTCTATCCACTTTTCAAATAAGTCGGAGGTCATGTCCTCATGATAGTCGGCACATGATTCTTTGATATTTTTGGCAGATAACAGCAAGGCATTAGGTATAAATCCATTTTCACTGCCAGCATGGAGAATAATGATTCGTTTTCCACGGTTGCATGGTGCATTTAAAATGCACTTGTTGCTGTCGTCAACCCAGCCGTACTGCACAACATCATGGGTATCATACCACGTTTCATCCAGGTAAATCAGATTTCTTTTCTGCTCTCTATAGATTTTAACTTTGTGCAAAAATTCTTGGCGCCATTCAACGATTCGAGACGACTCCACAATCACCATTCTTTTATCTAATTTTTTGTATTGAAAACTACACAGTTTTACAATACAGTGCAGTGAGTCTAAGCATTTGTAATTATAAAAATCTTCAGGATAATCTTTTAATTTATCCCGTATCATTTCCAACGTGGGCACCAAATTTTCTTTATAAAATCCGTATATTATACGACGAATATCTTCCTGAAAACCCGTCTATTCTTTTTAATTTTTGCCCTATGCGCTTTCTGTGGAAGGAATGGTTGACTACATCTCCCCTTTTTATAACCCGATAAATGGTAGACCGACTGATTTTTGTCAGGATACAAATTCTGTTTAAAATTTGATTTTGCGAGGAATCTGGATTTTCGTTTTTCAGACAATCATACATATTTAGGATTACTCTTTGGGTCTGTTCCTCTAAATCTTTATGAAAGAATTCTGCCTGCACAGGTTCATCAACCATCCTCCTCGTGGCTTGGAGCATTTTCCCAAGGTCTCCAAAGAGCCATATTTAGGACACACAAGAACAATCAACACAACAATTAAATCAACAAGTAAACTGAGTATTCAAAAGTCAAAAACACACAAACTAATAAAATCTATGAAAAAACACGGACAGACTAAATATAACACGTTTATTCACCGCTACACGGCACTGGCTAAACTGTTTCAATTTTCAGTAGCCACCTGCACTTGTTCCGAGCTCTGAAATACACGCTTTCTCATTGGCTATGTCCACGCATAGGCGTGCTTTACTCGACGTGGACCGGTGAAACTGCCTTTGATCTCTTATACGGGGGATATTTGCTGCGAAATTTGGCGATTTTTGCAGCAACAGAGCGTGTTAAATATAGATATATAAAACGCACCCGGTATTTCACAGTGTTTCAAGTGACTTCAGATAAAGTATACATTAGCTACTGCTAGTTCCGTTATAACATTTCTATTCCTAATTGAAACAGCAAGATACCCACTAGTGTACTATAATAAACTACCTTCCTTTTTTCGGATTTCCTGACCAGTTATATGCTTTGACGACTTATTTTCACAGCAATTTATAATTTGATTTAAATCATTTTTTTGGTATGTTAACCAACGATACAAATGAGACGATATTCAAGAAAATCTTACCTTCTACAAGTTTGGGCAAATCGGCGGGATTCTTGGGTTCGACAGCGACTCTGACCACAGGAGACACGCTGAACTTCATGACCTTCAAGTTGTGGGCATCCTTGAAGGTGGTGATGGTGCCGGTTTTCACCAAGAACTGATCTACACCGACAAGACCGCAGATATTACCGGATGGCACGTCCTCAATGGCTTCAACGTATCTGAAAAAATAAACAAGGTTAAGTTCAGTTGCACTACCTGCAGTATGGCTTAGTTCAATCACTGAATAATAATGATAATTTATCTAATTGCAAAATGAAACAAACTATGTATTATTATTTACCTTCCCATCATAAGAATGGTCCTCTGGATAGCCTTCTCGTACAAATCCTCCTTTTTGCCGGGGGTGTAGTTGGGTCCCATGATGCGAGCCTTCATTCCGGTGGCGACTTTTCCGGAGAACACACGTCCGAAAGCGTAGAATCTACCCTTGTCGGAGGTGGGTACCATTTTCGAGACGTACATCATCAACGGGGCGTTGGCATCGCAGTTCTTGATACCGACCGCCGCCTCGTCGTCTAGGGGTCCTTCGTAAAGCATCTCCATCCTGTAAACAGAAAAAAAAATAGCGTCGTCAGGTTGCACGTAAAAAGTAAAACTATTAGGGCATTTCGAATGTGATCAAAGTTAAATCAGGGGTGCCTCAGGTCCCACACGTCAAAAACGCATTTTACAGTTGATGATTTAGTCTAATCATATTACGAGATCTTCCGGAATGGTTAGCGATTCCTATCGGCAAGGTAAACTAGTGTATTTTGCTATGAAATGCCATTTAAACTAACCCTGTATATTGGGTTAAGCAATTAGAAATTCTCAAAAACTACTTAACCAATCAATCTACTCCAATTTTGTTGTGGTTATTTAGAAGTATGAATAATACGAATTTGAAGAATTTCAAATACCTGCGAGAAACCATCGTCGCATTACCAACAAATGCCAAAACCTGCAGTTTGCCTCGTTTTCCGGACATAACTTTTTTGCTATTACTCTGATCTTTTTACTTGTGGTCTCACAAATACCTAAAAATTTTATGTAAAAGTTTTTTCGTTCCTGTCACTTTCGATTAAGTCCAAAAAAAAAAAACGCGTTTTCTCATTCCTTGTTGTCGAATAAAGTTTTCCTACAAAAACTAGACTTTACAATTATTTCGTAAACCAGGGGTATTTTCGTCTATGATTAGACTAATTTGTTGTTTTAGGATTAATTCAAAAATATTTCCAGAGCATTATCAGGGTGGTGTAAAATTCTAGACTTTGGCTAATTTTGCATAAATACAATATGTACAAATGGCCAAATGCATTCAATTAATACGAGGATTAGTGAAGATTTTTATATACCACCCTATAGAACTCAAATTATGTATAAGTCCCCAAATATTAATAGCCTAAAAATGTTTTACCTACTTCCTTTGGAATAAAAAATTGCCACAGTCTAGAAAATTTAAGAATACCTTAAAAGACTAATTGAAAATAGCTTTCATAGTGTGAGATATGCAGTTAAATCTCATTTTCTACTATATGTATAGATATAGTTTTTTCAAGATTTGAAAATGTATGACAATTACTCTACAAAGTTTTTTGTCGAGAGGAAATAAATACAAATAAAATGTCACATTGCTACATGCCAATTGAAGCAATGAGAAACCAACACCTCACACATTATAGAAAATATTATCAAAAATGTTTGAGTATCAATGGTATGAATTATAATTTGTAATAGATGTTTCATCTGCACCGTAGCATCTCACAACCGGACATAAAGATAGAGGTCCTGTGATAGCGTTTAGATGCAATTGAACATAATCTTCTTCCATTTGCACTGCCAACAGGGTCATTGTCCAACAGCGATCGTCAAAAGACTGTCACTGTGTGAACTGTACAGTGGCTCTGGTAGTGCTGGAAGATTGGGCCAAAGTATATTTTTCTTAAACAATCATGAATAATAGACATACCCTGAAAAGAAAAAATGATGGAAGGGAGCACTGGGAAAAAAAGATCAACTCAGTTTCTTGTAAATAAAAAATCTCACCTGTATTTTTGGGCAACAACAGGTGATGGCAAGTGGATGGCAATCATCTGAAGCAGAGCCTCTCCAGCTGGCAGCCAGGTTCTCATGACAACCTTCAAAAGTTGCTTGCCGTCCTTATCCTTATCTTCATGCTTCAGAATAATGCCCAACTTGGGCAACAGTGATTCATACTCTTCTTTCCTGAAAACAAAAAAATTAAATAAACACGGATCTATACATAATTCACGACAAAACTATTTATGAAAATTGTAATATTTACTTGTAGTTCATGATGGAATCGAAAATCTTGTAGATAGGATCCAGGATGTACATGCAGAATGATCTCTTGTTATCATCATCCTTTTGTTTGGACCACTTCTTGGTCTTGGGGTTAAAGAAGTTCTCACCCCACAATCTGTTCATTAGCTTGACTACGTCAATCTTGAATTTGTCAGCGTACATCTCAGCGAATTGTTTCAGGGTGAATGCCCATCCGTGGAGACCGGATCCAAAACCTACTGAACCTTTGCTGGGATCAACCTGAACAAAGAAAACAAAGCAGATTTTGAAAATAGGTAATGAACAGCCAGAGACAGAATTTTCAAAATATTTTTAAAGTTTGTATCACTGTAGGAAACTGCAATGGATATAGAATTATCCATTGCAGGGCAAAATGTGAATTTTATATTCGAGTCTTTTGCATCACTTCAGCTAGAAGTTAATTCACGAAGTGGGAATAAATAGACTCAAAACCATACCACATCACTTACCGATCATTGTATCAAGATACACTAAATGCATATTATTAACAGTACAAAATGGAACACACAAATAGACGTGAAAGAAAGTTTATTTTGGCTACTTTTAAAGTAGTCACTACTCTTAAAAAAAATCACTACTTTCGAAAATTTACTGCAACAAATGAAATGCTTACCCTAACTTCTCCCATAGGACCGGAATCATCGTTGTAAGTGGCGATGATTACGTTCACGTTCTCCACAATACGCTGGAACGTTTGGAAGAGCTCCTCGGCATCCAGCTGCAATTCTAACAGAGCACGGTCCATCTTGTTCATGAACAAAATGGGCTTAATTCTCTCAGCGATAGCCTGACGCAGTACAGTTTCAGTCTGGACACATACACCTGTCAACAATATAACAATTCAGGGTCAATGAAGAAACCAACCAAAACAAAAATGCTCCCTTGAGAAAAGAAATGCTAATTTTAGCAATTTTGTGCTAGACTATACCAGTGCTTACCAGATACACAATCAACGACAACAAGAGCTCCATCAGTGACACGAAGTGCGGCAGTCACCTCGGATGAGAAGTCAACGTGTCCAGGGGAGTCGATAAGGTTGATCAAGAAACCTTTCTCGTCCTTCTCACGCTGGTCGGGGTTTGTGATGAAGACAAGATCTTTGTCTTGAAGCTCGAAGAACATAGATATGGCACTGCAATGAATGAATCGATGATAACAGGGGTATTTTATTTTACCCACAAGTATTGTCATGGGGCCTTGGGGGAAGGAATAAGGTGCTGGACGCCCATCAGTCCTAGCACCAAAATAACATTGGATTTGGAATCTATGCGCAAATTGACCCAAGAGGCGAGTTTTTTGCTAATTTTGAAAATAGTCATCAGAAAATGCTAAAGTGTAACTTGTAAATCGGATGTGTGATGTACATGGTGACTGGCTATAACCTGAACCCCCCTCTAAATTTTATATAAGACTTTCTAGAAGAAAAAGTTTATAAAAGTTTAGGGTCATATATGAAGTTAATTTCGTATAAGTGTCAAATTGTGTCATTTATTGCCTGCTTGATTTTCAAAGTTTTCTGTTCCATGTCAGAGCTCTATTTTGAGGTTATGTTACACACTTCTATTTGCATCAAATTGGTCAGGCTTTTGATTTATATCAGCCTGAAATTTCCTACAATTCAAATAGAAAACAGCCTCATAATAGGAGGGTGCTGATGCTGACGTAACAGTAGAAATTTAGAAATTCTCCAGCCTTTCTAAAGGAGAGAAAATACTACAAAAATCAAGGAGGCCATAAAGGCATCCTACAATTATAGAAACAACTGACGATATGGCCCTTAGAGCCTATAACTTCTTCTGGAACATCATATAAAAAAGTTGGAGAGAAAGTCAATAACCGAGTGTTGGTCAACATCACAGATATTAAGCCAGAATTTAGATCTTTTCAAAATTTTCAAGTTTCTGAAGTCAAAATTTCTGATTTTGATGTAGAGTGAGAGAAACTCAGTACTCTGGGATACCAACTTCAAATATGACCTACAAAAAATGCTGCGAAATTTTGTACTTTGGGATCCCAATTTTCAATATGGTGATCAAAAAATGCTGAAGTATCACAAAGAATAAATTTGGAATAAAAAATAGGACTAGTGGCCAGGAAGGGACTTTGATCAAGACTGCAGATACACATGCACTTTCAAAATTTTGTACCTTACTAGACATTTAAACATGTGAAGGTTTTCAAGATGAATATTTTTTTACCAAATGAAACAATAAAACTTTGGTTACTCAAAATTTCCATTTTCATTGTGCATGTGAATGAAACTTATCCAACTTTGATTTTAGCATGATTCCAAATATGACATACAGAAGCGGCCAAAAGTTTGGAAATAAATATTAACATTCTTATGAACTATTTCCTATAGCATAATTAAAATAGGAACAGATAGTATAAATATTTGAGTCTACCTTTGTCTCCATACAAATACAAGGTTTATCTTATCAATATTCTAATTCTTTGAAGATAAAAACACGCGTTTTTTTAAATACAACAAAAGTATGGAAACATTTCAGTTTTGCAGTATACGTTCTGGATACTCTGATATTACGTGCGGTAAATGTTAACATCGTAAGAAACAAGAGTAAAAGAATTTTCGAAAGATTTAAGAGACAAATTGAATTATTTAGAAGCGGTGACAGAAATGTTGACATTCCTCAAAGATTAAAAATGAACAAAGGGACAAATTCGAAAATTATTAGTAAATATCAAGGATACGGATCAACAGCAACGTGGCCCAGGTGCGGAAGACTAAAAAAAAACCAATTATGCTTTGGATCGCTACATTAAATGTTTGCCCCATGAAAATCCTCAAATGCCACACAGATTTTCAAAAGAATCATAATATAATGTGCCAAGAATCATTCTGTCAAATTAGTGCAGACACTTGGTGAATTTTGGTGGGCATCCAATGCAAAAGACTCTTATTTAAAAAAAAAAATTGTATTGCTGCTTGAATTTGATGGTACGGCATACGTGAGATATCTAATCTAATACAGAAAAGATTCAACAAAAAGTATCAGTTGCCAACAGTTGAGCAATTGTTAAAATTGTTGGGAAAATGAACCAAAAACTTCAGAAAGATATTCTGAGTGAACACATGCCCCTTTTGGCTAAAGAAGAAATGCCTTCATGATGGACATTCCAACAAAATAATGACCTTAAGCGTACCTCAAATATTCAAAAAGTACTGGTTAAGACTAAAAAGTGTTAATGTTCTTATATGGCCTTCGCAATCCCCAGACCTAAACCCTATAGAACATCCTTTTATATAATAGTAATTAACTGTACATTATTGTATTTAATTTTGTAATAAAAAATATAATAAGTGACATATAAATCGGAACACCCAGTTTAAATGGTTTTATTTTAATAAAAGTTGGTGAATGTATTCATCTTACTGTAAATAATAAGTGAAAAAATTTTCAGCCTTATCAGTTGGACATTCCGGTTTTTATACTGCTTTTTTTAATTCACTAACGCTCTAAAAATGAATATTTCAGCCGCAGTAAAGAATCAACGTTGGCGGATTTTAGTTCTCAACATCCTTTACGATCGGTTACGATGCCTAGAGTACGGAGACCTGTACGATTTCGTCAACTTAGTGAGTTTGATAGGGGCCGTATAGTGGGACTTCGGGAAGCTGGACTTTCTTTTCGGGTAATTGCAGTTAGAGTGCAAAGAAGTGTAGACACTGTGGTTAGGTGTTGTCAGGCATGGCTTCGAGAAGGCCGTACGCAAAGAGCAAGGGGCACTGGACGCCGCCGTAGAACAACAGACCGTGAAGATCGCCGCCTAAGATTATTGGCCTTAAGGGACCGTTTCTCCACTACCAGGTCCATTGCAAATGAATGATTTGCAGAACACGCAAGACCTATTGGCATGCGAAGTGTTTACCGACAAATGAGAAGTTTTGGCTTGTTTTCATACCGGCCACACTGTGTCCTCCCTTTAACTCGAGAACACCGACGTATCGCCTTGAGTGGTGCAGACAACAGTCACTCTGGGATCAGGCATGGAACAGTATTGTCTTTAGTGATGAGTCTCAATTTTGTTTAGGCATGCACGATGGTTGTGCCAGGGTTAGAAGGCGACGTGGTGAAAGGAGGAATCCACAGTTTTTTGTTGAAAGACATGTTCATCACACTGTTGGAGTTATGGTTTGGGGTGCTATAGCTTATGGTTCCAGGTCACCTTTAATCTTCAACAGTGGTAACATGAACGCGCAGCGTTATATCCACGAAGTTCTAGAACCCCATCTTTTACCCTATCTTGACACCCTGGCAGATCCAACTTTCCAACAAGATAATGCCCGACCACATGTTGCAAGAGGCACAATAGACTTCTTTCAACATAATAATATCACATTGTTACCATGGTCACCAAGATCTCCCGACTTATCCCCAATTGAGCACGTGTGGGATATGATGGGTAGGAGATTGCTCAATCTGCAACGTCCTCCTCAGACTCTAGAAGCACTTTGAGAGGAGTTGGTGGTTGCCTGGAATGAGATACCACAGGAGGACATTGACCACCTGATCAGAAGCATGCCTAGGCGCGTTGGAGAATGCGTAGCACATCAGGGTACATCCACACATTATTAAAGGTCAAAGGGCTTTAAGTACTTATACAAAATTTCATTAAAATAAAACCATTTAAACTGGGTGTTCGGATTTATATGTCACTTAGTATATGTTTCCATACTTTTGTTGTCTCATTTTTGGTCATAAAATAATATGAAGGTATTTTAATGCTAGTTTGTAGTACCACAGCAAACAAATTGTCATTTGTATCCTCAAGACTGTAAGCAAACTATATGAGAAAAAAATAAGTCCCTAATAGAGAGAGAATAAAAAATTAGCACACATTTTAAAAATTATTAAGAATGTTTCTAAACTTTTGTCCACTACTGCAAATAATAGAATATTGTAAAGCTGTATTAAGAGCAGAACAGGACTATTGAGGCATCTCATCCTCCATACCACAAGCAGACTCATGGTACAATAATTGTAGTTAGTTTTAAATGCTAAAATTCCACAAACTGCCATTTGGAGTGAAAAATGTGCCTTTTAGAGGCCTACCAAGGCATTGTGGGTCCCTGAGAATCTGGATGAACCTCAAGTCTAGCAGAATATTCAGTATGATTTTGAGGATTTGGCACTCACTAACATTCTTCAGGCAGATGCAACAAGGCATCTCTCGCTAATGATCCGAGAAAAATTCCTGTATGCACCCATGGGGCAAAGCCTCAACATCTGATTTATAATACCCTAGAGTTAATGGCCACATAACTATATAACGCAAAGTAACTCCATCCTATAGGATTATAGTACTAGTACCTGATTCAATATAATAACACAATGTGCAATAATTAGAAATAACCGCATGATTCACACTTGTTATAATAAACTGTTAACCACATGGTGCAACAACATTTAAGCTTTACACACGAAAAGAGCTTTAAAGACGACGATCCCTTTAAAAAAAAAAGGATGATAACATGATATAACAATAAGCAAAGTTTAAATAAATACCCAGCCAACTATCAAAAGTTCCCAACTAGCAAAGGACATACGTTGATTTGATGGTGATACAACGTTCCTGTTCATCTTTCCTAGTGTCGGTGAAACGCGTTTCTCCAGCTTTCGCACCGGCAATAATACCAGCTTTAGATACAAGGGAATCCGTCAGAGTCGATTTTCCATGATCTACGTGCGCGATGACGGACATGTTACGGATGTTCTTCTTTTTGTCCATCATGGCACGGATTTCGTCTACCGTAAAGTTCACCTGCAACGAGAAAAATGCATTCAGAAGAGCAATATGTTTTACCGTTATCATTCCTACCATATTCGCTTTTCAACGGGGATTATTTATATTTTCTATTGAAGCGATATATAAAAACTTCTACTTTTTGTCAAATCTGACTTTACGAGATTACCCTACACTACGAGGTGTTCAAAGCAGTCTCGTATTGTACAATTTTTTTACAACAAAAAAAAATGTTTTCGGGAGTTCACTTTTATAAACGATCGGTGTGAATATATAGATGGAACATTAAAGCTTAATTTTAGATAATGAAAAATGTGAATATTTACGTACCATTTTGGATGTTTTTAGATTTTCTTATCGTAGACAAAAACAACGTTACGCCAACAATGGCGTACTCGATTGAAAAGGAACGAGAACGTGCAAGATGACAACTCGCCACGCAAGTGACAGCCACTGTTGCCAGTTCGGAATGGTTGTCAAGTCTGGGGAGATTTCTGTCAGGTAGATTGACAGATCGATGTAGAACTAGAATCTACCAGAAACGTCATTTTAGATCGCGGCCATATTGCAGGTTACGATAATTTATACAGGGCTGCGTTCGTAAATTGTTACAGAGTATACTTTGTACTGCTCGGTAACAATTTAACGTTCATAATTGTTTGACGTACCTGTTACATGTATCCGCAAATAGAACGTAATCTTCTGGAACGTCAAAAGTGTGCTTTTCTTCTCGAGCTCAAGACCTTGGAAATAAGAATTCTGTCACTTGTCATTCTCATGATTCGTTGTTTGTTTATTTTATTTGGTTATCAAAAACTACTCAAAATTGGCAGAATATATATTTTCCCTGATAAATGCTACCTCGTATCCATATATATTATAATAACTACAATGGTCGCAGAAAACGTGGTTAGAAATTAGTCAGCCTTCATTAAGTGTCATTACACGACTGTAATAATTTAGGCGTTCTAAAAATAAAGTTTCACAGTATTCCAGAGTAAAATTTCATCTGTCAATCTACATTCCATTACTATGTACCGTATCACATTATCAAGTGATTTACAAACGCACCCGGTAGCACAAAATGAACGTTATGAATTATTTAATACGCATCCGTTTTTAAAATTTTATAGGCTTATAACACGATTACAAGATTTGTAAAATTTGATATGAAGTAATACACCAACGAAGCAACGAATTAAAATCGCCCAACTTTAAACTCCGGGGTGTATTGTTTTTTACCCATATATGCTCGGGAAAACTAGTACCAAAGAAATAAGCTATTTCGTTGGGACATGTTTTGTCAACGCTTGTTAATAGAAAAAATGCAGATAATGCGGGTCTCACACGATGCTTCCAACCTTGTATACAACGTTGGGTACAATCAGGGTCCAATGTGTAAACAATGTTGATTGTTTTCTATGATTTTCGGGGCATTGTTCACCCAGGAATTTATCCCTTCAACATGGGTATCATGTAAAAAACCTATAAAACGTGAAAAAAAACCTATAAGATGTCATTTTGCAAACTAGGTAGTTTTCATGGCGCACTCAGTAATTCCACGTTTGCTCACTAGGATCGTTGTTAACGTCCATCTAAGGAGGAATCACTCAACTAAACTACACGCATTATTGGTTGCATATGTTTTGAGGCCAAATGGTCCTTGTCTGTAGCTTTTATCTCTGAGAAGAAAGTTGGTTGAATAGCAAGATCGCACCTTGGATGATTATGGATATTGGTCTGCATGTGCATAAAATCAGTGATATTTGCTGTGTGAGAAAATCATCACTGAATATGCTGCCAATGAAGTATATCTATTGGCTGTGCCCGACGGGTTATTTTTATGTTGTGCTTTCTGAAGGGAGGTTATGTTCAAAGTTATAAATTACGAAAAACTGAGGAGAATTACGGGAAATCATCACCGCGCCCGCGTTGTGTGTAATTACCGTTTGCATGTATATGGCTTGTAATTCGACAGTGTACAGTGAATATAATTATTTCTGATCTCTCTCACTTTTGAAATCCAGCAAATTTGTATATGTAATTTCCAGAATGGATAAGAAAAAGTGGATGCGCAACTAATTCCTAGCTTTGAATCTCAATTAAGTGTATTTGAGACAAAAATCCAATGTAATTATCACCAACACATACAACTTACAGCTTAGACTTCCAGTAATGCCATCTCAGAAGCAGATTTTACATCACATCAGAGCCAAAGTTTGATAACCAGCCTCATGACGTTTAGGCAACACATACAACTAAGTGCTAAGTTAATATCTGGTAGAAAAACCTACACAATGTCAAAAAAAAACAGCATAATGTCAAAAAAAGTAGGCATAATGTCACTTTTGAAGATACTTGATACCCGTGTGGATTTGGCACAAGGAGGCAGGTGGATCCTTCATCACGACAACGCGCCTACGCACACGTCTCTTGTTGTGCTTGAGTTTTTGGCCCGAAGCTTAATCACAGTGACAGAACATCCGCCTTATTTACCCGATTTAGGCCCGTATCGTCAGTCGTGCCTACAATTGTAGGGCGCCTTTATGGCCTCCTTGATTGTCATATTTTTATACTTCTCCGTGTCAGCGCTCTATTTTGAGGTTATGTCACAAACATCTATTTGCATCAAATTGTGCTTCTTTTTGAGTTATATCATGTTTTATCAGCCTGAAATTCCCTACAATTTAAAAAGAAAACGTCTCTTCACAATAGGAGAGCGCTGACGCTGACACGGGACAAGTGTAATCTAGAAATTTTTGAAGGAGTGAAAGAAGTATGACAATCAAGGAGGCCATAAACGCGCCCTACAATTGTAGGGACCAGAGATAAACCCTTCTGGTAGGGACGACTGACGATACGGGCCTTAGCCCCTTGCGACTTCTTCCTGTTCCCAAAATGCAAAATGGTGCTTCGAGGGCGGCACTTGAAGAGCCTCACAAATGAAGACTTTCAGCGATAGTATCAACAGTGGAAACGGCGTTGGCAGAATTGCATCTGGTCTCAGGGGGAGTAGGCAAATAAGGCAACTATTCCCCTTTAATACGTATTTTCCGGACAATTCTCGTATATATTATGTGAACCCAACCTGACGCATAAATATAAAAAACCCCAATTAAGAAACACGTGTCCTCTAAGTTGCCAAAGCAAATAAATGTTTTCTTGGCATGCACAATCATCTTGATGGAAAGACATCGATCTGCAATGTGAACCGAAGGTCAAGTTTGTATCCTTGCCGTCCTGGCACGGAACAGACGAACCGCATTGCGTGATGAGCTTTTAATATGAAAATATAATCATATTATTTGGAACAGAAGCCGGAATCGTCCCAAGGAATCTAGGCATTGCATAGAAATTGCGCATCAAAAGTTGGCTTGCTTCTAAACAGGGTTGTAAGAATTTCGCTTACAAATGTTGAGGCCCTTTTATTTTGTATACTTAGATCATGATTGAACTGACACAAGAAATGCCAGAATCGAACTTTGTAAACCTAAGTGAAAATGCGGATACTGCTATCAGATGTTCAAGAATCTATAACGATGCTGGATAAAGAGAAATCAAGATCCCAAAACAAAATATGTGCGAGGTTTGTCTCAAAAATATGGTTCGCAACACTGTATCTTTGCTACGCGTAATGCTAGGCGAAATCTGGCAACAGTGTCGACCACCGACCCCAACAAGAAGCGACTATTTGCGAAATTGCGATGCTCAGTACCGCTCCGTCAGTCATGTGTAGGGATGGCAATTTTTCAGAAAACTTCGATGTTTGGACATCGACAAACATGGCCATAGTAACATTGTTGGAGCTCGATACATCGGAAACACATCGATGTATCGAAACAACCTCTTTTTAACGTTTTTTGCTTTCAATTCAGTAACTCATTCATTTTATCCGATGGTGAAATTCCGACCACGTTTTTTTCTCGATTTCAGAACCATTGAGTAAGAATAAAATACGCGACAGCAACTTAATGATAGGATAAAAGAAGGACACCGACTGCAATATATTTCAGTAAAAAAAGGATAATTATAGGCAACTGCAAGATATGAGATTGTCGCAATTAAAAACACATCGATGATCATTAAATACTTTATTTACACTGTGCACAAGTTGAAGTTATTTGAAGTACTTCCACACATCACTTTTTCGTGGCATTTCGATTGATTAACAATAAAACAGCGACACGACAACTACATATAATAAAATAATCAGAAGAACTTAAAATCATTAAATGCGTGAATGCGCTGTTTTCCGTTTATTTTATTCTATCCCTTGGGGAAGTACAGATTAAAGAAAAGACTACAGTCCATCTCACGCCTGTAGTGATAATATCGAGATACTACTAAACAGCTTTTTGGCCTTTCAATTTCGAATCTACCGCTTAAAGCATAGTTATGGATATACTCGGGGTATACCGACGTTTATGATCCTTGCGATGTCGATACATCGATATATCGTCATAAAATCATCGATGTTCTACGTCCGATGTATCGATGTTTTCGATACATCGATGTCTCGTTGCCATCTCTAGCCATGCGCAATGGAGTGGACATGGCCGCCTCGAAGTCTAATAACTAAATTTACAAACATCCGTGGGGCCGGATGATTTCTTAAAGGAAACATTTCCGCATAAATCCTGCATTCTGCTGGTGCATTTTGTTGGCATTCTCCGTTTGTTAGTTTTATGTCCACTAGTTCATTGTTTTCGTAAATATGAGCTATTTTTTCGCACAAAATAATCAGACAAATGAAAGGATACGCACCGGAGGTGCGTACTGAAAACCATGCAATAACACAAAAAGTTTGCCAAATTTAGATTTAGATAGATTTAGATAGTAAACAAAAAACGCTAAGACTTGACATGGCAGAGGTTGAGAATATAAAACAATCTGTGTAATAACATTCGTGTTTTTTAAAATTTTTAATCTTAAAGTTGAAATAAATGACCCAACTTTGAAAGATAATGTGAAGAGGCTTGATATGCCTTGTTAAATAGCATTAAATCTTTTGGTGCTTGAAATGTCTGTTATCTCAAGACGACACGACACTCTGTATTTATGACAATAGAATCTCTATTGATTGGCAATGAACTCGAAAAACGCTCGACTCACATAGGCTTAACCCGTACCGATGATTTCATTGCCCCATATTGGAACAGTGCACCCCCATTCCATGCCAACCCTTATTTCTTATGACGTCACTGGGCAGCACCTGGCACGCGACTGACTGTATCCAACCTGAACATGTATATTTCGAATAACAATATTCAGTATAAAATCAACCCTTCCATGACCGACATGCCCCAGTTGCGCTTGTTTTTTGTCGATAGTCGCCGCGTTGATCGAAATGTCATTCGGTACGTCGTTCGACGAGAGGATGGAGACTTATTACCAGAGGTTCATAGATTTGCAAGAGAAGCTCAGGAAAAGGTAAATAGAATTTGGTTATGTTTGTATTGTAAGCTGCGCCTTATATTTTGTGTCCAAGAATGGTCATAATTTTGCATTTTGACTAGTGGGGGCTCAAATGACTCATTTTTCTGCTCCATGATTTTTTGATGGACATATTTAAAAAGAACGTCCCAAATTGCCTCAGCTTTGATCACACACAATTTGACTGAGATTGTTTCCAGTAAATAGTGCACCCACAAAAAGTAAGGTTGACGCTCTCATTGACGCTTAATTTCACTTCCCGGATATTATAGAACAAAACTGCTAGTACTTGTTCATTAGAGGGAAATTTTGAACCGGTTATTTGATGCTTTACGTCCGCTATTAAAAATATTCCCTTTTTAGAACTGTGTAATTCCTTCGATAAGTTGAACGATAAACAGTGCGTTTACTAATAGAACAAACGAGAACTGCAATACGTTTGTTTTGACATTTTGTTCAAGCAAAATTAGATGGTATGTGTTTGAAAAAAAAGAAACTTTTTTGGGACACTCATGTTTTGCAATTTTTTGATGTTGGTACATTAATACACTTCCAACCTCGGTAATTCTATGGATCTACTAGGCATATATACGAGGTGAGCACGATATTATCTGTATACAGGGTGGCGCATCGAAAACGAAACAGACGCATTTACTGGCAGCTCAGTTTTTTTCGGAAAAACGCTCAGACCCGTCGATTTTATTTTCGAGGGGGACACAAGTTTGGCAAAAAATCACGTTAATACGTCCAGCACCCTGGGCGGGGGTGACACCAACCCTAAAATCTTAAATGGAAAGGGGGGTCGAGTGATACCTTATTTTAAAGGTCGTTCAATTCCCTTTATAATGATGTAAAATACATGAGTTTCAGTTCAGTAGTTTTGAAGATTTATTGATTTAAAGCTTAAAGTAGACTTTAATAGGTACATCAGATTAGTTTGTATTAATTTCAGAAGAAATTTGGTGGTTTGTTTATCATTTTGTTGTTGAAAATAGCTATTGGAGCATTTTTTTGTGTCAAAAAAGTTATTTCTTGAAGAAAGATAAGGAAATATCTCGTACTTATTTTAAATAGGAATTTAGTACATAGTTTGCGATTGATTGACCAAACTTTGTTGCTAAAATAACTTGTAACGCTTTATGACATAAATTAGCCATGGTATATTCCACAGCAGAATGAGTTGAAATTATCGAAATATTTTTCGGAAATAATCAGTGCGTTAATAGAACAGCAGAAATATTTAATGTGCGACATGAGAACAGTAACGTGCATCGAAAATAAGTTCTAGAACTTGTAGCTAAATTTCGGGAAACTGGGTCAGTCGCCAATAAAAAACGCAACTTTGAAAATCCCATAAGGAACGAAGCAATAGAAGTGGGGCATTTAGGGCAAGTTTATGTAGATCCTACGTTAAGAACCCGAAAATTGGAGACTGTGTGTGGTGTTAGTTGACGTACTGTCCAACGGATTCTAAAGGCCCATACTTTTCATCCGTATAAAATTCACCTGGTACAAGAACTTTGTGAAAAAGTTGAAAATAAATAACAAACATTACGAACAATTTTACACCAGAACTCCAAATAAATGGAGCTAGTGTCAACGGACACGCTCATTGCGCTGCTGCTGCCTCTGACAAAATTTACCTCTTTTTAATGCCATTGTACTATACTGAACATTGTAGAAATTGTTTTGAAGGCGCGAGAAGTATAAAGTCAAGCTACTTGAGGCCATTTTTTTTAATTGTTCCAGTGAGGAGGACCGTCTAAGGCTGGAAATGAAGTTCAACGAAATGCTTCAGATCTCTCGAGAAGAGTAAGTAACACGGTTATGTGAAAAGTATCGCTAATTTCATGTGTTTTCAAGAATTATTTATTTATGCATGAATATCTACAGGGTGACTTCGAAGTTGAGTCATTTATTTTAGCAGTGAGTAGATATGATCAAAAGAAATGTGTTTTTCCTTTAACATGTTGTGTTGTTGTAGAAGTTTGAGTACCGCCCTGTTTCAATAACAATATTATGTGCTCGTGTTTGGCAACAACGGATATAATTCGCCTTATCGGTTCATCGCATCGGAAACAAAAAAGCGAAAGAATTTGAAACGCTTATCACGATGTTTTTACTACAATTTTATTCAGTTGTATTCGGTCAATGTGTCAGTCGGTAACGCGTGAGTGAATAGTGGTGTTTGTTGCGTGGCTCAAACGAAATAAAAAATGGCACATGTTGCGGCGGCATCACGGATTTATGCGTATCGGTTTCCCAATCGAGTGCAACCAACCCCTCGTGCCTTTGCTAATGTAGTACAAAGGGCTCGTGAATCAGGTGACTTAAGACCTCACAGGGGACGGCATGCCGGTGCTCCAAGACCGCACGACCAAATACAGGTCCACACTGAAATACTTGTCGGGAGGATACTTTATAAAACAAGGTAACATTTTTTTTTTATTTTTTTTTTTATTTTTACACAAATATTTTGGTTTTTCTTCCTTTTACAATCATTATCTGAAAATTAATGACTCAACTTCAAAGTCACCCTGTATATTGGCCACCCTGTATAATAACAAGTCACACATATTTTCTCTACATCTGCCATAGAAACAGAAACATGCTAGATTTTCTTTATATAGTTTGATATGCAGATGCCGAAGATTCGTAGTACCTTACTGAACCTACCTAATCACGATTCGATTTCACGTTTTGTACTCTTTTTTTTTACAGGAAAAGAACCCACTACCGAAAACTACGATCACAGTACAAACGATTCCTTGACGAAGATCGAAAAAGACAAGAACGTAACGAGAAAATACTGAGAACGCTTGAACGGATAGAATCAAGAATCAGTCTGCTCACCTCGAAAACTGAAAGATTCAAATACCTACGAAAACAATATAAAACTTATTTGCAACGTCATAACCAACAACCTTTGCCTGCAGATGTTATCGAAGAGCGTTACAGTCCTTTGGAAACTAAAAGCTCCATCAAGAAGTCTGACGAAGATAAGTTAGAAATGCTAGAGAAGTATCTGAGGAGTTTGAACTCTCACAAGAAGGAAACGTATGAATCCGAAGCACCTGAAGCTCCAAACTATGAAGCAGATCTGAAGAAGCTGGATATGTTTTCGAAACAACTCAAGGAAGGCTTTGACTCCAACAAAGCAAACAGTATCGCCGAGGAGATCATGAACTCAATATATTCCAGGCATTATAAAAAAGATGACAAGAAACCTAAATCGAAATATACTGTATACGATGATAACTCCGATTATGATGAAGATGATGGTCGTGATAACAATAATCAAAGAAGTGGTTTGAATCAATCACGCCATAAAGACGCTTTTTGTACACCAAGTGGCAACGAAAAACATATGAGGATCAACGAAACAGATTATGGGATTCAAAAGGTATACGATCGTAATGATGCTGAAGACCAATATCTTTCGATGAACAACACTATTGCAGATAGAGGCAAGATACAAAAAGCAGTCGATGATATTATCCAGAGCAACTTGCCAAATTTGCAAATGACTGATTTGAATCAGTCTGAGACAATTAATGATGTTTCTGATATAGCAGATAGTAACCGTATTGTAGATAGTAAGGAGAAAGCACATACCATGTCTAGTCAGCTAAGTCAGTCTGAAAACGACACTGATTTCAAAAAAGAACATGCTGTCGAGAAATTAGAGCAAGGCGAGATTGAAATGAGCACAAGTAACAATGAAATGTTAATAGATAAATCCGATGCACGGTACGAGAAACTTGATCATACTAGCGAGGAATATCGAAGACCTGCTAACCAACAAGAAAATGTGCCGCTTCATGATGATACCAAGCGAAGTATTGAGGCTGCTGGCAAGTCTAAAGCAGCGACTTACGATGTTGAACAAACTGGCACGAAGAGCTCAAACGACCAACAATATGGCGAAAGTGAATTGCAACACAACGAAAATGCTCAACGTGATGAAAATGGACTGTTGACTCAGCAGCAAGGTGATGCATTGACAGATCAGTACGACAAGAATGCTCAGACGATTGAACAGTACGATGAATACGGGGAGGCTACTCAACAGTACCAAATAGCTGCTCAAAATGCTCAACAGTACACGGCAAGTGAGCTACAGTATGACGAGAATGATCAACCTGTTGCGCAGTATGATGAGAATGGACAATTGGTTCAGCGATATCAAGAAGTAGATCTAAATGCTCAACTACAGTACGACGAGAAGAACCAATCGGACCAACAGTATCATGTAGGTGATGAAAATGGGCCGTTGATTCAACAAGATGAAGATGCTCAACGGTACGCGCAGTACGAGGAGAATAAAGCATCAGGTCAAGAGTACCAAGACGAAAACGGACAATTGGATCAACAGTACCGAGAGTGTGATCCAACTTCTCAACAGTACACTGCAGGTCAATCGCAGTACGACGAGAACGGTCAACCAGTTGCTCAATATGATGAAAACGGCCAGGTGATGCAATATAAAGGAGATGATCCAAACACTCAACAGTACACTGCAGATCAGTTGCAGTACGACGAGAACGGTCAACCAGTTGCTCAATATGATGAAAACGGCCAGTTGATGCAATACAAAGGAGATGATCCAAATGCTCAACAGTACGCTCAAGGACAATTGCAGTACGACGAGAACGGTCAACCAGTTGCTCAATATGATGAAAACGGCCAGTTGATGCAATACAAAGGAGATGATCCAAACGCTCAACAGTTCGCTCAAGGACAATTGCAACACGACGAGAACGGTCAACCAGTTGCTCAATATGATGAAAACGGCCAGTTGATGCAATGTAAAGATGATACAAACGCTCAACAGTACGCTGCAGGTCAATTGCAGTACGACGAGAACGGTCAACCAGTTGCTCAATATGATGAAAACGGCCAGTTGATGCAATGTAAAGATGATACAAACGCTCAACAGTACGCTGCAGGTCAATTGCAGTACGACGAGAATGGTCAACCCATCGCCCAGTATGTCGACAATGGCGAAACGTTACAGCAATACCAAGAGGGCGAACAGTACACTGATGGCCAGTTACAGTATCAACGAGCTGATGCGTTACAGTATGATGAAAACGGACAACCCATCGCGCAATACGACGAGAATGGACGACTGATTCAACAGTACCAAGACCAAGTGCAGTATGATGAGCATGGACAACCAATTGGGCAATATGACGAAAATGGACAGTACCAGGATGCACAGTACGCTGAAGACCGAATACAGTATGACGAAAATGGACAGCCAATCGGTCTTTATGATGAACACGGGCAATATGTTCAACAGTACGATCCAAATGTACAGTATTACGATGCGGATGGTCAACCTGTAAATTATGACAAAAGTGGCCAGTATGATGACGGTGGTCAACAGATGACACATGGGAATGAAGATATTCAAGAAAGCGCAGTAGAAGATAAAGAACAGGCGTTTGGCGAGAAAGTGGATAGTGGACAGAGTAGAGTGGACACCAAAGAGGAATCGAAAGAATTTAATGTGTTGGACTTGTTAGAAACCGACACTGACGTTAGTGTGAAAGAGAACACTAGCAAGATAACAAATGATAGTGATTTTGATTTTAGTAACGCCTGAATCATTTGCTTTGTTCATAAGTATCAACATTTCACTGTTAATACATGTAAAGAAATGAGAAGCCATTTCTATTTGCCGTAATGTAGATTTAGGTTTCATTGCGGTAAATGATGGTGCAGAGCCCCATAAACAGAAGGCACCCATCTTTGATTTGTGTAGGCGTAAAAACAAATATTTAATGTCAGCTCGATACTCGATTTTGTCCATTTTCACAAAAACACTCGCATCAACTCACATTACATAACAACTGCGCGTCCAAAATGGCTGAAACTTTGGTGAGTAACTGTCACCAGATGAAAAACAAAATTGACCAACTTTTATTTACGAGTGCCATCTTCACGTTGAGGTCGAGAACTATCCGGACCACCCTCGTAGATGCCTGCATTAGAGCAAATTTTTATTCATGTTATGTTTGACAAATCCAGGATCCCCATGAGGATTTGGCGTTATTTCTTCTGAAAGGTTTTATTTTTGTGTTACAACTAATTCTGAACTATGAATTAGTTTAACTAAATGCAAATGCAAACATTTCTTCTGGCAATTTAAATATAAACTGAAGATAAGCGTTCGTATCTAACTGTATACTTAGTGATAACGGTCATATGATTGTTGAACGAGGAATTGCTACATAATCTTATCGGCTGTTATTGCGGCTCCGGCAGTACTTCGATGAAAAACAGTGGCGTATCACCAACAAATTATATATGTATATAATATAGTCAAAATCACGAAAGATGACTATTACGTCATACCATAGATTTTAGTGAAGTAATCAATGGACGTACGTCGATGATAAAATCACGAGTCAGAAACAATGACCACAAATTTATATTATGATTTTGCGAAGTTAGGTTATTTCACTGATTATGTTTATTTTCATTTTATTTTATGGTTTTGAGTGATACCTCAATAATAATTTTAGTGAGGAGTTTTTGTTTTGAGAAAAACGGTTATGAGTAGAATACCTTAAGACAGGAATACCAAAGACCAAAGTATTATTTGAAAACAACATAACCTGCTTCAACATAACCTAGCTATTCATCTTTCAAATATGATCCACTATGCAACATGAAAACATGGTCTATCTTTGTCGGATAGATGCAAATTAGCAATACAGTTTGTTTAGACAATAATATTCTGTTTGTCTCTGTCTAACATATCAGAAAATTCATTAAAAATATTCACAAATCGCTGACGTTTGTCGTTACTACAGACTAAAATGATGACGTAATCGTCATCTTTCCTGATTTCGACTATATATAATATTTCATGCTGCAACATTCCAATCAAATGAGCGGCGAGATCACAAATTGTCTGAGATAAATCGGACAAACATGTGAGTAGGACTTCAGGTCGAGTCTTACCTGGGACTTATTCCGAGTGGGAATGTTAGATGGTGAAGAACCCATCAATCACAGAGGGTATCTCTGTGAGAACAGAGGATGATTTTTTTTATCTCTCACACTATTTGACCTAAGAACGTGAACATTTTCAGAGAGATAGTTTACGGACAGAATGTTCCATATGAGAACTAACGACAGGGCTGGATGATATAAATGCAAAACCATACTCGCCCATTAGTCACGGAATCTCAAAAACTATAACCTATAAACATTAAATTTCGTAGAGAGGCAGTTAATGCACAAAACATATCATCTATACCCTATTTCACGAGTATCCATCACACTTTGACATCTACTGAAGCGAACAGCTGATCAGCAAATGACATTTTTAGTCTGCAACGTTGGCAATAATCAATCGGGTATACATCTTGTGAAACTTATTTGTGGTGTTTTGTTTTTTGTATGCAAACGAACTTTTCTAAATAAAAGAGCTGTTAGCAAGAACAAAATGAATCTGTAGCGTACAAAAAACCAAAATAAAATACGGCTCTGTCTACCTGGCGTTGACGGATCCGTCAGAATTATGTGTTCTGTGCCAATATAGGGAATTTTGAAATATTACTAGATAACCAGCTGACATTCTACTGTGATGGACACTCGTGTTGTCTGGTATCACTGAAACATAAATAGCTTTCACCATCTATTAACTTCCGTTTGACGCCCATCTTGGAATTTGAGTGGCTTACAGCTTTCTTGGCGTAAAAATGTGTGGGATACGTTGTTTTCTCCAAATAAAACTATTATAGCGATATCTATCAGCGAATTATCGACAAAATCACCTTCGAACATAGATACTAACGCCCAGGGTGCTTTCAGATGGATGCGTGGTTTTTTATTCAAATGTGGCGTAGGTACCTTATTGTCTAGTATAAATTCTTAGAAGCGCCCTCGTATTTTTCTATAAACACCCGTTTCGCGCTTGAAACTTTCGGAAACTCCGCCAAAATCAATACTCCGGCGCTAGATACCCCGCAACGACGTAATACTTCACACACACACGCCGCTCATATTCCTCATTTTTATTCACCATATTAAGGTCACGCTCGCAGAGCAATACTGCGTCTCCGACAAAGCGTTCCCCTCATCTAAAAAGCTCCAGTGAGCTCATGTGAGACATTTCACATTAGGCTAGCAGTAATCGACGCGACTCTGGTTTATATTTCTCGTTTCTGTGTCGATGTGCAGAGGTGTGCGTTTCAGACATTCAGATTTGTGAACATGGGTGAGGTTATCGTTAACGGAATTGACAAGAAATTGGCGCAAATGAACTTTTACGACGAAGGGGACGGCGACCAAGACAGGAGCAGTGATTTGGATCAAGGAACGGGTAGGTTTTGAGGTTATGTTTGTTTTGATATTGATTTTCTCAAGGGAAAGGTGAATAAACGTTACGTGCTTCACATGCGGGACGGGTTTCTGAATATTGGATGGATCAATTTGAATTTGCAATTATTGTTCGATGCATTCAGATAATAGGTTTGCACGTTTGCTATAAAAAATAAACAAATTCATCGCAGTATGCCACTTTATACAAATATTTACAAATATTATTATAATCAAACGGGAGGCGGTCGGGTTTTATCGAATTTTTATTACCGCGAGAAAAATTAAAAAAGTTATTGAAACATGGTTTGTGGTGTATGCGAAAACGGTTGAGGTACGTATGATAACGGAATTCGTAAATTTTGATTTTTAAATAGTTATGTCCATGTATTGATGAAAGCAGTCAGCATTTTGAGTTACCCAATGCCAATCACAGAACAACAAATATGTCCCTAAAATAGGATATTTTGGAGTCTTTGTGGTAGCATTTTATAGTAAAGACAAATTAATATTCAAGTTAAAATTAGAAAAACTACAAATTTAGAGATCATTCGTACGTCAATCGTTTGTAAAAGCCGCATAAAGTATATTTTAACAGTTTTTTAAATTTTCCTCCTAGTAATAAAAATTTGATAAAACCCACATTACGTTTTTTACGTGCGAGACCGGTTTCTGAATACTGAATGGGTGAACTTGAATTCGCAGTTATTGTTCAATGCAATCTAAAAATAGGGTTGCACGTTTTATGCCTTTGTTATTAAAAACAAACATTTAATTTATCGCAGTATACCACTTTATACAAACAAATACATATGCAAATATTATATAAACAAACAAATACATTACAAATAATATAATTAAAGACTAAGTCAAATTAAGAATCTCTTTTAATGCATGTCTAACAGGCCTGGTATCATCCAATTTGTTTTCACACCAGGTTTTTCAAGGTGTGAGACAGAATTGTGAAAGATAATTGATTTTGATGACCTTGATGATGGAAAGATTACTCATTAAACATATTTTTTAAAACTGTTTGCTAGCACTTGCGCTATTATCCAACATTATATCGTTCAATAGTTTAGGGTTTTCGAAAAGTTGTGTTAGTTTAGCATAGTTTTTTATCTTCATTTTAAACTGTTATTATTGACGTACATTATCAAAAACAGCTGTTTATACTAAATATTTAACTAAGGTGAATAGACGAGGTAAAAGCAATTTCCAAACTCGATTTTTTTTCATAATCGCGTTAGTTGGGTACCCGTTATATGGTTGTTGACGTGTACGGATTGTCAAAAATGTAAAAAAAAACAGTTATATAGAAATTCTTGAGCGCGTCAGCTATTGATGCTGTATAGACGCCACGTGTCGCCGATATTGAAGGTATGATAATATGCCGGTTTATAACTCCAACCTCAATTTCGTTTAGTAGATATCAGCAATTTGCGTTATTCTAGAATTTTTTTCCTGACATTTAAAAAAAATCGACCGCGCTTGCGAATATCAAGGTGACGCTTTTTTGCAAATTTATGACCCTCCCACTCCTTCACGTCACATTCAAATCGTCAGATTATTAAAATATACACACTTTTCATGTAATTTACCCAACTTTATCTCAGTTTGACACGCTCTGGTATTGGTAAAGTTCAGTTTTTTTAATATTCTGATCTGCGTCCCTAAACGACGTATCCCCTATATAAAGGGCTTATATATGGTGAAGATACTCATCAAGATGCAAGGTATCCCTCCTTATCTTACTCTGAAATAAATCCAAAATTCCCTATTAATATGAATTAACCCAATACAAATATACTAAGTGACATATAAATTCGAACACCCAGTTTAAATGGTTTTATTTTAATAAAATTTTGTATAAGTACTTAATGAAGCATAATAAGTAAATGATAAAAATTTCAAAATGATTGCACTGCTTTAAAGCCCTTTGACCTTTAATAATGTGTGGATGCACCCTGATGTGCTACGCATTCTCCAACGCGCCTAGGCATGCTTCTGATCAGGTGGTCAATGTCCTCCTGTGGTATCTTATTCCAGGCAACCACCAACTCCTCTCGAAGTGCTTCTAGAGTCTGAGGAGGACGTTGTAAATTGAGCAATCTCCTACCCATCATATCCCACACGTGCTCAATTGGGGATAAGTCGGGAGATCTTGGTGGCCATGGTAACAATGTGACATCATTATGTTGAAAGAAGTCTATTGTGACTCTTGCAACATGTGGTCGGGCATTATCTTGTTGGAAAGTTGGATCTGCCAGGGTGTCAAGATAGGGTAAAAGATGGGGTTCTAGAACTTCGTGGATATAACGCTGCGCGTTCATGTTACCTCTGATGAAGATTAAAGGTGACCTGGAACCATAAGCTATAGCACCCCAAACCATAACTCCAACAGTGTGATGAACATGTCTTTCAACAAAAAACTGTGGATTCCTCCTTTCACCACGTCGCCTTCTAACCCTGGCACGACCATCGTGCATGCCTAAACAAAATCGAGACTCGTCACTAAAGACATTCCTGATCCCAGAGTGACCGAAGTCTGCACCACTCAAGGCGATTGCGTCGGTGTTCTCGAGTTAAAGGGAGGACCCAGTGTGGCCGGTATGAAAACAAGCCAAAACTTCTCATTCGTCGGTAAACACTTCGCATGCCAATAGGTCTTCCGTGTTCTGCAAACCATTCATTTGCAATGGACCTGGTAGTGGAGAAACGGTCCCTTAAGGCCAATAATCTTAGGCGGCGATCTTCACGGTCTGTTGTTCTACGGAGGCGTCCAGTGCCCCTTGCTCTTTGCGTACGGCCTTCTCGAAGCCATGCCTGACAACACCTAACCACAGTGTCTACACTTCTTTGCACTCTAACTGCAATTGCCCGAAAAGAAAGTCCAGCTTCCCGAAGTCCCACTATACGGCCCCTATCAAACTCACTAAATTGACGAAATCGTACAGGTCTCCGTACTCTAGGCATCGTAACCGATCGTAAAGGATGTCAGGAACCAAAATCCGCCAACGTTGATTCTTTACTGCGGCTGAAATATTCATTTTTAGAGCGTTAGTGAATTAAAAAAAAGCAGTATAAAAACCGGAATGTCCAACTGATAAGGCTGAAAATTTTGTCACTTGTTATTTACAGTAAGATAAATACATTCACCAACTTTTATTAAAATAAAACCATTTAAACTGGGTGTTCCGGATTTATATGTCACTTAGTATAGTTACCATGAGGAACTCCCGATGATGGAGTAACGACTTTGGATGTAAATCCCTTTACAAGAGAGCTACGAACACCAATAGCAATGTATGATTAACTAGATCAAATGGCAGTGGATTTTTCGTCAAATTGAAAATAGTGAGAGATACCCCTACGGATGTTCATCAAAGAAAATTGGAAATTCATATCGTATCTGATATGATCGAAGCAGAACAGCCAGCCAAAATTTTATTTATGCGTAGTTTCTGGAATGCATTAACATGCACGCTTCCTGAACTCCAAAAATAGATTGAGGACACGTTCGCGAAAGATGCTTTACGTGGCGATACGGATCGAGTTTTTAAGTGGAATTGCCGGAGGTGTTTAAAAGTAGATCTAGAAAAACTATAAGAATTAAAATTAAAATGATTTACAAGTTCCTGACAGCGGCTGAAATAGCAACTCGCGTAGAATATAGGAAAGATTTATTGCCAGTATGGGCGCCATTCATTCAACTATTATAAGTATAAAATACACATCTAATAGCGTTTTTTACTCCTTGTGCCTTTCTCCCTCTTGCTGTTAAAACGTGATACGTTTTTATTTGAAAACTTGAAGGCTTCAATATCACTGGTCAACACTGGTTTTGCCACACGAACTTTGGCAGCTAATTTTGTTTTATCAGTCTACCCTCATTATTACATGACAGCTGTCATATGTCTATTAGCCTCATATTTGTTGTGATACGGTAATACTCATAACTAGTACTACGGCAGTAAATTAACAGAAACGCTTACAAGTAAATCCTTATAAAAATATTTGTTGTTGAATTTGAACACTTTTTTGTGATTTATTAACCCTGTGAATATGTCGAGGAAGTGTAATAATGATCCTAACTCTTTTTGTTATGTCTGCGGAGAACTAACATTCAAAAAACAACGACGAAATTTTACGAATCTTGTGTTGGAGTGTTATCACCAATGTTTTGGTTTTTCTGTCGCCCATCAAGACAAATCCTGGGCCCCTCATGTGTGTGTGAAAAATTTAACTGACTGGAAGAAAGGTGCACGACCTATGCCGTTTGCTGTACCCATGATATGGACTGAACAGCGAGATCACGTTTCAGATTGCTATTTTTGTCTCACAGACATAAAAGGTATAAATTACAAGAAAAAAACCACAGTTATTTACCCTAACTTATCTTCAGCTATAAGACCTGTCTCTCATTGTAAAAAATTGCCAGAACTAATACCAGTTGCAACTACGTCTGTTGAGAACAATTCACAACCGTCCACTTCAGGTGAATGTGTTGACGAGGACGCACTTTGAGTTAAAAGGAATTGTAAACGAGCCACATTTGATAACTCAAGGAGACCTAAATGATTTGGTTCGGGATTTAAATTTGTCAAAAAAGCAGTCAGAACTATTAGGATCGCGTCTAAAAGAATGGAATTTGCTACATCATAATACAAAAGTTAGCTATTTTCGAAACCGTGATCAACACTTCAGAACGTATTTTTCTCAGGATGGAGAGTTGGTGTTTTGCAATAACATAAATGAGATTATGAAAATGTTGGACATAGATTTTGATCTCTCTCAGTGGCGTTTATTCATTGATTCTTCGAAAGCAAGTCTAAAAGCAGTGTTATTGCATAATGGAAATAAGCTTCTGTCTGTACCTCTGGCCCATGTTGCAAATATGAAAGAAGCCTATGAAAATATGAAACTTTTACTTGAAAAAATAAATTACAGTACATATTCCTTCAAAATCTGCGGTGATCTTAAAGTTGTTGCACTATTACTTGGACTTCAGCTGGGTTATACAAAGTTTTGCTGCTTTTTATGTGAATGGGATAGCCGAGACAGAACTAATCACTATATAAAAAAAACATGGCCTACGCGTGCATCGTTAGTTCCTGGGCAAAAAAACGTAAAGTATTTACCCCTTGTACAGCCAAACAATGTGCTTCTACCACCATTGCATATCAAATTAGGATTAATAAAAATTTTTGTGAAGGCAATGGATCGCAATGGGAGTGGATTTTTGTATCTAAAAGAAAAAATCCCTAAAATAAGTGATGCAAAGATAAAAGAGGGTATTTTTGTTGGCTCTCAAATTAGGGAGTTAATAAAAAATAAAAGATTCAAGATTTGAAGAAAAATTAAGCGATTTAGAAACATCTGCATGGAAGGCTTTTAAAAATGTTGTTGCAAATTTTTTGGGTAACCACAAGAGTGACAGCTACAGAGAGTTGGTTAGCGAGCTATTATTGTCATATCAAGCATTGGGTTGCAACATGTCACTTAAGATCCATTTTTTAGACTCGCACCTGGATTTTTTTCCTGACAATTTAGGGGCTGTCAGCGACGAGCACGGTGAGAGGTTCCATCAGGACATTTCTAATATGGAAAAGCGGTACCAGGGCAAATGGAGCCCAAATATGTTAGCAGATTACTGCTGGACAATTAAAAGGGACCAACCAGAAGCTAAATATTCAAGAAAATCTTAGATTATTAAGTCATTTATAAAAAAAAAATAACTTTTGATTTACGAGATCTGTGTTTTTTCTTAATATTTTAAATTACTCAATAGAATAAAATCCTTGTCTAGCAAATTTTTTCAACTGTTTATTTTTTCTTACAATCACCAATTAAAGTAAAAAATATCAAAAAAGTCCGTGTGGCACGACAAAGTTAAAATTTTGTTGACTAGTATATTCAAAGGAATATTTCCAATTGGGAAAAATGTTAACGAGTTTTTAGTTTGTTTTAACAGCTAAATAAGAGCTTGTTTTTAGAAATGTATTTTATCTTTTATTTTTTGCTTTTTAGTATTCATGTCAAATTTTTATTTTATTTGTATTTTGTATTGTATTTTTTAAATAATGAAGAAATCGGAAGAAATGCTTATATTACCTGGTTGTTTCTCTTACTACGTCTATGTAACCGATTTCACTTAGAATTTGGGTCAAGGTTATTCTCATTGTCATTGTCAAGGATTCGTTAATGTTAACCTTGTTAGAGTGGGTGATTATTGTACCGTTTCTATGTCCTGGAATGAGGCAGCGGTTTAATACAGATTGAATATACGAGCGCTATTTTCAAAGCAAGAACCGGTGGGTTATTTTGTACAAACCTATATAATAATAACTTTTATTGGAATGTAAATACATAACAAGGATTCGCACACAACACTATACAGGGTGACTTTGAAGTTGAGTCATTAATTTTCAGATAATGATTGTAGAAGGAAGATAAACCAAAATATGCGTGTAAAAATAAAAAAAAATGAAAAAAAAATGTTACCTTGTTTTATAAAGTATCCTCCCGACAAGTATTTCAGTGCGGACCTGTATTTGATCGCGAGGTCTTGGAGCACCGGCATGCCATCTTAAGTCACCTGATTCACGAGCCCGTTGTACTACATTAACAAAGGCACGAGGCGTTGGTTGCACTCGATTGGGAAACCGATCGGCATAAACATGTGCCATTTTTTATTTCGTTTGAGCCACGCAACAAACACCACTATTCACTCACGCGTTACCGACTGACACTGACTGTATACAACTGAATAAAATAATTGTAAAAACATCGTTCCAAATTCTTTCGCTTTTTTGTTTCCGATGCGATGAACCGATAAGGCGGATTATATCCGTTGTCGCCAAACACGAGCACATAATATTATCATTGAGACAGGGCGGTACTCAAACTTCCAAAGGGCTATAACTTTGTTACTTTAATTTTACCAGAATAATGGTAAAGGAAAAAAACATTTCTTTTGATCAGATCTACTCACTGTTAAAATAAATGACTCAACTTCGAAGTCACCCTGTATAAAACACGATATAGTCAGAGTGTTAGTGGAACATACTATCGCAACCTTTATTAAATTTAATTTGTGGATTCAGTGGTGATATTATTATCATCGTCGCCTTATAATCGTGTATAAACATCCATTACCGTTTGGAAAATTCCATCTGGTAAAAATCGTAATGTGAACGTACTTAACAAATTCAGAGGAAAATCCTTGACTGTTTAGAGAACATTGCCAAGCAGTACGTCATAAATAGCTGTTCATTGAACTGGTTCTAAAAATAGAACGATTTTCCATGTGCATTGTTCTACAGTAACCTAGAAGTTTGCACTATTCCTCATGATATTAAAAATATATCCAAACTTTGACTCATTTCATTCCTGTTCAGCTTATTCTGGCACATGGTTCGTGGCTTATTTGTTAGGTGAGATCATTTGTATATCGGTCCATCTGCAATAAAGTTGCACTTTATTTAATATTTTTTTATTATTTGCATTTAGTGTGGGCATTTTTCATAATTTGGTCTCGGAAATATGTATGTCGTTTTCGATCCAAGTGTAATTTGGATAACGATATAATAAATGGTGATAATACCTCCCAAATCTACAGTTTTCCCAATAAAATCGTACAATGGTGCGTATTGTTCTATCTTGGTGCGATCGAGCTAGGTGAAACTTGAAATATACTAAGTGACATATAAATCCGAACACCCAGTTTAAATGGTTTTATTTTAATAAAAGTTGGTGAATGTATTTATCTTACTGTAAATAACAAGTGAAAAAATTTTCAGCCTTATCAGTTGGACATTCCGGTTTTTATACTGCTTTTTTTTAATTCACTAACGCTCTAAAAATGAATATTTCAGCCGCAGTAAAGAATCAACGATGGCGGATTTTGGTTCTTGACATCCTTTACGATCGGTTACGATGCCTAGAGTACGGAGACCTGTACGATTTCGTCAACTTAGTGAGTTTGATAGGGGCCGTATAGTGGGACTTCGGGAAGCTGGACTTTCTTTTCGGGCAATTGCAGTTAGAGTGCAAAGAAGTGTAGACACTGTGGTTATTTGTTGTCAGGCATGGCTTCGAGAAGGCCGTACGCAAAGAGCAAGGGGCACTGGACGCTGCCGTAGAACAACAGACCGTGAAGATCGCCGCCTAAGATTATTGGCCTTAAGGGACCGTTTCTCCACTACCAGGTCCATTGCAAATGAATGGTTTTCAGAAAAAGAAAGACCTATTGGCATGCGAAGTGTTTACCGACGAATGAGAAGTTTTGGCTTGTTCTCATACCGGCCACACTGGGTCCTCCCTTTAACTCGAGAACACCGACGTAATCGCCTTGAGTGGTGCAGACAACGGTCACTCTGGGATCAGGAATGGAACAGTATTGTCTTTAGTGACGAGTCTCGATTTTGTTTAGGCATGCACGATGGTCGTGCCAGGGTTAGAAGGCGACGTGGTGAAAGGAGGAATCCACAGTTTTTTGTTGAAAGACATGTTCATCACGCTGTTGGAGTTATGGTTTGGGTTGCTATAGCTTATGGTTCCAGGTCTCCTTTAATCTTCATCAGAGGTAACATGAACGCGCAGCGTTATATCTACGTTCTAGAACCCCATCTTTTACCCTATCTTGACACCCTGACAGATCCAACTTTCCAACACGATAATGCCCGACCACATGTTGCAAGAGTCACAGTAGACTTCTTTCAACATAATGATGTCACATTGTTACCATGGCCACCAAGATCTCCCGACTTATCCCCAATTCAGCACGTGTGGGATATGATGGGTAGGACATTGCTCAATTTGCAACGTCCTCCTCAGACTCTAGAAGCACTTCGAGAGGAGTTGGTGGTTGCCTGGAATGAGATACTACAGGAGGACATTGACCACCTGATCAGAAGCATGTCTAGGCGCGTTGGAGAATGCGTAGCACATCAGGGTGCATCCACACATTATTAAAGGTCAAAGGGCTTTAAAGCAGTGCAATCATTTTGAAATTTTTATCATTTACTTATTATGCTTCATTAAGTACTTATACAAAATTTTATTAAAATAATACCATTTAAACTGGGTGTTCGGATTTATATGTCACTTAGTATATTTGCAGATTTTGACGGAGCTCGTCGCATGTCAGTAGACAGTTCATAATTTGCTGCATGCAATAGACTGTACAGATACATGGTTTAATGAAGCGAAATATTTAGAATGTTCAGTTTTACCAGAATAAACCTAAAGCTTCATAAAGTTAGGTTGATATCTCAAATACTATCAACTAGAAATCTCAAGGACGTTGACAGGATAGATTCTGTCCAATCCCAATGCCTTCCTGGTGATCTGTGATGAAAGTGTCAAAAGTATGGCAGTGTGAAATTCACGTTGACAATAAATGTCACAAAGGAAGGGTGTTTCATTTTGGGGTGTTATGAGTAGTAGAGGATTACTACCAAGTATAGACGTTGAATCCGACGATGATCCCCATCCCACTAGATCAAGTATCAGTTGTTGCAGTAAGTACTTCTTTGATGTGTTATTCTATCGATGGTATTAAAAGCGAGCATTTGAAAATTATAGCCGAGGACATAACAGAACCACTCACTTACCTAATCAACAAATGCTTTGAATCTGGCATATATCCCTCAATTTTAAAAAAAGGTAATATAATACCGATACATAAATCAGGAACAAAAACAGATGTTAACAACTATAGACCAATATCAATAATATCCAGTGTAGCAAAGGTTTTTGAAAAAGTTTTATCTACTAGAATGATTCGATACCTCACAAAATTCAAAATTTTAAGTGAAAATCAATATGGATTTACAGAAGGGAAGGCTACATCGGACGTAATAACTAAAATTGTAAATCAAATATATCAAAATATTGATAACAGAATCCCTTCAATCTGCATTTTTGTTGATTTAAAGAAAGCTTTCGACACAGTGAATCACAAATTATTATTAGAAGCATTGGAGAGAATTGGTTTCAGAGGAAACGCGTACTCACTGATCGAAAGTTATTTGTCAAATCGCCCACAATCTGTGCAGATATCAGGATCATTTAGTAAAGAAATGTATATTAAGTGTGGTGTCCCACAAGGAACTGTCTTAGGTCCGCTGTTATTCAATATATATTTAAATGATATTTTCCAAATTAATTGTGTTGGCAAAATAACTAGTTTTGCAGATGATACTGCAATATTATATGAAGGCACTGACTGGTCTGATCTGAAAAATGTAATTGAAAATGATTTTATCAAAATTATTCGGTGGTTTAACAGTAGAAAATTAAGCATTAACTACTCTAAAACACATTTTTTACCATTTGGATCTTATGCTAGACATCTTCCAAATTACACAAATTTCTCCTTCAATATTAATGATCAAAAAATGCAAATTAATAGAGTGCCCAACATAAAATACCTTGGAGTGGTCTTGGATCCTCACTTACGATGGGACATCCATGTCAATTATATTTTAAAGAAAGTTAGATTTGTATCCTACAAAATTAAATACCTTGGGAATATATTGACAGAAAAATATCTTCGAACATTATACCATGCACTGATTGAGCCTCATCTCACATATGGTATATTAGCATGGGGAGCTGCATGTTCCTCACATATCTATAATTTAGATGTTTTTCAAAAAAGTATTCTAAAAATGATATTTAAAAAACCGAAACTTTATCCCACTGAAAAATTATATGCAGATGTTCGAATGTATGATATAAGACAGCTTTATTTCTTACACAGTATCACTCACTACCATAAATTTGTAAACACCGACCAAAAAATTAAACATAATCATTATACCAGGTACAAAATTCGTGGCACAGTAGTTCCTCAACCGCATAAATCTATAATGCAGCGATCATATCTCTATTTAGCGCCTAAATTTTATGAAATTATACCTAAAGACTTAAAAGATATACGTTTCGGAAATTGTTTCAAAAGAAATTTAAAAAAGTGGCTACATTCTATATCTAGGACTGAAATTCATAAACTCATAAATACAAACATCAACTAAATACATAATCTACTGTAGCTAATTTTTGTCCTTTTTTGTCATTTGCATTCTACAGTTTCAACTTAAATTATTGGTCCATGTACAGGCGATGCCTTCTATTGGGCCTGTGTTGATTTTATATTTATTTACTCATATTGTTTGTTATCTTTGTACATTGAGTAAATAAATATTATTATTATTATTATCGATATACGAGGGATGTCTTTTAAGTTTTGCATATGGAAATAAAACAACACGGTAGGTGGTTTCAAATGACTTTATTGTTTTTCGAAGTATTCTTCACGGAGATTAATACACATCTGCATGCGCTCGAACCAATTTTCGAAGCACTTATTCCACTCGTTTGCTGAAAGTTGTAATAAATTATGGCGCGAAAATGTTCTCGGTTGAGTTCCATTTTTCTAATGACTTGGTGACACCTAAAAATTCACTGTAGTGAGAACACTGCACGTATTGTTGTGAAACGTTGAATTTAAGTTTACTAAAGAGTGAGGTTAAGATTCAGTACTGACGTTCGATCCGCGCGGCCTACTATCTTTCTATATGCAAAACTTCCTATGTATAGGAACATGAAAAGTATAATAAATAAATTCCATTCTATTCGCCTGGCCTATTACAGCCTTGCACATCATGATAAAATTCTCACAGCGTACTTATCATATGATGCATAACCGCTTTTTACCGAGCAAAATGCAAAAAGCCGAACTGCGACCAAACCCGTACTTCGCTAGGCTTTTCCCGTTACAAAGTTTATTTTAAACCCGGTGGAAAAGAGTTGTGTATATTTTTATATGTTGCAAATGTGCCAATTGAATGTCTACGTTTAGTTTTTGTTGAATGTTTGCTCTGAAAAGCGGCTTGTGAAATACGCAGTGGGTGCTTTCGCGGTGTCAGAATGTGTTCTAGAGGAGTTTATATACCGGATGATCAGAAGGAGTTGTCGGTAAACGCGCCCAGTTTCTTGAGAGTGAATTCTTTCGTTGATGACGAGAGGGCAGGTATAGGTTTGTGTCGTTTTTATATGTATTCGTTACGTAAATACCGCTGAATCTACTTTAGGGGATCAGGTTACAAGATAAGCAAATTAGGGTTCATTTCTTTCAGTTTGATGTTTAGATTTGATACAAGGGGCACCCTTGATCTTCGAGCACCAGCCTTTTGGTTGGAACTTGAAGCCGATGACAAGTCGAAGACTGTGTAGTTTCAAGACTTTATTTATAATGAGAAAATTGAGAACTGTTTTAAGTGAGCATCAATTAATAACATTAGATTGAGATACGGACTGTGCTTCTGGGGCTGCTCATCATCTGCTCAGGACGTGTTCGTATATCAGAAAAAGGTTGAGATGTATGGCAGGTGTAGGTTTACTCGAGAAATATCTACCCTCATTATTTATGTTCGAGATGGCCATATAAACCTTCTTGAACCAGAACAATTTTATTTAAATAACCAATTTTGTTTAAATTTTCTTTATGATGTCTAATAACTAGTTTGGTAATTTCTATATAATTTTCATACATTTTATTAAAAGGACTCCATAAAACTTCATACTATATTTGTACTACAATATAATTTCGCACTGTCATATTATACGTCCTCCATTTTCGATCTAGAATTATGTCACTTTGCTTATTATGTTTCCCTCATTAAGTTCTTTCATTTGATACTCATAGTATAGCAGTGACTATGAAAATTATAAATCGTCAGTTAGCGGCGATCGCCATATTAGATTTAGAATAGCGTCACCTTGCTTATTGCGTTTCTCTGATCAAGCCCTTTCATTTGATACCTACATCATAGGGGTGACTACGAAAAACGTAAATCGCCTTTTTTCGGCGGGCGCCATATTGGATTTAGAATGATGCCACTCTGCTTATTGTGTTTCTCTCATCAAGCCCTTTCATTTGATACCCTTATCATAGGGGTGTATGAAAAACGTAAATCGTCAATTTGTGGTGTTTGCCATATTGGACTTAGAATGATGCCACTCTGCTTATTGTGTTTCTCTCATCAAGCCCTTTCATTTGATACCCATATCATAGGGGTGACTACGAAAAACTTGAATCGTCATTTTGCGGTGGGCGCCATATTGGATTTAGAATGACGCCACTCTTCTTATTGTGTTTCTCTCATCAAGCCCTTTCATTTGATACCCTTATCATAGGGGTGTATGAAAAACGCAAATCGTCAATTTGCGTCTGACGCCATATTGGATTTAGAATGACGTCACCTTGATTATCGCGTTTCTCTCATCAAGCTCTTTCATTTGATTCCCAGATCATTGGAGTGGCTACGAATAACGTAAGTCGTCATTTTGCGGTATCTGCCATATTGGACTTAGAACGACGTCACTATGCTTATTGTGTATCTCTCACCAACATCAAGCCCTTTCATTTAATTCCCATATCATAGGGGTGACTGTGGAAAACGTAAATCGCCATTTTGCGTCTGACGCCATATTGGATTTAGAATGACGTCACCTTGATTATCGCGTTTCTCTCATCAAGCTCTTTCATTTGATTCCCAGATCATAGGAGTGGCTACGAATAACGTGAATCGTCATTTTGCGGTATCTGCCATATTGGACTTAGAACGACGTCACTATGCTTATTGTGTATCTCTCATAAACATCAAGCCCTTTCATTTGAGACTCATATCATAGGGGCGCCACCTTGCTTATTGTGTTTATCTCATCAGGCCTTTTCATTTGATACCATTATCATAGAAGTGACTACGAAAAACGTAAATCGCCATTTTGCGGCCGGCGCCATATTGGATTAAGCATGACGTCACCCGTTTTGCGTCTGGCGCCATATTTGACATAGAATGACTTCACCTTGCTCATTGCGATTCTCTCATCAAGCTCTTCCATTTAATTCCCATATCATAGGAGTGACTACGAAACACGTAAATCGCCATTTTGCGTCGGGCGCCATATTGGATTTGGAATGACGTCACCTTGCTCATTGCGTTTCTCTCATCAAGCTCTTCCATTTGATTCCCATATCATAGGAGTGACTACGAAAAACGTAAATCGCCATTTTGCGGAGGGCGCCATATTGGATTTGGAATGACCTCACCTTGCTCATTGCGTTTCTCTCATCAAGCTCTTCCATTTAATTCCCAGATCATAGGACGAAACACGTAAATCACCATTTTGCGGTATCTGCCATATTGGACTTAGAACGACGTCACTATGCTTATTGTGTTTCTCTCGTCAAGCCCTTTCGTTCGATATCCATATCATAGGGGTTAGTATCTAAATGATAAATTGCCATTCTGTTGCATACGCCATATTGGACTCAAAATGGCCTCATTTAATTCATTTTGTGTCCGTCCACGAAATTTCAGCTCGATTGGTTAGGATTAATTGATTCAAAAGTAAGTGTATCTTATGGATTTTCGCTGTGGACATGCTGTACAATAAGGAAGTACATTTGTGGTGCCCTAGTAATAAATAGTGTTAACTACTGCCTGAGGCACATATTTAAAATTTTCTTACTGATAAGCCGCGTCTAGCATTCATTTAAATACTTGGTTTCATTGTTCGAAATGTGATTAATATTCATTGTATTATCCTACCGCGCCGAAACTATTTCCTGTCATATCAAAGCGATTATATTGATCACATACATTCTATTTGTATCTCACTTTCTTAATTAGTCAAGTTCATGTTTAAAGCATAACCGTCCCATAAAATTATTTAAGGTAGGGTCAGCGCGACAGTCCGAGATGTGTTAAACGTTAAGGCAGCGTAGTGAAACACGAAACATATTGTACCGTTTTTCTGGGTTCTTTTGGGTGTGCTTTAATACACTGGATTCCACAGAAAGAAATGCACTAATTTATTTAACACCACTATTCATGTCTGATTAATTCTTATGTCGCCATTGACTGCACTTTATTCCACTCCGCTCTGCACTGTACTCTCTTTCCATCTCCCGACCGCCAAGTTATATATAGTCCCCATTGCTGCTTCGAGAAAGGTCTGGTGAACAACAAAGCGGCATCTAGAATATCGCAGGTCACTTCGCGTCGATCTAGAAGAGTCACTGCCACGGTCCTCACAGACGCCGCCAAGCGGCTTGTGCGGTCGTGGTTCGCTTAAAGCAGAGATCGGTCATGAAGCTCTGGCGAGTACGATACTCGCCCAACAGATGGCGCCAACAGTACGATTTGTCACAATAACACTGAAGAGGATACAGTCCCCCACGGCTATTATGTAAAAAACTTATTCTGGGTCCTTTTGGGTGTGCATTAAAACACTGGATTCCACAAAAAGAAATGCATTAATTTAATTAACTTGATAGAACATTTATATACACTACTATTTATGTATGACTAATTCTTATGTCGCCATTGACTGCACTATACTCCACTCCGCTCAGCACTGTACTCTCTTTCCATCTCCCGACCGCCAAGTTATATATAGTCCCCATTGCTGCTTCGAGAAAGGTCTGGTGAACCACAAAGCGGCATCTAGAATATCGCAGGTCACTTCGCGTCGATCTAGAAGAGTCACTGCCACGGTCCTCACGGACGCCGCCAAGCGGTTTGTGCGGTCGTGGTTGACGTAAAAGCAGATACTATTTGTCACAATATACACTGAAGATGATTCAGTCCCGCACGGCTATTATGTAAAAAACTTATAAAACGTCAAAAAAAAAAACAACGAAATGTAATCTTGCAGACTTGACTGTGAGCATCCATCTATGGAGGAATGACTCAACTACGCGCATTGTTGGCAAGTATATGTTCTGTGAAGCTGAGTTGTCTGTAGTGTTTATCTCTGAGAAGATGTGAAAGAAAGAAAGTTGGTTGAGTAGCTGCTAATGGAGTATATCTATTAGCTGTGCCCGACGGGTTACTTTAATGTTCTCCTTTCTGAAGACAGGTTATGCTCAAAGTCATTATGAGATCACGAAGGCTTGACAAATTACTTGGGGATTCCTTTAAAAATGATCCCCGTAGAAGAGAAATCCGTCGTCACCACTGACGACTAATTATAATCAACTCGCCGGCCCGCGGCTCGAAATCGAAATTGATACCGAATTTACTGCTACAAACAACATCGTGATATCGCTTAAGTAGCCGCGTCTGGGTTGGGGACGACGCATCAAAGAAACGCCGGAATATATCTTTTTAATATTATTCACATCGCGAACGTCCACCGATTATGACCTAGTGAGAATGTTCTTCAACACGTTTATTGCACGCGACAGTTTGGAAGAGAAAGATCGCGCTGATACAGTTGTTGAGGAGGATTCAGAAGTACCGAATGGCGAGCTGGATTGTCAAGGTAAAATATTGAGTGGTGTGTCTCAGAAGTCCTTGGAACCTTTTGTCTTGGTTACATGCCAAATAAGATGGCAAGTCTTTTGTGTGGAAACTCTTGGAGGAGAAATATTGATTTGTGAAGATATTTAGCTATAAGCTAACGATTTATGGTGTCCATATGACCTTTCTTCTTGGTTAGAATTTTGTTGGTCCATTGGGACCGGTGGCTTGAATGATGATCGAGTCATCACGTTCTTCAACACGTCTTTGATGACAAACAGTTTTGAGAAGGAATAATGTGATGGGGAGAAATGGGAAGCAATGTGATCTGTAGGATCCTTTCGCTATTTTAGCGTTTTTGGACATTTAGAAGAGATAACGTTTTTACCCGGTAATCTTGATTAAATATAGCATCGATTTTGCTGTTTTGGCAATGATCTTCTACGAGATTCATATACAGGATGGCCAATATAAAGGGTTGTCCAATAGGGACGCAGGAAAGTAAACGTCAATTTGACATAGACGCCATCTTTGTTTTCTGTCAACGACATGTCATTTTGTTAGTTGAATGTTTACCATTGATCGCTATGAAGTCGTATTCGATTGAAGACCGCATCAAAGTTATTCAAGAGCACTACAAAAATGGTGCTAAAATAAAACACACGTTTCGCGCGCTTCGTGAACATTTCGGTCGCAACAACCGCCCAAACGATACAACCATCGGTCGTCTGGTGCGTAAATTCGAGGCAACAGGTTCTGTGGCAAATCTGCCAGGCTCTGGCCGGCCAAGGAGCGTTCGCACACCGGAAAATATTGCTGTTGTGAAGGAGAGTGTGAGAGACGATCCGAAACAATCGACAACGCATCGATCCCAAGAATTGGGCATTTCGAGAACCAGTTTGCTCCGCATTCTCCAAAAGGATTTGAATGTACACGCCTACAAGATCCAATTGACGCAAGAGCTGCGTCGGGCCGACCATTTTTCGCGCCGAACGTTCTCAGATTGGCTCCTTGAACACCGCCAAATTGATGCCAATTTTTCATCAAAAATCATGTTCAGCGACGAAGCGCATTTCACTTTGAATGGGACGGTAAACAAGCAAAACTGCCGCATCTTGGAGAAACAAAAATCCCCGTGAGTATCAAGAGCAGCCGATGCATCCTCAAAAAGTGACTGTGTGGTTGTGCATTGTGGTCAAAAGGCATCATCGGACCTTACTTTTTCGAAAATGCGGCCGGGGACGCCGTTACCGTCAATTCTGAGCGATATCACGTGATGATAGAGGACTATTTTTTGCCGCAACTTGAATGAATGGATATGGACGATGTTTATTTCCAACAAGACGGTGCAACATGCCACATAACCAACGTCAATATCCATCGATTGCAGTCCTTTTTCGGTGATCGCGTGATTTCGCGCAGAAGAAATGTGCCATGGCCACCAAGATCGTGCGATTTGACTCCCTTGGACTTCTTTTTATGGGGATATTTGAAAAGCAAAGTCTACGTCAACAAACCAGCCACCCTCCAAGAACTCAAAAACAACATCATTGCCGAGATAAATGCCATAGAACCGACCATGTTGCAAAATGTCATTGAACATTTCGACCATCGCGTGGACGTCTGTAAATCCAGTCGTGGTGAACATTTGAGCGATATTATTTTTCATACATAAATGGTATAAATGAACCTTCAAAATAAAGTACCCTACTTGATTTGAATATATAACCCCATATAACAGACTGATTTAAATTGCGCATTTACACGCGTTTTATTTAAATAATGATTCGATCGCTGCAACTATTCGGAATCTTCGAAATGATGTGTCCAGTGTCAACACCATTCGTTAGTTGGTGCGGAAATTTGAACAAACAGGTGCAGTTAAAGGTTTGCCAAGGTCGGGGCGTGTTCAAACTGTTCGTACTCCGGAAAATATCGAGAGGGTTCGTGAAAGTGTAGTGGGGCGCCCTGAGACGTCTACCAGACATCGTTCTCAAGAACTGGGTATTCGTGGCACGTCATTATGCGCTATTTTAAGAAAAGACTTCCATTTGCGGCCCTACAAAATGCAGTGAACCCAAGAACTACAGCCTAGTGACCAGTTCAATACCCAAAATAACGATTTTTGCTGACAACTGATAATGAGCGATGAAGCCCACTTGGATATGAACGGAATTGTGGTATCTGGGCATTAGAGAACCCACGTGTCATCCATCAACGACCACTACATCCTCGTCGAGTCAGTTTGGTGCGGTGTTTGGTATGGATTACTTCTTTGAAGATGCTGCCGGTAATTCTCTTTCTGTCTCTGCTGAGATGAAAAAAAAATGGACGTATTTTGTTTCATTTCACAAATATTCAAGATACAAACCAGTCAGTTACATATCGGCCGCCCTGTTCATGGAGGATCCTATAATCGTTGTTTTATGCGATTCTCAAATTTATCCGATTGGATTGTAGGGAATCACATTTTCTATTTGCTCGTTTCCAAACGTCTTTGTGTAATTAAATTTTGATTTCGCTCGTCTTTTTCCTGAATTTGCACCTTTTCTTCCAATTTGAAGAAAATCGACGGATTCACATAAAATATTCATGTTCATGTCACATGTACACAAACATTCTAAAATAAAGCGACAAGACACTCATTCTTCAAAATATGGTAAACAGTCGCTTGTTGAGCAACAAACATCCTTCAAATAAGTGATTAATTGCGTCTCATTTCGGATAAGAAAAACTAATTTTAGACTGGAATTTTTTATGTGAAATCCTCTTGAAATGATAAGAGATCTACATTCAACAGTGGTAAAAGATCAACTTGTTGAAAATCTTGACGTTAGCCTGCAAATGGTTTTGCAATGACGTCAACCTTTTTTGTACAGAATCTTAGTAAACATATGCCCTAAGTTGTTAAACGAAGCTGGTTCTTATCCCAATGCCTGGAAAAGCATTTCTTACAAACAATTTGGCTTTTGATATTACTTTTTGTGACTTTTGTGAAGCTATGTAATTGTTAGTCTGCGGAGTAACATTTAATCCCATTACTGTGCGTACGCTGACGACGATCAAGTTTATTTTAGCTTTTTGTAAAAGGCAGAGCTGTAGCAGAACGAAATCTCAATGAAGAGCTTAAATCGATCAATATACAGGGTGACCGCAAAGTTGGGGTTTTCCTTTTCAGAAACAACTACCCTTGAAATAACAAAGGTAATGTGTAGAGAAACGAGGGCGACCAAGTAAAAAAAAAATAAAGGAAAAAGTACTCACTCTCCGGTTGGCGAGAAGGGCTAAGTACGTCTCTGCCCGAAATCATACCGCTCCAACAGAAAATGAAATCAGCTGATGCGCTACCGAGCAGACGCCGGCGGTGGTGCAGACCACGAACAGACGTAACAAATATGACGGCGTTACCGCGTTTTCAGTTTTTAGGTAAACGTACTTTATAGGTATTGTTCGAAGTTATCGCCGTTTGATTCAAAAACACAGGTGCGTGCACGACGTAGCCAAGCATCGGTGCAGGCTTTGAGAATGGAGTCCCTCCCCCGAATGAAAGCACCAGCTTGTTCAATTCTGAGACTTCAGTTTTGTGCACTAAGCGTGTCATTTCTCCCCGAAGAAAAAAATCACATGGTGCTAAGTCTGGAGATCGCGGAGGCCACGCTACGGGTCCATTACGTCCGATCCACCTATTCGGAAATAATTCATTCAAAAACTCACGCACTTCGCGTCTAAAATGGGGCGGTGCACCATCGTGCAGAAACCACATTGATTGTGATAATGGCACATCTTCTAACAAGGAAGGCAAAATGTTGCGTAAAAAGTCTTGGTATTGCATCCCGTCCAATCGATTTGGGAGAATAAATGGTCCAATGACCATGCCAGCCCAAACATTCACCGAAAATGTTTGTTGAAAATGTGCCCGACGGACATCGTGCGGATTTTCTACTGACCAAACATGAGTGTTGCGAAAGTTATTCACCCCATTACGCGTAAACGTAGATTCATCTGTCACCAATATGCACTTCAAAAAGTCCGGATTATTGTCAGGTTGATGCAACAACCACTCACAAAACCGCACTCTTGCTGGAAAATCGTCAGGTTGAAGGGCTTGTACACGTTGGACGTGAAACGGATACAGCCCCTCTTCACGCAGCGTTTGCCACACTTTAGTTTTTGATACTTGAACTTCTCTAACCACGTCTCTAGTGCTTGTTGAAGGATTCTCGTCTACGCGATTACCTCTACACGCGTGACCGTAACCGTCGGTTGAAGGTTGCATACTGACCTGACACACTGACCCCGACCCAGTTCTGCCGTCTGGTTGAGACCTTGTACCAGTCGGGAATATCGCGGCGGGTCGCGGCTACAGGACGGTATTCAGATATTTTTGATGTTGCAGAGCCCTTTATCTCGGTTCCCTTAAGACATTGGTGTATATGGTACTAAGAAAAATTGCTTATGTTTTCAAGATCTACACGTCGTGTAAAGGAAAACCCCAACTTTGTATTATTCGAGCAGCACAACTTGAAGCTCAATTCTATCATCGAGTTTAAGCTGATCTGGAAATGCCGTTCGTTGACATTTCTTTCTATTTATACAGGGTATCTCAAAACGCAAAATGTGCCATTTCTCAAAAATTTCAATTGTATGTTTCTACATCGTTAAAAAGGTTTCTTGTTGGACATTTTTTATGATTTTTCCAAACGTTTTTGAGTTATTGCTGTTAATTTCAAGAAAAACCAAATGTAAACATGAAATTAAATCTTCTATCAAAATAATGATTTTTATTAACGCAGGAAAAGTAATATCAGCCTAAGAATCGTTAATAAATTCTTGGAAAATAATTATATTACCTTGATGCAAAGCCTGTTGGAATTGTTTAAAAGGGTTTGTCTAGGTGTCCTCCTAAACGATGTTTCAGGTCCTTCGGTGTTGTAGGATTCTCCTGGTAATCCTCTCCTAACACCAAAGTCGAGAGGCGTCAGATCGGAAGATCTCACTGGCCAATCCGCCTCTCCCTATCCAATTATTTATTATGACACCAGCAGTCTAGATACGGTTCTAAGAGCTATTCAAATATGCCATAAAGAATAAGGTATTCTATTTAAAAAATACATGTTTGCTGCGGCACAAAGTTACGGAACACCTTGTTTTGAATTGCCTGTTCAATTTAAAACAAATTTAGCAATAAATATCTATGTTGCTCTGAAATATGTCACTGACTTTTGACAGTTGACAAGTCTCTGTTATTAAAATCTGTTCGCTGCGACATCTTTTTCATTATTTAGTTTTTACAATCTTGTTAATAATGGTGAATTATTCAAAAGCAGAAAAGGCGGAAATGCATTACGTATATGGCCTTGCCGACGGTAATGGTGAGCAAGCCAGAGATATCCCGATCGTTCTTTGCCAGATACTCGAACCTTTTCTAATATTCATCGTCGTCTTGTTGAAACTGGTTCTGTCCGAAAAGGAACATCTGAAGATAGACCTCTCAGTGTGAGAACACCTGAAATTGAGGAAACAGTGCTGCACGAAGTCGAAGAATATCGAATATTGAACTGATTGCTCTATTACTCCTTGCGTTTTTGTTAAAGGGAACGAGAGTCCGTCTTTCAGCGGAAATGCAGCGTTTACTGGAGGTCAGCAGGAACTGCCCAATGAGATATCAGCTCCGTATGAAGTGCCTCAATTCCCCATCGAACAGATCGAGAAAAAATTGGCGATACAAAGGCAAATAAACACTAAGTGAGTATCCTCAAATTTACTGGGCAAACGAACGTTCGAATAGCGACGATCAACGATATAAAAACTAGGTTGTGTCAGCCGAAAATATCATCAATTATATAAACGTATTCGTCTAAAAAAATATCAAAAATAAAATGAGAAACCGTCATCCATGAGAATTTGTCACAGCTGTTTCTCTCCATCTCTTTCTCTCTGGCCAAGAGTTATACAACTTTGGAACTAGAACTGTAAGGATCTGATATTTGGTTTCAATCTTTCCAATTGTTGTAACGTAACTAAGAAAGGCGCAAACGCAACATAATTCAAATACCATTACCCCAAATCATCAGGCAGCCATAACAAAACAAGATCGTGTGCGATCTGAGCATGTCAGAAACCACGATTCCCGCCAAAATGACGAAACAGCTGACCGATAATCCCCAACTAGGTTTTACGCTTGCGTTTCCTCCGCTGCGCATGCTCGGTCGGTTTTAAACGTGTTGAAAATGAGATGCTAGAACACGGTTATGTAGTCGGCTTTATCTTGCTTTCACCCTGTGTTTAAATCCTTTTAGTTAGCACGCTTCTGTGACCGTGAAGGAGATGGGGCTCGTCAAGCGATAGGGATTAGTCGCAAGCCGTGCGGGACATGCGTTGCAACACAAAGTTTGATCGTGATACGTTACGAACTAGATTTCAACCAGATTGTGTATATGCTTTGACATGGTGCGTTTTTGAGTGTGGTCATAGAATTAACCAAGTTATTTTATGGTGCGATTGTGATGTTCGGATATGCTTCACAGTGGACGACTCCGTTTCGGCCCTACGATATGTAATTAGAGAATAGAAAACGATTCATTTAGATTTAAACTTCGAACAATAATAAATATTGATCACAAAAAATGTGTTGATTGCCCGAAGTGGTCGTCACGTCTTATCAAAATTAGTCTAATCACATAGGACGAAAATGTAAAGTCTGGTTTTATTGCTGCAAGTTGTTCAAGGAAGTATTCAAAATATGGACGCATAAAATTTGTACATCAACGTTTTCTCATTGTTTGTTGTCGAGTAAAAAGTTTTCCCACACAAAACGGTGTACCCATTTTATGCGTCTGTGTTTTAACTACCCCCTTGAACAACTTGCAGCAATAAAACCAGACTTCACAATTATTTCGTCTAATATGATTAGACTATACGCCATTATATCTTTACTAGAGTTTTGGAAGAGAGAAAAAGTCACTATGAACCGTCAGTTCCCGGGGTAACAGCTTCAATAGATGACTTAGATGACCATGACTTGTACGTGCCACATTTTCAGAGGGTGTCGATATCCGGAGAAGACACCAGTGGGGTAAGTTCTTATATCATGGTTGTATAGTTTCTATTTTTTAATTTATATGTTAGCCAAGAGGTTAAGGCAGGTATCAAATTGTAGTTCTGAAATTCGGAATCTACATATATAAGGACGTGGATAAGCTTAAGACGTAAAATTTCGAGATTTTAAAACATTCCAAAATGAGTATTGAAAAATGTGAAAATCTGAAACTAAAAAATAATAAAAATTTTCGTTGTACTGTAGATTCATGAAAGTGTTGAAGATTTTGGAAATTTTGAAACTTTTGAAAGATAAAAAATTTTAATATTTTGAAAATTGTCAAAACATTAAAAATTTCAAAAATGAAATTGAAATTCTTGAAAGTGTTGAAGGATTCCAAGAAATTTGAAGACTTTGAACACTGAAGATCTTGAAATATGCAAATTTTGAAAATGTGAAAAAGTTGGGAATAATTTGAAATTTGTATCTTTTGAAAATCCTGCGAATTTTGAAAACTTTGAAACTCATGACAATAAGAAAATTGAATGCTTTTGTAGTTTTGAAGATCTTCGAATGTATTGGAGGTATTTGAAACTGAAAATTTAGAAAATCTTGGAAATTTAGAAAAAATCCAAAACTAAAAAAAATTGAAAATATTGGAAAGTTGTCAATATATTCAGAGTTTGAGGAAAGAAATTGAAATTTTTGAAAGTGTGCAAGACTGAGAAATGAAAAAATTAGAAATTGTATCTTTTGAAAATCCTGCTAATTTTGAAAATTCAGAAAATCATGGAAATTAAAAAAATGTTTGAAGTTTCCAAATTTTCAAAAAAATCCAATATTTTCAAAATGTCCACTTTTAAAAATTTTCATGTGTCAAAATTTTCATTATTCAATATTTTAAAAATCCTCAAAATCTTTCAAGAATCTTTAAAACCTTGCCAATTTTATTTTTTCAAATTTGAAGATTTTAAAAATCATAACTATAACTTTCACAATTTTCAAGATTTTCAAAACTTGGAAATTTTTGAAAACTTTAAATTTTATTTACAAATATTTGAAGAAAAATCATTAAGGTTTTTTAAGTCTTGAAAAATCTGAAAATTTTGAATATATCGAGAATTTTGTAAGTTTTGTATGAATCTAAATGTATTTTGAAAATTCTGCAAACTAATAAATGCGAAATCTCTGGAATTTTTGAAAATTTAAAAATGTTCAAATTTTTTGTAGTTTTGCAAATTTTTAAAATCGTCAAAATATTAAAAACTTTTCAAAATCAAGTTTTTAAAAATTTCTATAATAGACAATTTTTATTTCGAAAATCTTGGAAATTTCTTAAATCTTGGAAATGCTGAAAATTTTTTAAATTTTGATAATACTGAAAATTTTGATTATTTTGAAAGTATTAAAAATTTTGGAAAATTTCAAAACTTGGAAATTTGGGAATGTTTGAAAATTTTGGATACGTTGGAAATTATTTATTTTGATCTGTGATTTAAGACTCATATTCTTATTAAATTTTAACTAAAATTTAACCGATATATATTTATAACTTCACATTATTTTAATTAGGTTTACGCAGCTTAAAAATTCCGACAACAGCGCTGAATAAGGAAAAATAATCTTATAGAATAACCCCTCTCTATTCTCCATATACAGGGTGTCCGCAAAGTTGGGGTTTTCCTTTACACGACGTGTAGATCTTGAAAACATAAGCAATTTTTCTTAGTACCATATACACAATGTCTTAAGGGAACCGAGATAAAGGGCTCTGCAACATCAAAAATATCTGAATACCGTCCTGTAGCCGCGACCCGGGACATCACCGATTGGTACAAGGTCTCAACCCGACGGCAGACCTGGGTCGGGGTCAGTGTGTCAGGTCAGTATGCAACCTTCAACCGACGGTTGCGGTCACGCGTGTAGAGGTAAACGAACCCATATAATCGATTGCGTTTCAAAAAACAACAAGCACTAGAGACGTGGCTAGAGAAGTGCAAGTATCAAAAACTAAAGTGTGGCAAACGCTGCGTGAAGAGGGGCTGTATCCGTTTCACGTCCAACGAGTACAAGCCCTTCAACCTGACGATTTTCCAGCAAGAGTGCGGTTTTGTGAGTGGTTGTTGCATGAACATGACAATAATCCGGACTTTTTGAAGTGCATATTGGTGACAGACGAATCTACGTTCACGCGTAATGGGGTGAATAACTTTCGCAACACTCATGTTTGGTCAGTAGAAAATCCGCACGCTGTCCGTCGGGCACATTTTCAACAAACATTTTCGGTGAATGTTTGGGCTGGCATGGTGAACGGTATGCTCATCAGCTGATTTCATTTTCTGTTGGAGCGGTATGATTTCGGGCAGAGACGTACTTAGCCCTTCTCGTCAACTGGAGAGTGAGTACTTTTTCCATTATTTTTTTTTACTTGGTCGCCCTCGTTTCACTACACATTATCTTTGTTATTTCAAGGGTAGTTGTTTCTGAAAAGGAAAACCCCAACTTTGCGGACACCCTGTATAACGGAGCTTTGTTATTTTGATAATGGATAACGAAGGTTTGTCCTGCTGCTGTGCAGAATCGAAATAAGGAAGCAAGGGCACTAAAAACTCTCAAATAATAGATCACCTATTTTACGAAACGGTCGACGATATAATAGATCATGAATACTTACAAGGATAGGAAGCCATACTACTTAAGTCAAGTTCTTGGAAAAACACTTTTAGCTGTAGCAGGTTTTTATATATCGTTGAACTCTCATCAGATTTCGAAATAAAACATACCATGTCTAAAAGACCTGCCTGCAGAATAGGCATTTTCGTAAAAGTTTCCATATACTTATGGTGAAAATCGCCTTATAATATAATATAATAATGCTGGAAAATCAAGGTGCTTATTTAAGTTTTCGCTTTGACTCTGATACTTTCCAGAGTACATTTCGCGTTTCTATTATTGCAGGTCCCTCTGGAAGATTTGGAAAGAGCATCAAAGTTACTAATAAAAGCATTAGAAATAAGGAAACAGTATATGAAAGTGTCGTTTCAAAGCTTCTCATCTACTGCAGCCCGATTTTTGGATCCCAATAAAGAACAACAACACCACGACGAGAGACAGTCAATAGAAGGTAGGTTTCGATTATTTTTGCGTAGGAAAAGTGCTGATTTTTGGTAGCCTGGTAGAATTGTGTTCAGTTAGATTCGGTAATGTACAAAATATTGTGACGTTATTATTCAATGTTGATATTTTTTCCTAACGATATATATTTTTGTTTTGTCATTTAACCATTTAGGATTTATATTTGCTTCAAGGTCGTAACAACGTACCATCCAAATTTTATACATTCTGATTCGAAGAGTAATTTATAGATAAGAATCAATATTTGAGATTTGAAAAACATTATTTTTTCTAACACTCGCCTCACTCTTTTAAGCATGTAATGTTTCTGATATACCTCGACGTATTTTTATATGTACATTTCTCTGTTTTATTATTTTGTAAAAAGTAGATGAACCAACCCTTTACAGCGATCCATCGTCTGACTGACAAAAAAATAAGCTCTGGTTGTAGCATTCTTAGTCGCTCTATTTTGGCGATGGCTACAAAAACCTTAGAATATAACTGTGTCTATGTCAGACGATGGATCAAAGATACATCCCCAGACTCTACAAAAAACCCTTCACCTTATCCTCACCCATAGCATGTTGTGAATTTAGATAAAGATTATGCTGAGCTCCTGTCCAGAACTGCCCGATCTTCATTTGATGATTTTAATGTGTATTCGCTGACAGAAGACGACATCCAAAAATTGTTAACTAACGGTATCAAAGGTAATGATGTTGGCAATCATCCAAGTTTTTTTTTGTTTTTATTTTTCGTATCTGACACTCTAGATGTAGATGTGTTTTGTACTACTATCCTCTATATGTTCAAGCAAGGTACTCGTGTTCCTATCGTGTTCTAGAACTAAGAATAAAGTATACAGTTATTTGAGTATCAACAAGACAGTTTAGTTCTTTCCTAATTAATTTTTTTAAAGGATAAACGGTGAAATAATAAAGCTATAAGAATTATATTGAATAAAAATAAGTACATCAAAATAAAATGTACGTTGCAAGAATTTCAGTGGTTGAATATAAAAAGTTTGTTATATTTGGTTCTTATTTTTATATTTAAAATAAAAATCATCTTTTGCCACATCATTTAGAACATTACATTGAATTATTATATAAAAGGGAATATAGATATTTTAAAATCATGGGAGGTTTCGCGAATTTCAGTAGTTCAAGAATTTCGAGAATGTTGACAATTTTAGCGCTTCGAAAATTTCGAGAATTTCAATTATTTTGAAAGTTTCGAAAATATCGAGGATTGAAAACGAGCATTTCTCGACTTTTGAGTAATTCGAGAACTTCGAAGATTTTTACTAATTCCGAGAAATTCCGAGACTTCGAGAAATATAGGAATGTTTTGTTTTAGAACATTACATAGAATTATTTTATAAGAGGAGATATAGGTATTTTAAAATCATGGGTGGTTTCGCGAATTTCAGTAGTTCAAGAATTTCGAGAATGTTGACAATTTTAGAGCTTCGAAAATTTCGAGAATTTCGTGTTTTTTTTGTAAGATTTCGAAAATATCGAGATTTGAAAACGAGAATTTCAAGATTTTTGAGTAATTCGAGAACTTCAAAGATTTTTATTAATTCCGAGAAATTCGAAGACTTCGTGAAATATATGAATTTTGTGTTTTCACAATTTTTCGATTATCGAGAATATAGAGATTTCCGTGAATTTCTGAAACTTGTTTTTTTTTTTGTTTTTTTTTCATATCTGAGACTCTATCGTGGCCTGCCATGGCTTTAGATATGGTACCCGACATCCAGCTATTTCTAGAACTAAGCATAAAATATACAGTTAATCCGTCGAGTGTTATTTGAGTGTCATCAACAAGACGTTTTAATTATATGCAAATTATTTTTCACAATAAAGGATAAACTTTGAATTAGCTGAAAAAGTTGAATTAATCAAATATTTCAAAAATTGCCAAAATAATACTTTTATAGGGCTTCTCGTAGTCTTTGTTCACTGCAAGAGAAGCGTATTCTCAAAACTGCAGGCCCTACAAAATAAAGCTATAAGAATTATGTTGAATAAAAATAAGTACATCAAAATGAAATTTATGTTACAAGAATTGAATATAAAAAAAATCGTTTCATACTTGGTTCTTATTTTTTATATTTATAATAAAAATCATCTTTTGCCACAACATTTAGAACATTACATAGAATTATTATATAAGAGGAAATATAGATATTTTAAAATCACTGGAGGTTTCACGAATTTCAGTAGTTCAAGAATTTCGTGAATGTTGACAATTTTAGAGATTCGAAAATTTCGAGAATTACAAGTTTTTTGAAGGTGTCGAAAATATTGAGGATTGAAAACGAGAATTTCGCAATTTTTGAGTAATTCGAGAACTTCGAAGATTTTTACTAATTCCGAGAAATTCGAAGACTTCGAGAAATATAGGAATGTTTTGTTTTAGAACATTACATAGAATTATTTTATAAGAGGAAATATAGATATTTTAAAATCATGGGAGGTTCCGCGAATTTCAGTAGTTCAAGCATTTCGAGAATGTTGACAATTTTAGAGCTTCGTAAATTTCGAGAATTTCAAGTTTTTTAAGGTTTCGAAAATATCGAGATTTGAAAACGAGAATTTCGCGATTTTTGAGTAATTCGAGAACTTCAATTTATTAATTCCAAGAAATTCAAAGACTTCGAGAAATATAGGAATTTTTTGTTTTCACAATTTTGCGATTATCGAGAATATAGAGATTTCCGTGAATTTCTAAAACATCGTTTTGTTTGTTTTTTTTCATATCTGACACTCTAGATGTAGATGTGTTATGTACTACTATCCTCTATATGTTCCTAGCGTGGCCTGCCAGGGCTTTAGATATGTTACCATACATCCAGCTATTTCTAGAACTAAGAATAAAATATACAGTTAATCCGTCAAGTGTCAACAACAAGGCATTTTAGTTTTATGCAAATTATTTTTTACAATAAAGGATAAACGGTGAAACAGTTGAAGTTGAATCAATCGGATATTTCAAACATTGTCAAGAAAGATATTATCATACAAGAGGAAATATAGATTTCCATTTATAAAATTGCAGTAGTAATAGCAACTCAGTATTTCGGAAGGGATTACTTGAATTTGATAAACTTTAAGTCTCCTTTAGTTTATTATAATTGTTATTAAGAACTTATGAATTTTACCTTGCTCGCACATGCCACAATTTCCTTACAAGACAGGATTTTTGCGAATAAACCATTTTCCATGTATCAACATCGACATCTGTCTGAAATTTTGAGCCAACATGTCTGACGCATTTGATTTTTGACATTGTGTTGTACACCTAAACTGTCTTCGCATCATCTTTATAAAGTGTTGTTGCTTACACAATAATATTACTACTGTATTAATCTTGTTTGAATAATACGAATCATTTTAATATGTATTATAAATAAATGCGTTTATTTAATCCTTTACTAACTTTGGGGTGTATTTGATTTTAGGTCATTCGTTACATTGTACTGTGAATATGTATACTTTATGAAAAGTATCCATCTTCCCACAACAATGACTATTTCCAAATTCCTGTCCTTTTTTTATTTCTTCCTAAACCGTTATTTTCCTTTAGATCGGGTACTGTCTTCGCTTCTGCTCTGAATAACAGTGATTCGTTTTTTTGCATAATCTTATTCCAAAACGACTATTTGGGGTTCTTCTCTTCATCCCGCACTGTCAACGCGGGTGTTCCTCAGGGATCAGACTTGGCTCCGACATTGTTTCTCTTACATATCAACGACTTCCTTTCCTAGACGATTAATCTGACCCACAGATTTGTTTGAAGAGAGAATTGTTCAAACTTTTTTGTGCCAAGATTATGCAAAAAGCAGAGGCATAGATATTTCCTGGACTACTTGTTACGATTCGATAACAAAACTGGTTTGAGTATAGCTCGTCTTCTCTCTGTTTAGATCACGGTATCCATCCGCCGGAACACAAACCCTGGGAAGCACCTGTAGTTCCTGATACGGATCACGTGTTCAAAAACAACAACGGCGTCTATAATGTCTACGTGAATGAGCAACATTTGAAGGATGGCAAACCTTGTGACTATGAGTACCCTGACGTTGTCAAGTTCACAACGGACTTTTATGAAATGTGCAACATGATTGCAGATGGTCCACTGTAAGCAAATTCCATAATTTTAGAAATATTTTAGGATATCTCAAAATCATGCGAGGTTTCGCGAATTTCAGCAGTTCAAGAATTTTGAGAATGTTGACAATTTGAGAGCTGCGAAAATTTCGAGGATCGAAAACGAGAATTTCGAGATTTTTGCTTACATAATTCGGGAACTACAAAGATTTTTGTTAATTCCGAGAAATTCGAAGACTTCGAGAAATATAGGATTTTTTTTGACAATTTTGGGATTATCGAGAATATAGAGATTTCCGTGAATTTCGAAAACTTGGTGAAATTTCTTAGAAATTCGAGAATTCGAAAATGTCGGGACCTGTTTCGCGATCTCGGACACTTTCGAGGTTTTGACAGGTCTTAAACTCTTGAGAATTGCGATAATGTCGTGGAACCCGAAAACTTCAAAATTTTCTAGAAATTTCAGATTTGATATTTTTTGAATGCTCTAATGAATTAAGTGAATTTTATAAATTTTGAGAAATGGAGATTTTGGTGAATATCGGGAATTACAAGAATTTTGTCGATTTCAAATATTTTGGTAACGAGACTTGAAAGTGGATAACATCTTTACATTTGAAAGTTTGTTATTAAGCTCGTAGGGCAGATACCAAAATAATACTTTCTTCTTTAGAAAATCGTCCTGATACTGTCGTCTCAACTGCCTGTGCAATGTATTTCCATGTATTTCGAGAATATAAAAACCTCATGGAATGTCCAGATTTTTGCTAACTTTGAGAATTCCGAGTATTTCGAGAAGTTTCAAACTTAACAATTATTATTAATTGAAAATAGATTGGTAAGCACATGAGACAAAGCTGCCAAAATAGTATTTTCTCTTTCAGTAAATCATTGTTACCGTTGCCTCGTTTACCTGTCCTCAAAATTCCAACTTCATGTGGTGAATTTAAAGAATACTGTAAACTTAGAGTTTCGAGAAATTTGAAAATTTTAAGATTTTCATATTTGAAAATTTTTGACCAAACCCGTGAAGCAGATAGTACTTTCTCTTTCAGAAAGTCGTTCTGTCACCGCCGTCTCAGCTGCCTGTGGTCAAATTTCACGTAATTGCATGTATTTCGAGATTTTTAAAACTTTTCAGATCTTAGATAAATCCGAGTATTTTTAGATTTTGGAGAATTTAATGAATTTCGAGATTTTTTTAAACATTGAGGACTGCAAGTACTTCGAGGAATTCGATATTTGAGGAATTTCGAGAATTTGGAGATTTTGTATAATTTAAAAAAGTTATTAAACATTTTGAGGACTTTGTGAAAATCTACTTACGAATTATTAAGACGCCGTCGTCTCACCTACCTGTGCTTCCAACTTCGCGCAATTCCGTGTGTTTCGAGAATTTCAAAACTTCGGGATTTTCCTTAAATTCGAGAATTTTTGGATTTTGGTAATTTAATATATATCGATCTTTTCGAAAATCTCTAGAATTCCGAGCACTTTGAAGAATTCGAGAACTTGGAAAACTCCTAGACCTTGGGAGAATTTCAGGAACTTTGAAAATGTTGAAAATATAAAGACTTTCAAGTACATGGAAATTTACGAGAATTCGTGATTTTGCCGAATTTTAAGAAATTTTTTATCAGAAATTTCGTGGACTGAGAACATTGAGATTTCCGAGGATTTCAAGAAGTTATTTATATATATTATTAGGTCATCGTCGACTCAGTTATTTTGCTCGAAATTCCAACTTTACATAATTCCATGTATTTCGAGATTTTCAAAACTTCGAGAGCTTCGATAAATTTGAGAATTTTTATATTTCGGAAAATTTAATATAATATTGAGATTTTCGAATTCCTAGCACTTCGAAGAATTCGTGAAGTTGGGAAACATCGAGATCTTTGTTATTTTGCTCGAAATTCCAACTTTACGTAGTTCCATGTATTTCGAGATTTTCAAAACTTCGGGATCTTCGATAAATTTGAGAATTTTTATATTTCGGGGAACTTAATATAATATTGAAATTTTCGAATTCCTAGCACTTCGAAGAATTCGTGAAGTTGGGAAACTTCGAGATCTTTGAGAATTTCAGGAACTCTGAAAATGTTGGGATTTTGGAAAATATAAAGATTTCAAGTACATGAAAAATTTCGAGAATTCGAGATTTTGCGGAATTTCAAGATACGTTTGATCAGAAATTTCGAGGACTGAGGACGTTGAGATTTCTGAGGACTACTAGATGTTCGAAACTTTTAAATTACGAGTATTAGGACATCGTCGTCTCAGCTATTCTGCTCGGAATTCCAACTTTACGTAATTCGAGAATTTCAAAACTTTTGGATTTTTGATGATTTTAAGAATTTTTAATTTTGGAGAATTTAATGAATATCGATATTTTTGAAAATCTTTAGAATTCCGAGCACTGCGAGGAATTCGAGAACCTGGAAAATTTCAAGATCTTGAAAAATTTCAGGAAATCTGAAAATATTGTAGTATGGTAGTAAGTACATGGAGAATTATGAGAATTTCGAGATTTTGCCGAATTCAAAAAATGTTTAGCATCAAAAATTTCGAGGACTTGCGAATATCGATATTTCGAAGATTTCAGGCTTAAACATTATCTAGACATTATTTTCTCTTTCAGAAAATCATTTTGTTACCGCCGTCTGAGTTACCTATCATCGAAATTCCAACTTCATGTGCTACTGAACGAATTGCGAGAGCTAGCGTCCCAGAAGGCTGTACCTCACAGAGATTTCTATAACATCCGCAAAGTGGACACTCATATACACGCCGCGTCCTGCATGAATCAAAAACACCTGCTGCGATTTATCAAGAAAACCTTGAAAAACAACGCCGATGAGGTGGTGACAGTCACGAACGGAGTTCCTATGACCTTGAAAGAAGTGTTCCAAGTAAAGTTTTCATGTGATTTTTGATGCTTCTCGCTTGCGTTGTGATTTTATGCATGGTGTTTTTCGTCACTAATACGACGTTTTGTGGAGTTTCGTAAATTTTGAAAAGAATTGCGTTAAAGGTAGTTATGATTCACTATGTCAAAATAAAAATATATATTTCAATCAGGATGATATTGATTGCTACAATTTTTTTCTTTCACTTTGTGTATTGTATTATTTCCATATTTTCATCGAATTTGAGTTTCTGGATATTATAATATTTTTTATTGAAATAAGAAGTGATGAAAACACCATCAAATTACAATGCCCCTAAAACTTGCTTCATGCTTACTCATCAAATTCAAGTCATTTTTAATGTCACACAGTACTTTAAGAAAGGATAAGAATCGTTTCTTGATAGGTTTTTGATTGCTATGAAACTATGCTGTCTACCTGCAAAATAATGCAACTCATATTTGTTTATGTGAGATGTGTGGAATCAATAATTTATGAGTAACTGCTTGTTCTTATGCTTTCTACATTCTTTTCAATTGCATGACTGTATTTTCTTGCTTCATGTTTTTTTTTCTTTCACTCATAACATTTTCATGGATATGGCTAAACAATCGGTGAAGCTTTTTTGCAATAAAATTATTAGTGTGGATCTCAACGATTGTATTTTTTTGTAGTTTATTTGTGCCCGATTGCGATATCTACTCTTCATTTTACGTTTCAAAGTTACATTTTTTAGATATAGGTATAATTTTTGTTCCATCAAAATTAAAATAAAAAGCTGAAGTATGTTCCAATGTTCGTTTAAAATATTTTTCTTATCTGAAAGCCTGGCAAATGGTTAGGAATTATTTGAGAAAAAATGTTTCACTTAATTATTTTGCAAATAAGTAACGTAGATATCGGATTAAAGGTACAAAGACATTTAGAAGTAGATAATGTTGCTGAAATTTATATATGTATTTGAAGATGGATAATTTTGTAGGATTTTGATGACTTAGATGAAAGACCAAAAGACAGCATAGTAAGTAGTTTCAGCTTTTTTGTCATAGGTTTCGGCCATTAATCTCAACCATCTGTTTTATAGTCCAGGAAAGACCCAAAAAAACTTTGTCCACAGCAAAAAACAATTTTTAAATATAAGTTACGACCTTAGGCAAAATCAAGATTTTAAATTAGTAGTACTTAAAACAACACTTGTGAAAGGCTCAATAATTTATATGGTTTACACATTAAAAACTTTTTAATATGTAAACCATGTTATAACCCGTGTGAGTTTTACGATCCACCTACTTGAGATCCACATAATTATGCAAAAAAATCCATCTAATAAATTGGGTGTCTCTCAAGGATGCGTTCTGGGACCACTCCTTTCATTATTTCTATTAACGATTTACTTTGTGGCTCACACGTATCATTGAGCTTACGGCCTAAACCTATGAAAAACAAACTATCGAATCATACTAACTGAATACCGCAAAAGATCATTTCACATAGACACGCAGGATGTTCTCGGCGAGCGATCTAAACGATTCTTTTTTAGTCAATGAATCTGACAACGTACGATTTGACGGTGGACATGTTGGACGTTCACGCAGATAGAAATACGTTCCATCGTTTCGATAAGTTCAACGCAAAGTACAATCCGATTGGCGAGAGCAGACTGAGAGAGGTGTTTCTGAAAACGGACAACTATTGCAATGGAAAGTACTTTGCTAATATTATCAAGGAAGTTGCTAGCGATTTGGAGGAGTCCAAGTACCAGAACGCAGAGCTTAGGTTAGTCTCATCTCGTATGTAATTTTAAAAGTTCCTCTTTTAATAATGGTAAACTTTTATATATGACCTTGCAGAATAAAAAGTTGTATATAAAAGTTATAGGGTCTAATATGGAGTTTTTCAGTCTCAGGCTATTTGAATTCGTCGGATATACAGAAGGCAAATTAAAATTTTTGAAATTCTTGGTATTTTTTCTTGTTCTAGGTTGAGCATTTATGGCAAAAGCAGGGACGAATGGGATAAACTAGCAAAATGGGCTCTCCAGTCCAATGTATATTCTGATAACGTCCGCTGGTTGGTTCAGATTCCAAGATTATTGTAAGTAACCAATTTTATTCATTTTTCACTTAACCAAGAGACATGTTTTGACCATTTCTTGGAGATTTCCATCAATCCTTTCAAACTTTTGAAGATTTTCAGTATACAAAATTCATTTTCGTCTCTGGTTGTTTCAGATGAACGAAATTCTCCTCTTGAAAACTGAGAATTTTGAAAGTTTTGAAAATTCTGGAAATTTAAAAAATCATGAAAATTCTCAGTAGGTGTCTTCAAAATTTTGAAAATTGCATATTTTGAAAGTTTTTACAACTTTTGAAAATTTGAAGATTTTGAAAAATTTTGCAATTTTGGATATTGAATATTCTGAAAATTTTGCGAATCCGTAATTTTGGAAATGCTGGAAATATTGAAAACATTGCAATTTTGAAAATTTTCAAAATTCGAAAGTTTTTGAAAACTGATAATTTGGAAGGCAATTTTGAAAATTATGGCATTTTCGTTTTTGAAAATTTTGATTTTTCTTAAATTTTGAGAATTTGAAATTTTGGAGATATTGAAAAAATTTTGAGAAATTGTGAAATTTTAAAATGTTCAAATTTTGAAAATTTTATTGATTTTTAAAATTTTTATAATTTTGAAAATGTTTAATATTTGGAAGTTGTCACTTTTGAAAATTTTGCAAACATATTTTTGAAAATTTCAATTTTAAAAATTCTGAAAATTTTTGAAAACTGATAATTTGGAAGAAGGCAGTTTTGAAAATTACGGCATTTTCATTTTTCAAAATTTTGATTTTTCTTAAATTTTGAGAATTTGAAATTTTCGAGATGCTGAAAATTTTGAGAAATTTTAAAATTTTAAAATGTTCAAATTTTGAAAATTTTAACGATTTTTAAAATATTTATAATTTTGAAAATGTTTAATATTTGGAAGTTGTCACTTTTGAAAATTTTGCAAACATATCTTTGAAAATTTCAATTTTAAAAATTCTGAAAATTGTGAAACAATTCCTTTAAAAATTTGGAAAATTTGAAATTTCGAAAATTCTGAAGAATCTGAAAATTTTGAAAATGTCCAAAATTGCTATTGATTTTGAAAATTTTGGATATGGTGAGGTTTTTAAGAATTTTAAAATTTTTAAAATCTTACCAACCTTAAAAATTCTGAGAATTTTGAATATTCGGTAGTTTTTTAACGTTAGAAAATTTTGGTTTAGAAGAACCTTGGAAATTTCCAAACTATAGGTTTTGAATATTCAGATAATTCTGAAAGTTTTGTAGATTTTGAAAATTGGAAAAATGTCAGAATTCTGAAATTCTATATAGATGTCTTGATCATTTTGGAAACTGCATATTTGGAGAATTTTGGAAATTTTGAGAATTTTAAAATTGTGAAAATATTGAAAGTTCCAAAAATTTTAGTATTGAAAATTTTGGCAATTTTGTTATTTTTGAAAATTTTAATTTTGATAATTTTAATCATTCTGAAAATTTTGAGAATTTGAAATTTTTAAAATCATGATTTCGAAAGTTTTGAAAATATTTAAATATTGAATATTTTGATTTCATAGATTTCTAATATTTGGAGGTTGCAAATTTTGGTAATTTTATTTTTGAAAATTTCAATTTAAAAATTTCTGAATATTCAAACATGATAATTTTGAAAATTTGAAAATTTTGAAAATCGTGAAAATTTGAAATTTAGAAAATTCTGAAAAATTAGAAAATTTCTCAGAATTTTAAAATGTTGGAAATTTTTAAAATCTTACCAATCTTAAAAATTCTGAGAATTTTGAATATATTTATACGTTTTTGAAATTCCGACAATCTTGGTTCAGAAGAATTTTCAAAATTTTGGTTTTGAAATTTCAGGTAATTCTAAGAGTTTTGTGGATTTTGAAAATTAGGATAAATGTGAGAATTCTGAAATTCTCAATAGATGTCTTGACCATTTTGGAAACTGCAAATTCTGGGAATTTTGGCAATTTTGAAAATTTTAAAATCTCGAATTTTGACAGTCTTGAAATTTTTGGAAATTCTGCTAATTTTGTTATTTTAGGAAATTTCAATTTACAAAATTTTGGAAATTTTGGAATTTGTAAATTTTGTAAAACTTGAAGATTTCTTAGAATTTAAAATGTTGAAAATTTTGATAATCTTGGTAATTTTGGAAATTTTGAAAATATTGAAAATTTTTGTTTTGAAAATTCTGATGATCCTGAAAGTAGTGATTTTAAAAATCAGTAAAAATTTTGAATATATTTATACGTTTTTGAAATTCCGACAATTTTGGTTCAAAAGAATTTTCAAAATTTTGGTTTTTGAATTCTAAGAGTTTTGTGGATTTTGAAAATTAGGATAAATGTGAGAATTCTGAAATTCTCAATGGATGTCTTGAACATTTTGGAAACTGCAAATTCTGGGAATTTTGGCAATTTTGAAAATTTTAAAATCTCGAAAATTTTGACAATCTTGAAATTTTTGGAAATTCTGTTAATTTTGTTATTTCTGGAAATTTCAATTTACAAAATTTTGGAAATTTTGGAGTTTGTAAATTTTGTAAAACTTGAAGATCTCTTAAAATTTAAAATGTTGAAAATCTTGGTAATTTTGGAAATTTTGAAAATATTCAAAATTTTTGTTTGGAAAATTCTGATGATCCTGAAAGTTGTGATTTTGAAAATTAGTAAAAATTTTAGAATTTCTTAACTTTTGAAAATCTGTTGAACGTATCTGTAAAGTACAAATGTTAAATTTCCACTTGAGGGTAACTCAGGGGTGGGTTACTACTCGTTTAAAATCCAGGGATTGATTGACCCTCAGCCTGAACTCAGCCCACAAGGATCGGCCATAACAAAAAGACATCAATTTTTTATTTATGAAGTTATTGAAAATAGTACTCGTATTTATCTCAACAGATGCTTTGTCTATCATCTGAACCTCCTCTTTTCTTCCAGCGATATCTTCAAGTTAAACAAAGTCCTCGACAACTTCCAGGAAGTGATAGACAACATATTCCTTCCACTGTTTGAAGTCACAGCCAAACCTTCAACACACCCCGACCTCTACAAGTTCCTCCAATACGTGATAGGTTTCGACTCTGTCGACGACGAAAGCAAACCTGAAAGAAACCCCTTATTCGACAAAGACACACCTACTCCAGAACAATGGAACGATACTGAGAACCCCAACTATGCGTATTATCAGTATTACATTTACGCCAACCTTGCTGTTTTGAATCACTTTAGGAACGAGAAAGGGTTGAATCCTTTCGTATTGAGACCACATTGTGGTGAAGCTGGCCCTGTACAGCACTTGGTGTGTGGATATATGCTGTCTGAGAACATCTCTCACGGGTTGTTGTTGAGGAAAGTGCCTGTATTGCAGTACCTTTACTATTTGGCTCAAATAGGTATCGCCATGAGTCCTCTGTCAAACAACAGCTTGTTTTTGAACTACCATAGAAACCCGCTTCCAGAGTACCTAGCTAGAGGTCTGGTAGTATCTCTCTCAACAGATGACCCCCTACAGTTCCACTTCACCAAAGAACCGCTTATGGAGGAGTATTCAATTGCAGCTCAAGTATGGAAACTGTCTAGTTGTGATATGTGTGAACTTGCAAGGAACAGCGTCCTAATGTCAGGATTCCCGCACAAGACCAAGCAGTATTGGTTGGGACCCAACTATACCAAAGAAGGCGTAGCTGGTAACGATATAGCAAGGACCAACGTTCCTGATATCAGAGTAGCGTTCAGGTACGAGACGTTGATAGACGAGCTGTCAAATATCTTCAAGAACCACTCGTTGATGATGCAGCACAACGAGTGACGTGGAAAGATGTAAAAGATAGTTACGTTAAGAATTAAACTCTGACTCAGTAATAATTGTTTTGTTTGGAAGACGGTGCTGTATGTTGAGCAGTTAAAAGTGTCACAAGGCGGATCTACTGTTAAACTCGTTAAACGATTCATCACGGCACAAAGGACGGCTTTTTAACATTAACAATTTGTCCTTCAGAATTGTTACTTTTTCAAAAAATAGACTCAAATCAAAGTTAATTCATGGAAAGGTTTGGTTGAAAATTCGGGGAAAAATCTCCCAACGTGACAAGTTTCCTGATATTTTATATCATATTGAATGAGACAAGGTAGCTTTATATAATAATAATTTTATTCTAGTTCTGTTGGCTTTGTTTTTCTATGATTTTAATCCTACTTTTCGAGTTATCATAAAAACATTACCGAAGCTTTTCCATGAAAAAGTTTGTTAAGGTTTTAAAACTTTGCGGTTAGCTTCACGTCAAAATAAAAAAAAATAAGCAACCTGTCATGATTGTCAGTAATCAGTTCTGTTAAATAACGACGGTTCACTTTACTGGTCATGAGAGCTCTTGTCGTTCCAACCATCTCTATTTGGCATCACTGTCAAACATAACGGAAATGTTAACGGTTGGTTATTTCTGTTGCTCTAAAGACTCTCTAATGACAAAGCTTCCTTATTTTACTGGTTTATTCAAGAAATGCAGGGGTCTACCAATTTTACACAGCATATTCCGCATGACGGGTCGAATTTATAATTAATAACTAGAGGTAAGTACGGATGCCTCACGTTGACATTTCACAACCCAAGTCAAGTGACATGGCAAATACGACCTTCTCGTAATAAGAAATAATAAATATTATAACGAAGTATCAAAATAACAGCACTAAAATCTCTAATAACTACGCATTCGTCGTTAGAGTTAGATGACTTTTGACAGACGCTGGTGGACAAGCAAACACAGTGTTGCCAGATTTTAAACATGATTTTACGTCAAGGGTTGTTCACGAAAATTTTGTACAGTTTGTATTATTCTCCTGTAAAATAGATATTTATTGACTTACGTACTGTAAGAACTTCACTAAGGACTGGTTCAGATAACTCAAAAAAAAATTAAGAATTTTTCCAATTTTGTTGCTTTTGAAAATTGAGAAAATCTAAAAAGTTCCAAAAATTTTATTCAATTTGGAAAATTTGGATTCTTTTAAATTTTAATAGTAATAATTTTGATTATTCTGAAAAATTTTTAAAATCTCAATTTAGAAAATATTGAAATTTTGTAAATGTTTAATATTTGTAAGTTGTCAATTTTGAAAAATTTGGCAATCTTATTTTTGAAAATTTGAATTTTGAAAATTCTGGAAATTGTGAAACATATTTTGAAAATTGAAAATTTCGAAAATTCTGAAAATCCTGAAAATTTTGAAAATGTTGAAAATTGTTATTGATTTTGAAAATTTTCGATATTGTGAAATTTTTAAGAATTTTAAAATTTATAAAATCTTACTAATCTTGAAAATTCTGATTATTTTGAATATTCGGTAGTTTTTTAAATTTCGAAAATTTTTGTTTTGAAAATTCAGATAATCCTGAAAGTTTCCTGGATTTTGAAAATTGGGAAAAATGTGAGAATTCTGAAATTCTCAAGAGATGTCTTGATCATTTTGGAACTGCATATTTTGAGAATTTTGCCCATTTAGAAAATTTTAAAATCTCGAAAATTGTGACAATCTAGAAATTTTTGGAAATTCTGGAAATTTTGTCATTTTTGGAAATTGCAATTTTTAAAATTTTGGAAATTTTCATAATTTTGGATTTTGGAGTTAGAGTTAGATGACTTTTGACAGACGCTGCTGGACAAGCACAGTGTTGCCAGATTTTAAACATGATTTTACGTCAAGGGTTGTTAACGAAAATTTTGTACAGTTTGTATTATTCTCCTGTAAAATGGATCTTTTTTGACTTACGCACTGTAAGAACTAACGACTAGTTCAGATGACTAAAAAAAATTAACAGTTTTTCCAATTTTGATGACACTTTTGACTTACTCGATAGTTTGAAGATGTATGCATTATCATATCTGTTTGCTAGTAACTGTGGTATAACCAAACAGTCAGACGTTTAACCTCCACCTTCTATTTTTTTTTGTCGACTATCAATGTGATTAACAGAAGCCTTAAGTAAGCTAGACAACATTGACACTTGTTGAGTCTTTCCGAAATTTTATATATTTTTATAGTCGTTTTTTATACGTTTCTAGGTTTTTTTTTCTCAAATTTGGTTGTTTTTTTTATGAGAGTGATGAAAGCGTATTATAATATAGGTGATCAATGTATTTGTATGTTACATTAATATATTCTATTTATATCTGTTAATATATATAATATCAATTTTCATTTTTGTGTTCAAAGATAACTTTTCAACGATGTAGATGAATTAATACAATAAATTAGATCAGAATATTTTTGTCTTTTTTTTGTTCCACCTAAATCCAGTAAGATAAATGGGCAATATTATACAGGGTGTCCCAGAAATAGAGATTACTATCAGATTCATATAGAATTAAAAAAATAATGACACAAGTGTTTATGAAAAAAATGTTCTAAGGGCTCTTAAGAGACGCTACTGGAGGTTGGGTTTTCTTAAATTACTTTTGAGCCATAATCAAGTGTTCAACAGCAGAGCAACCAATGGGGGCCTCACATGATGATGTGCCTAAAGAAAAAAATTACATCGATGTCCAATAGATTGATAGAAAGGTAGGTAACCTATTTTTCATGGTACCTGATCACGTTTTGACGATCTAAAATATCGAAACGCAACGTGCGTGACGTCATGACAGCTAAACCGTTTATTGATTGGTCAGTCCGATTTGAGATGGCTGACCTTTGTTCTCACTGTCATTGATCATCAACCTATGTAAATCAACCACGGCATATCCCAAAAAATAGAAGAATTTATAGAATCATCTTTAAGTGGCAAGTGGAAAAAAGATTCGTAACCTTTGAAAACTATGCTAAATGAAAACTAATCATATTTGGACATAATGGCAATTCTGTGTTCTGAACTCAGTTAAAATGACCTCCACAACCATATGAATTACTTCTTAGAGATATATTATCCCTTTCCATAATTTTACACACTCGATTGGGAAACCGATCCGCAAAATCCGTGATGCCGCGTAAATAAGAATCATGTCCACAAGTTCAGCATTTTCGTAAACATGTGCCATTTTTGATTTCGTTTGAGCCACGCAACAGACACCACTATTCACTCACGCGTTACCGACTGACACAACTGAATAAAATAATTGTAAAAACATCGTTCCAAATTCTTTCGCTTTTTTGTTTCCGATGCGATGAACCGATAAGGCGGATTATATCCGTTGTTGCCAAACACGAGCACATATTATTATTGAGACAGGGCGGTACTCAAACTTCCAAAGGGCTATAACTTTGTTACTTTAATTTTACCAGAATAATGGTAAAGGAAAAAAACATTTCTTTTGATCAGATCTACTCACTGTTAAAATAAATGACTCAACTTCGAAGTCACCCTGTATAATAATGCCTTAAATCATGTTCGTTTTTCAGTAAAATAGTATTCTGCTATTTTTATCGATTTATAGGTATATATATATATATTTGTTGTTAAGTATAGATACGAAAAAATGCCCGGAGGTTGGCCTATGAACTGATCATCGGAATGGTTCTAGTTCATTACTGGGCTGTAGCTCATGTAACGAATAGATTTTCACCATCATTGTAAGTACCTTTTTCTCAAGCAAACAATATCAAATCCTACAAAAATTGTCCTTGATTTTACGGAAAAAAATAAAGCAACAACGATTTTTCTCCGATCATATTGTAGCGCTTTTCTCGGTTCGTGTGGGTGTGGATTAAAACACAAAAATAAATGCACTCATTTATTTATCTTGACTAGATAGAACATTTATGTTCACCAACATTTATGTCTGACTAATTCTTATGTCGCGCCATTGACTGAACTATACTCCACTCTGCTCTGCACTACTATGCTTCCCTCTCCCGGCCGTCGAGTTATATAGTCCGCATCGTTGGCTCGAGAAGAATCCGGTGAGCTACATAGCGGCCTTCCAGAATCGTTGTGGTCACTTCGCGTCGATCTAGAAGGCACGGTGCTCAACAGATGTCGCCACCGGAGGAGATTGGCACGGTCCACAACTGAGATCAGCCATGAAGCAGCTGGTCCCCAACAGATGGCGCCAACGGTACTATTTATTCTTGTTACACTGCCCCCTCCCTAAAGTCATTCCGTCCCGGAATGATCTTACTGGCGGTGGATGTCGATATCGGCACGACGAAGCTTTCTTGGTAACCAGATAGAGGATCTTTCGGTTGGTACCCTCTTCAGTTATCTGGAGTACTTCTCCGACTTCCGGGTTAGATTATCGTAGCTCGTGGACTCTTCTAAACTTCCTAAGAAAGACTCCCTCTCCCGGCCGTCGAATTATATAGTCCGCATCGTTGGCTCGAGAAGAGTCCGGTGAGCCACATAGCGGCCTTCCAGAATCGTCGGGGTCACTTCGCGTCGATCTAGAAGGCGAGTCACTGGCACGCTGCTCAACAGATGTCGCCACCGGAGGAGACTGGCAAGGTACCCAACACAGATCGACCATGTACCAGCTGGTCCCCAACAGATGGCGCCAACGGTACTATTTATTCTTGTTACACTGTCCCCTCTCTAAAGTCATTCCGTCCCGAAAGAATCTTACTGGCGGTTGATGACGATATCGGCTCGAATGCCCTTTCTTACAGTAGGAGTTCTTGAAGAAGTAACAATCCACACTCTTTCCGGGAGGTAGCCGTCTAGGGCTGTGACAACATACCAGAAATCGAATGCCTGTATACCGGAAGACTACCTCAAGCATGCTTGGGATGATTCTCCAGTCCAGGTTGTCCAGTCCACATGCCAGCTTAGGTATTTCCAGTTTTCTCAGGTCCTCGGCGAGCAAAACTTCTCTAAGAAGAGAACACAAAGCGTTAAAGTCATCCTCGTAATTCGGTTTCTGATACGAAGCTTTCCTGGTAACCAGATAGAAGATCTTTCGGTTGATACCCTCTTCAGTTATCTGGAGTACTTCTCCGACTTCCGGGTTAGATTGTCGCAGATCGCACTCTTTCAAACTTCTTAAGAAAGACTCCGTCTCCCGGCCGTCGAGTTATATACTCCGCATCGTTAGCTCGAGAAGAGTCCGGTGAGCCACATAGCGGCCTTCCAGAATCGTCGAAGTCACTTCGCGTCGATCTAGAAGGCGAGTCACTGGCACGCTGCTCAACAGATGTCGCCACCGGAGGAGACTGGCACGGTCCCCAACAGAGATCGGTCATGAAGCAGCTGGTCCCCAAACAGATGGCGCCAACGGACTATTTACTCTTGTTACACTGCCCCCTCCCAAAAGACATTCCGCCCCGGAATGATCTTACTGGCGGTGGATGTCCATATCGGCACGACTGCCCTTTCTTGCAGTAGTAGTTCTTGAAGAAGTAACAATCCACACTCTTTCCGGGAGGTAGCCGTCTAGGCCTGTGACAACATACCAGAAATCGAATGCCTGTATACCGGAAGACTACCTCAAGCATGCTTGGGATGATTCTCCAGTCCAGCTTGTCCAGTCCACATGCCAGCTTAGGTATTTCCAGTTTTATCAGGTCCTCGGTAAGCAAAAGTTCTCTAAGAAGAGAACACAAAGCGTTACAGACATCCTCGTAATTCGGTTTCTGATACGAGGCTTTCCTGGTAACCAGATAGAAGATCTTTCGGTTGATACCCTCTTCAGTTATCTGGAGTACTTCTCCGACTTCCGGGTTAGATTGTCGCTGATCGCAATCTTTCAAACTTCTTAAGAAAGACTCCGTCTCCCGGCCGTCGAGTTATATAGTCCGCATCGTTGGCTCGAGAAGAGTCCGGTGAGCAACATAGCGGCCTTCCAGAATCGTCGAAGTCACTTCGCGTCGATGTAGAAGGCGAATCTCTGGCACGCTGCTCAACAGATGTCGCCACCGGAGGAGATTGGCACGGTCTCCAACACAGATCGACCATGAAGCAGCTGGTCGCCAACAGATGGCGCCAACGGTACTATTTATTCTTGTTACACTGCCCCCTCCCTAAAGTCACTCCGTCCCGGAATGATCTTATTGGCGGTGGATGTCGATATCGACACGACGAAGCTTTCTTGGTAACCAGATAGAAGATCTTTCGGTTGATACCCTCTTCAGTTATCTGGAGTACTTCTCCGACTTCCGGGTTAGATTGTCGCAGATCGCAATCTTTCAAACTTCTTAAGAAAGACTCCGTCTCCCGGCCGTCGAGTTATATAGTCCGCATCGTTGGCTCGAGAAGAGTCCGGTGAGCCACATAGCGGCCTTCCAGAATCGTCGAGGTAACTTCGCGTCGATCTAGGGGGCGAGTCAATGGCACGCTGCTCAACAGATGTCGCCACCGGAGGAGACTGGCAAGGTCCCCAACACAGATCGACCATGTACCAGCTGGTCCCCAACAGATGGCGCCAACGGTACTATTTATTCTTGCTACACTGTCCCCTCCCTAAAGTCATTCCGTCGCGAAAGGATCTTACTGGCGGTTGATGACGATATCGGCACGAATGCCCTTTCTTACAGTAGGAGTTCTTGAAGAAGTAACAATCCACACTTTTTCCGGGAGGTAGCCGTCTAGGGCTGTGACAACATACCAGAAATCGAATGCCTGTATACCGGAAGACTACCTCAAGCATGCTTGGGATGATTCTCCAGTCCAGGTTGTCCAGTCCACATGCCAGCTTAGGTATTTCCAGTTTTCTCAGGTCCTCGGCAAGCAAAACTTCTCTAAGAAGAGAACACAAAGCGTTACAGACATCGTCGTAATTCGGTTTCTGATACGAAGCTTTCCTGGTAACCAGATAGAAGATCTTTCGGTTGGTACCCTCTCTAGTTATCTGGAGTACTTCTCCGACTTCCAGGTTAGATTGTCGCAGCTCGTGCACTCTTCCAATCTTCCTAAGAAAGACTCCCGCTCCCGGCCGTCGAGTTATATAGTCCGCATCGTTGGCTCGAGAAGAGTCCGGTGAGCAACATAGCGGCCTTCCAGAATCGTCGAAGTCACTTCGCGTCGATGTAGAAGGCGAATCTCTGGCACGCTGCTCAACAGATGTCGCCAGCGGGGAGACTGGCAAGGTCCCCAGCACAGATCGACCATGAAGCAGCTTGTTACAATATTCATTATACGAGTACTATATGGCCAGCTGGCCAATAGTGAAGATACCAGAGCGTAGGGAAGCTGATTCAGACACTATGGGAGTCAATCTACTTGACGCAATTTTTGCTGTATGCGAATGTTGAAGGATGGGGAAATAAGGACACATCACTCTGTATTCACCATTTTATTATAAAAATCTATACAAAAATACAAATTGCGCGTCCGTATGGTTACTTACTGATTATGGTTGAGTATTCTATACATAAGAAAAACCCTAATTATGTCATGCTTTGCTCTTGCATCACGACTTAAAATCCATCAATACTTTCACTTTGCAGATATTACAAAATTTGTCCGGCGTGTGAATGCGTTTTCGCTTGTTGAGCTCGCAGTTATGATTTAACAATGATAATCTTAGAGATCATCGATTGTGCTTTGGTTTAGTGGATTTTTACATATCAATGGACTTTCTATTATTATTATATATAAACGACCAATATGTTTTTGAATGTCAATTTTCAAAGAAGCATAAAATATACGAGAATCGATTGATCAAAACTGAAAAGTGAAAAAATATACAGGGCAAGCAAAAAACTAGAGAGGTATTTACAAGAAAGTAGAAAAGTAAAGTAATAGAAAACGTAAAGTTATCTCTTGCCCATGGTCGGGCTCTCACACTATTATGACCAAGTTTCGCAACATCTGCAACATTGCGAATAAATAGTTGACTGATTGATTAATTTTTCCTTGTACATTGTGAGCAAGAGAGCCACTCTTAAAATTACGTATCACATTATGTTTCACGCTCGATAATTCTTTGAATTATCGCAGCGAGCGCCGTAAGCTTTATGTAAAATTATGTTATCAGGTAAGTTTAATACTCTTATAAGTACATGTTTTTATGTAATAAGAAAGAACAAAATCAGCGAATAATAACCACAGTGAAAAATGGATGATACTTATTCTTTAGGCCCGTATCGACAGTCATTAATACAATTGTAGGACGTCTTTATGGTCTCCTTGATTTTCATACTTTTCTACTGTTCTGTGTCAGCGCTCTATTTTGAGGTTATGTCACAAATATCTATTTGTATCAAATTGTTCATGCTTTTGACATCATGTTATATCAGCCTAAAATCTCCTACAATTCAAAGAGAAAACATAGCCTGACGCTGACATGGAACAGTAGAAATCTAGAAATACTCCAGCATCACTGAAGAAGCGAAATACTATAAAAATCAAGGTGGCCATAGTCTTTTCCTTCCTCCAGGAAGGCTGAGATATTTCTAGATTTCAGCATCAGCGCTTTCCTGTTGTGAAGTTATTATATTAATTTGAGGCCGAAAAAACTGGTGGTATAAATCAAAAGCATACACAATTAGATGCAAATTGCTATTTGTGACGTAACCTCAAAATAGAGCACTGACACGGAACAGTACACAGCTATGAAAATCAAGGAGGCCTTAAAGGCGTCCTACAATAATTGTAGGAACGATTGACTATACGGCCCTTAGTGACCCATGTGGCAAAAGTAGATAATCACTTCATCACAGTTCATCCATTTCTCACTGCGTACACAAAATACAAAAATTTGGTAATAGTGATGTAAGAGGATAACACAACTCTGAATCGTTACGCACATACACTTTTTTGGTTTGGTTCGAAAAATCTACTAAAACAAATTCTATTTTTTAAACTAAAGCTAAAATTTACGAAATAATGGCAGCTTACAAATGACTATCACAGGTAGCTTCGCAACTGACTTCACTGGGAACGTCTTCCTTCGTCTCCTTGTTTTCTTGCGCAGGTAGGTTGTTATTATTCTGAACAGGTTTCGGTTCTTTCTGAGGCACCAATAGGAGTGCTATGATGTTCCTGAACGGTGCTTCTATGGCTAAGTATAGCACTAGAGCTGTGCTGAAGGCAACTGCTATGTCCGATAACGCATAACAGATCTGAAAAATATCACATTGATCAAACGAACGTGATTTTAATTATTTCAAGGCCTCGTCGAAGTAAATAGTGAACTCGTGGGTTCGGCAGGACACCGGGGTACTACACCTGTTCTATTCACGAGGCGAGGCCGGAGCATAATATTGGGTTGTCGGAAAAGTCATGACGCTTTTTTTTGTTTATTTTAAAGCCATTTTATTCATATACAGCACAAACTTCAATCAATAATGTATTGCCCATTTTGATCGATGACCTTTCGCCATCTTTCAGGCAGCTTCATAATTCCTCGCTCGTAGAAGGATTTGTCTTTACCGGCAAAAAATTGAACAAGGTGCTGATGTACAGCTTCATCTGAAGTAAAGCGTATTTCTCGCAAGGAATTTTGAAGCGACCGAAACAAATGAAAATCAGATGGGGCAAGATCAGGCGAGTATGCTGGATGTGGTAACACATCCCATCCTAACTCCAATAACTTTTGACGAGTGAGCAAACTTGTGTGCGGTCTCGCGTTGTCATGGTGGAACACAACTCCTTTGCGATTAATGAGCTCCGGACGTTTTTGCATGATGGATTGTTGCAAACTGTCCAATTGCCGACAATACACAGTTGTATCGGTGGTTTGGTTCTTTGGCAGGAGTTCGAAAAACACGATCCCTTTAAAATCTCACCAAACAGAGAGCATCACCTTTTCCTGATGACTCTCTGCTTTCGCGATCGTGTTACGCGTATCTACACTTCGGGACCAAGACCGTTTGCGAACCAGATTGTTGTAAACAATCCACTTTTCATCTCCCGTTATCAAGCGCTTTAAGAAAGGATCGTTTTCCTCACGTTTAAGGAGCATATCGCAGATGTCTACACGCGCCGTCAAATGAACCTCTCTCAGTTCCTGTGGTACCCAACGATCGAGTTTGCTTACGTATCCCAGTTTCTTCAAATGGTCGTGAACGGTTGAATGATGGATTTTTAAGGTTTCTGCAATTTCTCGTGTGGTGTAATGTGGGTTTGCTTCTACCAATGCCTTTAATTCGTCACTATCCAACTCAGTAGGCCGCCCTGATCGAGGTGCGTCATGGATATCAAAATCCCCATCTCGGAATTTTTTAAACCATCTCTGGCATTGCCGTTCTTGTAGTGCATGTTCTCCATAAACCTTTCTCAACTTTTCACACGCTTGTCTTGCGTTCTTGCCTTTGCGGAAGTAATACAGCAAAATGTGACGAAAATGCACAGTTTGGTCGTCCATCTTCAACGTCCTCTAAAATCGACGAGACTCAAATAAATCACTTAATTTTTTGGTGCAAATGAAGCTTGAAGTGTCAACTGTCAAACTACACAATCAACATACAAATGTCATTGACTCACGTACTTCCAACCATGCAATTGCATACTTTGTTGCATATACGTCATGACTTTTCCGACAACCCAATAGTTATACAGAGAAATCCATATACCACTGACGTCGCAGTGTACGAGAGACAAGCGTGGGATGCGTATGTTAGAAAGAGATAAAGGCACCACGTTGCATAGCAACCTGAGTGACGAGGCCACTGACGGCTGCCACATTCCATTCCTCGCCAGTGATAATTGGACTTCTCTATAATTTTCGACTAGAATAATCAGCGAGCAACAGGTCGCACTTGTTTGCTAAACGTTTATACCTCTGATAGAGGTTGCTATGTTCTGCTTTCGTCGACCGCGCTACTGGTCCTCAACGAAAATGAAACGGCCCCGTATACGGTTGGTTATCAATACAATAACTGACGCGAAATGTACGATCTCTTCAGTTAGGTGGGGAACTTTTCATTTATGTATGTTAAATACCTCATTCTTCTGACGAATGTCATACCGTATACAGGGTGTAAACGTTATGGTAGTCATTAGATTTTTGTCCAAATGGCTTTATAGTCTACAACGTTAAGTGCTTTGTATCGACCACAATCACCACAATCTTACTAATTTTTATAATCTAATCTAAAACGTTTTTAAATTGGGTAGGTAATTAACAAATAAATGACATTAAGTTTTTCCAAGTTAAGCCAAAATTTGTAGTCAATAAGTAAGTAGGTTTCGTTAAATTAAATATTTAAAACACACATGACAACAACGCGTCGGTCTTTCATCACTCTTATCGAACCGGCAATCGATCGCAAACGGTAACAGTGGTTAGTTATCGTTTTGCATAGATAAATTACTTTATCGTCACCTTGTTTTCTTGCGCAGGTTGTTATTATTCTGAACAGGTTTCGGTTCTCTCTGAGGCACCAATAGGAGTGCAATGATGTTCCTGAACGGTGCTTCTATGGCTAAGTATAGCACTAGAGCTGTGCTGAAGGCAACTGCTATGTCCGATAACGCGTAACAGATCTGGAAAATATCACATTGATCAAACGAACGTGATTTTAATTATTTCAAGGCCTCGTCGAAGTAAATAGTGAACTCGTCGGTTTGGCAGGATACCGGGGTACTACACCTGTTCTATTCACGAGGCGAGGCCGGAGCATAATAGTTATACAGAGAAATCCGTATACCACTGACGTCGCAGTGTGCGAGAGAGAAGTTTGGGATACGTATGTTAGAAAGAGATAAAGGCAGCACGTTGCATAGCAACCCGAGTGACGAGGCCACTGACGGCTGCCACATTCCATTCCTCGCCAGTGATATTTGGATTTCTCTATAATGTTCGACTAGAATGATCATAGAGCAACAGGTCGCACTTGTTTGCTAAACTTTTATACCTCTAACAGAGGTCGCTATGTTCTGCTTCCGTCGACCGTGCTACTGATCCTCAACGAAAATGAAACGGCCCCATATACGGTTGGTTATCAATACAATAACTGACGCGAAATGTGTGATCTCTTCAGTTAGGTGGGGAACTTTTCATTTATGTATGTTAAATACCCCATTCTTCTGACGAATGTCATACCGTATACAGGGTTATGGTATGTTATGGTAGTCATAGGTTTTTCACCACTCTTATCGAACCGGCAATCGATCGCAAACGGTAACAGTGGTCAGTTATCGTTTTGCATAGATAAATTACTTTATCGTTTTGTCGAGCAACGTGTTGTTTTGTTTTTGTTCGCGTACGTCGTCGTGTTTATTTACAATGTTCTCGCATCTAGCGACCGACGAAATGTACTTTTACTCGAGAAGGGATATTAAATTTCCATAATACTCACACGTGGGCCCAAGAAAATCCTCATACCATTCGTGAAGGTCATTTCCAACAAGTTTTAAAATAAATATTTGTGCGGGTATTCTTGACGATCAGGTAATTGGCCCTCTCGAGTTACCCCCAAAGTTTCTAGCCAATAACCTACCAGAACTTTTGGAACAGACCTTAGACAACATGCGATTACAACGGAGACAGAATTTGTGGTTTCTTCACCACCACACATTTTTAGAGGCGTGATTCAGCATTTGAATGAACATTATCCAAATCGCTGGATCGGTTGAAATGCTCCTGATCCTCTAAAATGGTCAGCACGATCTCCTGATCTCAATCCGATGGATTTCTGGTATTGGGGAGAACTTAAAGGGGTGGTTTATGGGGCTGGTCCAATAAAAACTGAAGCACAACTTCGCGAAAAAAAAATTAATGCGACTGAAATAATAAATGGACAACTTCGAGGATCTAGAGTAGGAAGAAACTGATTTTTTTTTAAATACAAAAAAGTGCATTGTGGGTTTTAAAAAGAAAAACAATGTATGTATCAAAATTGTGTTCCCTATTTATAAGTTGATTTTTTTTAAATGTTTGCATTTTACAAGTACATTATCAAATAATGAAACAATACCTAAGAGCCAAAAATAACAAACTCCATCTTTGCTTACGTCTGGCATTGCGGCGTTGCCAGATTTTATTTTACTTTAAAGTCGCTTTTCTCTAAAAAATGCCGTTTTAACCCCCATGTTATATGAAACTCTATCACCCTTTTAAATAATGACTATCATAACGTGTACACCCTGTACGTGAACTCGAGTAGAACCCAGAGTCACAGGGGAGGATCATGAGTAGATTCACATTACTTACCATGTCAAAATAACCGACTACATCAACCCCACCTCTTCTGGCGACTGCTCTTATTTGGTACTGCATGTGGATTAAATATGCTCCATAGACTAATTTGCTGAGCGGGATCCATGGTTTCCAAGAAAGAAACCTACAAAAAAATTAGTAGAGTCCATTACCTATTGGAAAACATCTCCAATGAAGACGCGTACGCCAATGCTGAATGAGAAAGACAAAAAATTCCAGATAAAAGACGATGCCTGCAGCATAGCATTTTGAAAAATACTGATATTAGCACTTCTTAGCAAACCAAAAAGTGCTTTCGGTGCTACGCCACTGGAATACACCCCTATACTCAGAGTAGTAATTTGGATTTGTTCATTAAGCTGGATAATTGCATAGTAAAATTTATAAATTCGGTTTAAATCAGATAATGTCAAAGTAGCAAATTTTTACTGCACGTCACTGGAGGCAGTAACGTTCAATGAGTGCTTCAATCTGTTCTCGGCACCAATATGAGAAAAAATAGCAATTCTCGAAAGAAACCCCAAAAAAGTATTTTTTTAAGGGATGAACGTAACACTTTTTTTATAGTTAGATAATTTGAGTTATAGCCAACTTTCGAAAAATTTGAAAAATAATTGGTGTCAGCTCAGTAGGTCGTGTTTTGTTTGTTGACGGATCTGCACAAGTCAAAATGGGCTTCATCGCCAAAAATACCGTAGCGTCCTCAGAAACGACTACGCGTTCATCAGATAATTTTAGTTACGTTCAGAAATGAAAATGAAGATCATCCCTCCTCACAGATGATGAACGCCATAGTGATCGCAACATCGAAGCCTTCACTGCCACAACATAAAAAAAGGAAGGTATGCTGTTGCATACTGAATGTCAACTTCATTTAGATACTTCGTGTATTACCTGTAAATGAATTTGGCGTGTCCATAACTCGCGACGTAGATGATTCCAATACTTCCAAGTGCCCACACTGATCGGTGAAGAGCTGAATAGAGAGCCGATTCCGCACCGTTATACTCGTGGTAAGGATCATAGAAGATTGTTCCAGTGACTATCGTGGCCGCCATTATGACCACCGAAGAAACTAGAATTATCCGGGAGTACACCTGTAAATAATATTGACGTAAAAGCAACAGCGGAAGAACAAAAAATAAAACAAAATTGAAGTAAAGTCTTTACTGTCATGTTTACATTTAATAAAATATATCATTGATCACGAAATTGCAATGCTATGGATTTCAAGGTTCTGTATTTATTACAAAATTATTTAATCAATAGAATTCAAAGAACTAAAATTGGCAATACATTATCAAACATTAAAAACATTTCGGTAGGTGTGCCACAGGGTAGCAAATTAGGTCCTTTACTATTTATTTTATATATTAACGATATTCCTGATATTTTACAATACTGCAATATTTAACTATTTGCTGATGATACATTAATATACTTCGAAGTTGAGTCATTTATTTTAACAGTGAGTAGATCTGATCAAAAGAAATGCTTTTTTCCTTTAACATTTTTCTGGTAAAATTAAAGTAACAAAGTTATAGCCCTTTAGAAGTTTGAGTACCGCCCTGTCTCAATAATAATATTATGTGCTCGTGTTTGGCGACAACGGATATACTCCGCCTTATCGGTTCATCGCATCGGAAACAAAAAAGCGAAAGAATTTGGAACGATGTTTTTACAATTATTTTATTCAGTTGTATACAGTCAGTGTCAGTCGGTAACGCGTGAGTGAATAGTTGTGTCTGTTGCGTGGCTCAAACGAAATAAAAAATGGCAAATATTTATGCGGATCGTTTTCCCAATCGAGTGCAACCAACCCCTCGTGCCTTTGTTAATGTAGTACAACGGGTTCGTGAATCAGGTGACTTAAGACCTCACAGGGGACTGCATGCCGGTGCTCCAAGACCTCACGATCAAATACAGGTCCGCACTGAAATACTTGTCGGGAGGATACTTTATAAAACAAGATAAAAAAATTTTTTTAATTTATACAGGGTGACTTTGAAGTTGAGTCATTAATTTTCAGATAATGATTGTAGAAGGAAGATAAACCAAAATATGTGTGTAAAAATAAAAAAAAATTACCTTGTTTTATAAAGTATCCTCCCGACAAGTATTTCAGTGCGGACCTGTATTTGATCGTGAGGTCTTGGAGCACCGGCATGCCGTCACCTGATTCACGAGCCCGTTGTACTACATTAACAAAGGCACGAGGGGTTGGTTGCACTCGATTGGGAAACCGATCCGCATAAACATGTGCCATTTTTTATTTCGTTTGAGCCACGCAACAGACACCACTATTCACTGTGAAGCGTTACCGACTGACACTGACTGTATACAAATGAATAAAATAATTGTAAAAACATCGTTCCAAATTCTTTCGCTTTTTTGTTTCCGATGCGATGAACCGATAAGGCGGATTATATCCGTTGTCGCCTAACACGAGCACATAATATTATTATTGAGACAGGGCGGTACTCAAAATTCCAAAGGGCTATAACTTTGTTACTTTAATTTTACCAGAAAAATGCTAAAGGAAAAAACATTTCTTTTGATGAGATCTACTCACTGTTAAAATAAATGACTCAACTTCGAAGTTATATATATATATATATATATATATATATATATATATATATATATATATCTGAAATAAAGGCATTGAAACTGCAATAGAGCTGTTAAATAATGATATGACAAACGTAATAAATTGGTTGAATGTAAATAAGCTTAAACTAAACACAAACAAAGCAAAATATATGCTAATAGGAAAATCTTTAGATCAAAGTACGGTAAATCCTACAATTAATCATGAAAAAAATGTGTTAATCGAATCATTTAAATATTTGGGCATATACGTAGACAGTAAATTAAAATTTGAAGGGCACTATGAGAATATTATTTCAAAAATATCCAAGAAAATAAATTACTTTTAAAGAATTTCGCGTAGCATAAGCGTTTATTCTGAAAAAATTGTGTACAACACTATCATTCTTCCTCATTTGTTATATTGATCGACTATTTTGTTCACAGCAAATGAAACTGTATTTTCAAAATTAGAAAAATTATAAAATAAAGCTACGAGAATCATCCTAATAAAAATAAATATACTAGAATAAATTTTATGCTGAAAGAACTACAATGGTTAAATATCAAATATTTCATAGCCTACTAGGTTTTCATTTTCATATTCAAGTTAAAAAATCATCTTCTACCAAATCACTTAAAAATTTTTATTGTATTGAACAATGAGTGCTACAATTATTCTACTAGAGAAAGTATAGATTTTCATTTACAAAAGTGCAGTAGCAATGTAACGAGCAAGTCAGTATTTCAAAAGGGATTGTACGAATTTAATAAATTAAGTAATGATATCAAGATGTGTGTCAGTTTGAAAATGTTTAAAGGGAAATTGACAAAATATCTCATGGAAAACCACAATTCATAGTGGTGGAATTTTGTATAAAAATATGTAGTATTGAAGACATAATATATTTTGTGATATACTGTGTAATATGGATATTATAGCATTCATGCTAAATAAATCTGAAACAAGCAAACAAACAAACGTTATTTCACAATAATAGTTAGGTTTTCACTTTATCAAATATTTCATATTAACTACATTTCCTAAGCATGAAAGCAGTAAATCAATTTATCAAAAAAGCAGTAGTCTTCAAACTATAATGCTTTTATTATCTTTATGATAGAAGTACTGCCTTTCTATCCTTTTATAAACTATTATGATTTTCACTTATTTATTTATCTTATGTAATAATTCTACTATTATACTATACAGGGTGGCGCATCGAAAACGAAACAGACGCATTTACTGAAAGATCAGTTTTTTTTTGAAAAACGCTCAGACCCGTCGATTTTGTTTTCGAGGGGGACACGCGGGCTACACGTGTTAGCGTGATTTTTTGCCAAACTTGTGTCCCCCTCGAAAACAAAATCGATTGGTCTGGGCGTTTTTCAAAAAAAAAAACTGAGCTGCCAGAAAATGTGTCTGTTTCGTTTTCGATGCGCCACCCTGTATATATTTATCTGTCTATATCATATCCACCTACACCTAGCAATATTTGTAGGTGGCTATGCCTGTAAATACACTGATCAACAGCCAAAAAATATCCTAAATAAAATCTACAAAATATTACTATTTTTAATGTGCTAAAACCGGAATGAAACTTATTTTTTCAATATTAGTTCAAGTTTTAGAGATACGGTAATTATATGTGTTCCTGCTGTGACAGTGTTAATATACTGTAATTCACAAGAATGCACGTGCTACATTTTTATATTCGGCAAGGAAAGATGATGTAATCGGCATGATTGTGTTACGTTATACATACGTGTACATTATATTGTTTTATATTAGCCATTTTTTCCTCAGTTGGCTGACAGCGTTCATGCAAGATGTCTCGAAAGTCTGTAAACAATCCAGATCAGTTTTGTTACGTGTGTGGTGATGTGACTTTTGCGTCTCAGAGACGGTCTATTACTCCACTAATAACAAAGGCATATCAGCTTTATTTCGGTTGTAAACTAGGTGATCAAGACAAACAGTGGGCACCCCACATCTGCTGTAATACATGTGCCTCAAGTCTGAGGAGCTGGTTAAATGACAAAAAACGGTCTATGCGCTTTGTTGTCCCAATGGTTTGGAGAGAGCCTACAAATCATATTAATGATTGTTACTTTTGCATGGTACCTTGTGTTGGACAAGCCACAGGTATGTCCAAGAAAAAAAAATCGGTTATTAACTACCCAAACATACCATCTGCGATGAGGCCTGTGCCTCACAGTGTCGAAAATCCTATTCCAAAACCCCCAGAATCCTACACTTGCTAATAAGAAAACGAATCAGATCATGGCGATCGAGTGATTCGTCAGGAAGAAGATATGCCATCAACGCCAAGAGATCCTGATTTTATACCGAGCACGTCATGCCACCAACCGCACAAAAGAACACAGTCAGAATTAAATGATCTTGTAAGAGATTTAGAACTTCCAAAATGTAAGGCAGAGGTACTTGGATCAAGACTGCAGCAGTGGAACTTGTTAGAAGACGATGTTTCGGTATGTGTTTTTCGTAAACGCCACAAAGACTTAGAACCATTTTTCAATATGGAGAATAACTTGGTTTCCTGCAGTAACATTAACGGCTTACTGGCGGCTTTAAATATAAACTATAACCCAGAAGAATGGAGATTGTTTATAGACAGTTCAACATTGAGTTTAAAGGCAGTGTTATTGCATATTGACATGCATAAAATACGATGAGCACCAATGGCATATTTGTGGCGATTTGAAAGTTGTTGCACTTTTACTTGGGCTGCAGCTAGGCTACACAAAGTTTTGCTGTTTTTGTGTGTGAATGGGACAGTCGGGCAAAGGCACTTCATTACACCAGACAAAACTGGCCTGTTCGTCAATCCCTAGAGCCAGGTCAAAAAAATGTACAGCATATGCCATTAGTAGATTCGAAAAAAAATTTATTACCACCACTGCATATCAAGTTGGGTCTAATGAAAAACTTTGTCAAGGCATTAGATAGAGATGGGTCAGCTTTTCAATACCTGCGTCAGAAATTTCCAAGACTAAGTGAGGCAAAGGTTAAAGAAGGTATTTTTGTTGGGCCACAGATTCGAAATATTTTGAAAGATACACAGTTTGAAAACACTTTAACAGGTATTGAAAAAACTGCTTGGAATGATTTCCGTCTGGTGGTCACTAATTTCTTGGGAAATAGAAAAGCTGACAACTATAAAACCCTTGTCAAAAATATGCTGTCATCGTATCAAAAGATGGGCTGTAATATGTCTCTTAAGATACATTTCCTACACACACACCTGGACTTTTTTCCTGACAATTGCGGAGCCGTAAGTGATGAGCACGGTGAACGTTTTCACCAGGATATTTCAACAATGGAAAAAAGGTACCAGGGAAAGTGGAATCCTTCCATGCTTGCAGACTACTGTTGGAATTTTGGTAGAGATGCTCCAGAAACGATCCATAAAAGAACAGCAAAAAGACAGCGCATATAGTGATTCTTATAAGTATATGAATCTTGTTACTTTTTTTAATATATCCTTAAAAATAAAAAGTTTTTTTTCTAAACCGCAACTAATTTTTTTATTTCATTGTCATTTTTGGATTCAGCGCCACAAAATTAACAAAGAAGTGCACTTTTCCCACAAGATACAATTAAAAAACTAAAATTTGTTGTCCAGTGATACCTACATTCTTCAAGCACTTTCCAGAATCCTTCATCCTGTAGAACAGATACCCCGCAATCATCCCTATGAAGTACGGTCCTGCTCTGGTATGCGACTTCGAATACACCAATGAGAAATCTCTCTGCATCTTCGGCGCCCTCAGGAACTCCGGATAGAAGAACAGCACTGCCGGCAATTCGTGAAGCAGAACGACGAGGAAGTTACTCAGAAGTGACAGGAATATGACGACGCCGAGGGAGGTTAGACCGAGCTTTTTGTTTTTGTTGATTGCGAGGCATAGGAGTACCGCGACGACGAAGTAGTGGAAGTCGCAAGGGAGGTACCAGGAGTGGACCATGCACTGTAAGAGAAATATTAGTTATGGTTAAAACAGGGAAAAATATGCAAATATCTCGGTTATTTCAACAAGCTAGTCACATTGTTCAAAATGTGTTTTTTTGCTGGAACAAACATCATATAGATCCTTGATTTGATTTATTATAATATACTCAGTGCCGGAGAATTTATCAGGTACCCAAATACAGAAAATCAAATTATGCAGGCCAAATTTTTTTTTCAAAATCAAAATAAAGTTCATTTAAAGCAACAAATTTTCTTGGGAGATGTCAATATAAATATTTTGGACGATGATCCCATCACAAATGAATACTTGAATATCCTATCAAGTAACGGATTTCTGTCCTATATAAACCTACCTACAAGGTCCATCAGTGGCACATGTATAGATCACTGCTTTGTGAAAGAACTATCCAACAAAATTACTTGTATACCAATAATCCTAGAAAGCGATATTACTGACCACTTCTCCACTATTTTACTGATATCTTCAAATGAAAAACATTCTAACATCCCTACCGTTAGTAACAACCAGGAAAATGACAAATATTTTGTCGACAATTCAAAACTAATATCAAATGTCAAACAAGAATCCTGGGAACAATTATACTCTATAAATAATATAGACAAAGCAACGGGACTGTTCATAGAGAAAATAAAAAAACTAATAGATATTAGTACCAATAAAGTAATAATTAGTCACAAAGAGAAAAGCAGAAATGCCTGGATTACCAAAGGATTAATAACATCGGCAATAGAAAAAGAAAGACTATATAATGTAATGAAACTAACGCCAACTACAGAGAATACCGACTGCTACAACCAATATAAAAATAAATTTATAGAGCTTGCAAGGCAAACCAAACGAAAACATTACCTAAATAAATTGAATAATAATTCAAATGATCCTAAGCGGCTTTGGACAACTATTGATGAGATTACTGGGAAAATAAAAGTTAAAGAGTGTGTCACTGAGTTAAATACAACATCGGGAACAGTATTAAAAAATACTCAACAGATATGCGATGAGTTTGTACAATTCTTTACTGACATAGGCGAAAATTTAGCAAGTAATATACAAGCAAATGTACAAAATACTCAGCCTCCAAAAAGAACTTTGAACTCATTTATTTTGGATAAAGTCGAGCAATGTGAAGTATACACCACTGTTATGTCCTTAAAAAATCGGAAAAGTCCTGGGTTCGATGGTATTAAAAGCGAGCATTTGAAAATTATAGCCGAGGACATAACAGAACCACTCACTTACCTAATCAACAAATGCTTTGAATCTGGCATATATCCCTCAATTTTAAAAAAAGGTAATATAATACCGATACATAAATCAGGAACAAAAACAGATGTTAACAACTATAAACCAATATCAATAATATCCAGTGTAGCAAAGGTTTTTGAAAAAGTTTTATCTACTAGAATGATTCGATACCTCACAAAATTCAAAATTTTAAGTGAAAATCAGTATGGATTTACAGAAGGGAGGCTACATCGGACGCAATAACTAAAATTGTAAATCAAATACATCAAAATATTGATAACAGAATCCCTTCAATCTGCATTTTTGTTGATTTAAAGAAAGCTTTCGACACAGTTATACACAAATTATTATTAGAAGCATTGGAGAGAATTGGTTTCAGAGGAAACGCGTACTCACTGATCGAAAGTTATTTGTCAAATGGCCCACAATCTGTGCAGATATCAGGATCATTTAGTAAAGAAATGTATATTAAGTGTGGTGTCCCACAAGGAACTGTCTTAGGTCCGCTGTTATTCAATATATATTTAAATGATATTTTCCAAATTAATTGTGTTGGCAAAATAACTAGTTTTGCAGATCATACTGCAATATTATATGAAGGCACTGACTGGTCTGATCTGAAAAATGTAATTGAAAATGATTTTATCAAAATTATTCGGTGGTTTAACAGTAGAAAATTAAGCATTAACTACTCTAAAACACATTTTTTACCATTTGGATCTTATGCTAGACATCTGCCAAATTACACAAATTTCTCCTTCAATATTAATGATCAAAAAATGCAAATTAATAGAGTGCCCAACATAAAATACCTTGGAGTGGTCTTGGATCCTCACTTACGATGGGACATCCATGTCAATTATATTTTAAAGAAAGTTAGATTTGTATCCTACAAAATTAAATACCTTGGGAATATATTGACAGAAAAATATCTTCGAACATTATACCATGCACTGATTGAGCCTCATCTCACATATGGTATATTAGCATGGGGAGCTGCATGTTCCTCACATATCTATAATTTACATGTTTTTCAAAAAAGTATTCTAAAAATGATATTTAAAAAACCGAAACTTTATCCCACTGAAAAATTATACGCAGATGTTCGAATGTATGATATAAGGCAGCTTTATTTCTTACACAGCATCACTCACTACCATAAATTTGTAAACACCGACCAAAAAATTAAACATAATCATTATACCAGGTACAAAATTCGTGGCACAGTAGTTCCTCAACCGCATAAATCATTAATGCAGCGATCATATCTCTATTTAGCGCCTAAATTTTATGAAATTATACCTAAAGACTTAAAAGATTTACGTTTCGGAAATTATTTCAAAAGAAATTTAAAAAAGTGGCTACATTCTATATCTAGGACTGAAATTCATAAACTCATAAATACGAACATCAACTAAATACATAATCTACTGTAGCTAATTTTTGTCCTTTTTTGTCATTTGCATTCTACAGTTTCAACTTAAATTTATTGGTCCATGTACAGGCGATGCCTTCTATTGGGCCTGTTTTGATTTTATATTTATTTACTCATATTGTTTGTTATCTTTGTACATTGAGTGAATAAATATTATTATTATTATTATTATTATTATTATTAAAGAGAAATGGTTGACCAGGTTCCGTTTTCCCACAGCTATTGGGGTTATCGACTGCACGCGTATCTTGATCGAAAACCAGCCCAAATTGGAGACGAATATGTAAATCGAAAAGGCTTTGCCAGTATTAATGTACAGGTTACATGCGACCAGAGTTCTGTTATAACTAGTATAGATGCAAGTTGGCCTGGATCAGTCCATGATGCTCGTATATGGAAAAATTCGGCAGTGTGTGAACTCAAGAAAAAGACAAGAAACAGTATTCTTCTAGGGGACAGTGGGTATGGTATAATGTCATGTCTTATGACTCCTTACACCGACCCCCACAAGGAATATCAGAGAGTCTTTAACTTAACTGCTTACATCAGAGTTGTGATTGAGCATTCATTTGGGCAAGTAAAGCGGCGATTTCCTATCCTGAAGTATGGATGCAGAGTAAAACTGACCAGTATTTCAAAAGTTATAATTGCGTGTGCTGTGTTGCACAATATAGCTAAGCAATTAAGAGATGAAGATTTTCAAGAAAATGACGAAGATGAAGAACAGGACTTGCCATTTATAGAGATTGAAAATGTAGATACTATTCGCGCACAAGGACAAAGGCGGCGAGAGGAATTAGCTCGTCTTATCACCAATAACAATTTAGGTGTTTAATTGGGATGGAAACTTTCATGTAATGCTATGTATATGTCGTTTACTTCAAACGTATACTTAATCTGAAGTCACTTGAAACACTGTGAAATACCGGGTGCGTTTTATATATCTATATTTAACACGCTCTGTTGCTGCAAAAATCGCCAAATTTCGCAGCAAATATCCCCCGTATAAGATCAAAGGCAGTTTCACCGGTCCACGTGGAGTAAAGCAGGCCTATGCGTGGACATAGCCAATGAGAAAGCGTGTATTTCAGAGCTCCGAACAAGTGCAGGTGGTTACTGAAAATTGAAACAGTTTAGCCAGTGCCGTGTAGCGGTGAATAAACGTGTTTTCTTTAGTCTGTCCGTGTTTTTTCATAGATTTTATTAGTTTGTGTGTTTTTGACTTTTGAATACTCAGTTTACTTGTTGATTTAATTGTTGTGTTGATTGTTCTTGTGTGTCGTAAATATGGCTCTTTGGAGACCTTGGGAAAATGCTCCAAGCCACGAGGAGATGGTTGATGAACCTGTGCAGGCAGAATTCTTTCATAAAGATTTAGAGGAACAGACCCAAAGAGTAATCCTAAATATGTATGATTGTCTGAAAAACGAAAATCCAGATTCCTCGCAAAATCAAATTTTAAACAGAATTTGTATCCTGACAAAAATCAGTCGGTCTACCATTTATCGGGTTATAAAAAGGGGAGATGTAGTCAACCATTCCTTCCACAGAAAGCGCATAGGGCAAAAATTAAAAAGAATAGACGTGGGTTTTCAGGAAGATATTCGTCGTATAATATACGGATTTTATAAAGAAAATTTGGTGCCCACGTTGGAAATGATACGGGATAAATTAAAAGATTATCCTGAAGATTTTTATAATTACAAATGCTTAGACTCACTGCACTGTATTGTAAAACTGTGTGGTTTTCAATACAAAAAATTAGATAAAAGAATGGTAATTATGGAGTCGTCTCGAATCGTTGAATTGCGCCAAGAATTTTTGCACAAAGTTAAAATCTATAGAGAGCAGAAAAGAAATCTGATTTACCTGGATGAAACGTGGTATGATACCCATGATGTTGTGCAGTACGGCTGGGTTGACGACAGCAACAAGTGCATTTTAAATGCACCATGCAACCGTGGAAAACGAATCATTATTCTCCATGCTGGCAGTGAAAATGGATTTATACCTAATGCCTTGCTGTTATCTGCCAAAAATATCAAAGAATCATGTGCCGACTATCATGAGGACATGACCTCCGACTTATTTGAAAAGTGGATAGAGCAGCAGTTAATACCAAACATTTCCCCAAATTCAGTGATTATTATGGACAATGCGCCATACCATTCCCGACAGAAAAACAAAATTCCGAATACAGGCACAAAAAAACAAGGCATTATTGATTTTATGAAGGATAAGGGAATGGAAATACCACAATAATCAACCAAAGCCATATTATTGGATCTTATTAAAAGACAAAAAATTGAAAAAGAGTATGTTATTGACAATCTGCTTCAGCAAAATGGCCATGAAGTATTGCGTCTACCTCCCTATTACTGCATTTTTAACCCGATTGAGTTGGTCTGGGCTGCTTTAAAAAAAAAAGTAAGAAAACATAATCATACCCCTCAATTAAGTGAATCGCTATTGGCCACAATAAGAGATGCAGTATCTCATATTGCTGCCACAGACCTATGGAAGCAGTGTTCTAGGCATATTATTGAAAAAGAAAATGAATATTGTGTTTTGCCTCCTGTAAATCCCGTTGTAGCTCCTCTACAAGATGACTCTAGCGACAGCTCCGAAGGCGAGGATGATATATAAATACCTATAATGTAAGTCTTTATATACCTTTTTATATACCTAAATGCTATGTAAATATTTGCCTATGTCAAACGTTGGAATTCTGTAATTTTTCCATTTCTTAACTATTAATTCTACATAAATTAAACTCCCAATATAAGTATTTTTTATCCCAAATCAAAAAAATAAGAAGATAGTAAAATTCATTTATTGTGATATAAAAACATTATTATTATCGTTCTAAATAAATGACCGCACGCCTATGATACGTCATGAAATTACAAAGGACGCGCCGACCAAAGGTTTTTATGCTATTTCAAGTGACTTCAGATAAAGTATACAAAGATGTATATATTTACTTAAACTAAAAATGAACTTACACGTTTGAACTGAAAAAAAAACGTTTAATTATTTTTTTTTTTGTTATAAATGATACATATTACATATACGTCTATTTACAGGTTTTGGTAAATATTATCTCCAACAACATACTCTTGCGGGGCTTTTTCCTTTGATGCCTCGTTTAAATTTTTTGTAGAGTAATATTGTTGTTGGAGACGAGCAACTTTCATTTGTTCAACTAAAACTAATCGTTGAAGCTGGGTTGTCGTTAACTGCCTCGTCTCGTCAGACTCTTGTTTGCCCGAAGCAAAGGTAGGCTTCGGAGGAATTTTTTTTGCAGCAACCTCTTCAAACGATGTGTAGGATCGCTTTTTGTTAGCTACTACTCGAGGCATAATCATCTGATGAGCGTCGTTTTCCACCATAATGTCATCCTTTGAAGTAGGTAAAGAAGGTTGACTTGCCACGCCAATTGCAAGAGCCCATAATAAAAATATACATGCATGATAAGTACCTACAAGGTAATAGTAAAGACGTGTATTTCTCACCTAGTACCCGACTTAGTACAGGATTTATGTCCACATCCATAACTTTCTCCCAGGACAAAAGACGAATGGGCTTGTTCCCTGTTTCATTTTTGTCAGTTTTATTTTTCAGTCGCGTTTTCATATTGTTCACTTTGTTCATAAAATCTTTAATATCCATCTCCTTGCCAAATAAAGTAACGTATCCCTTAACGATATCAGTTAATGCAGCAGTTTTCTTCTTTTTCATCGCTGAAACTTGAGATTTCTCGAGAATCTCCGAAAATGCTTGGACTTTTTCAGCGATAAACATCATCTCGTTAGGGGCATCTTCGGTAACTTCTGTTCACTATCGGTGTCAGACATTTTAAATATTTTATTTACTTTAAAATAGCTGCATAAATAAGTTAGATGGATCTTCTTTACATCAATTGACGTGCGAACTGCTTTTAATTATGAGACAAATAAGATCAACCCCGTCAGTTACAGACCTCATACGCGTTGATTGCACGATGCAAGTCATTTCGTGTCGAAATCGCTAATCTCCGTACGTTTTACTTTATTTTCCCGAAGCATTTGCTTGCAAGGAAGAGGTAGAGATTATGAATACGAATTAGAGCAAAACCTTTTACTTCTACCTTTTGCTTGTACCTTTTACTTCAAAGGCTTCATTTTTATAAATACGGGCTAATGAATATCCTTTTACTTATGCCACTGCTTTGAAGGATATGCTTATACTCAAAAGGCAAAAGCATTTACTTCAAATTATTATAAATACCTGCAAAATTTGCAAGTACAAGGATATCCTTTGTTTCATTATTATTATTTATAATTAAAAAGCCTTTGAGCCAGTAGCGTAGCTGTGATGGTATAAAAGGGATGGTGTAGGTTTAGACCTAATTAAAACTCATAATACAATCTCTGTGCTGACGAGTTGGACATGCACTTCATCACTTAAACTTAAAAGGCTAAAAAATATGTATTAGCCAGCAAGTGACCTTTATATAATGACAATAAATCTTGTTAATTCAAGATAACGCGATGTTCAACTTTGTGTAATCGACAGTAATCTCCGAGGGCAAGACAATAAAACAATGTTCCAAAATGTTCAGCTGTTTATCACATCGTCGTAATAGATTAAAAACGCAGTGTCGAGAATCATTTTAATTCCTAATGTGGTTGGTAATTGGTGTCTTTTATATCAAAGTATTAATTTAAATCCATTATCATACTCAGTAACATGCAACATGCAATAACCTTACAAGAACACGGAAATGAAAGATCGAATAATATGTAATGGCAGTATGCTAATATGGATAATTTGACTAGCCTTGAAATGTTTCGCCATGTCTTTTCACGTTAACGTTTATTCGTATCAGCTAATTTGTAAATTCTACGATTTGTTTTCAGTTATAAAATTGATCTACCAGCCGCAAGGGTATTACGTATCATGGAAAGACACTTTCAATGCGATGGTGCTTCAGCTATCAACGTTTGGTTCTGATGTGATGTGGTCCGCAGTCGGAGGAAGCACTAACCGTGGACGGTATCGAAAAAGTCCAAAGGCCCGCATGCGCATAGTAACAGATCCTTCTTCTCCAAACCATTGGTCAGCAATCAGAGGCGCAGTAGCAGCAAACTGGAAGCATTTTTTATGCTTAACGGGGCTCCTACAATCACGAGCACCATCTGCTGAGGTAACGGGGGGTGAAAAGGAAACGAGGGTGGGCTGGCCTTAGACGGCGCTACTTTAAAAGAGGAAAGGGTGACTGCGGGTGCATACCAAGGTAAATTTTCTAATAACAGAGTCGGATTTCGATTAGCGATCTAGAATGTAAATCGTTTCTTATTTTGGTACTCAGCAAGTGATCATTTAGTATTTTTCTCCGCTTGTTACTGTTCTTCGATATTGTGTTGTTGAATTGTTGTTGGTGTGATTGTTCTTGAGTGCCTTTCTTTATCAAGGCCGATAATGGACAATAAAGGGTCATATGCGACCATTTTAATTACGAATGCAGTGAGTTTAATTCATGATGAGGACAACAATAGTGTGGAGCAGGTCAACTTTATAATCGCAAAACACATTGGGGTAAGCGAATAAATTATTGCAAGAAGATGTCATACCATGGAAGATGTGCTGCAGCTGTAGTGAGCCACAATACCCAGCGGCCTGTAAATGCGGTCTAAATACATTTGCGTTCTAAGCTTAGTCCAACCTCGCTTATCGCTAAGATGGAACAAAGACTCAAACGCAAGAATGTTGAAAAGAAACTCGGACCAAAAAAAACTGATATAAAAATCACTAACAATTCGGATAGCAATTCCAAAGAAAATGAATAGTTTTATGGCGAATTCAATAAAAAACCTGACATTAAAAACAAAGTCCACGGGGTGCTAACGATCCACTTTTTCGATTTTATCCACCAGGATCTTTTTACCCACCATAATTCTTGCGGAAAGACAAAATTTTGTAAAACGCTTTGATAGCACCTTAGGCAATTATGTCCTGCTTATATCCAGAAAAGCATCACAAACTGCAGAACACAAGTTGAAGGTAACGGCGAAATGGGTACATTTCACGGGTCATGAAATTCAAATGAAAATGCAGGTATAAAATCTACGAAATTATCGTTCTCAAAAACATAACGTATTTCCTTGACATATCGATAATTTTAAAGTTCCACGCTAAATTCCCCTATACTTGACTGGAGTGATATCCGAATTCATTCTTCCCTACTGTCGGCAGTTGCAGATAGATCTGTTGGCTCTTGGTGTCAAACCTATAGGGCAGGTACCGATTTTCTCAAATCGTGAGCACTTTATTCGTCGGATTTTCATTACTTCAATTTCGTGTAACCACTGAGATAAGAAGCTTCTTAATAATAGAACGTGTTTCACTGATATCAAAGATGCAACATTTAGAATCACCTTCCCCCAACCCCCACTTTTTAAGCAGTACAATTTTTTTCTGTCAATGATAAGGAACCCCTGTAACGTCAAAAACGGAATTTTAGCAATTGTTACGTTTTCTTTTTTTGCCTATAGCACCGTTGCCACTGGACTAAAACTACAAAGCTTTAGCATACTAGTAACCCCGTGTGGAAATTTCATAAAAATCCGAGCGGTTATTTCCAAGTTGATGAGTGATACAATTTTTCATATGACTTGAAAAAACGTAACATCTCATTTTAAAAATTTTTCGCGACTACAAGACTGCCTCGCCTATGGCGTTGGAAGTAAAACGGTTTTAAAATCGAAGAGTATCAGCGATCGCGATTATGACTACCTATTTGCAGAACGAGTTATCTACGCGATATTATATGAAATAGGGCCACCAAATTATCTGAATACGTCCTGTCCTTTCTTAGGCCCGTATCGTCAGTAGTCCCTACAATTGTAGGGCGCCTGTATGACCTCCTTGTTTGTCATAGTTTTCTACTTCTCCGTGTCAGAACTCTATTTTGAGGTTATGTCACAAACATTTATTTACATCAAATTGTGCTTGCTTTTGAGTTATATCATGTTTTATCAGCCTAAAATTTCCTACAATTTAAAAAGAAAACATATCTTCACAATAGCAGAGCGCTGACGCTGACACGGGACAAGTGTAATCTAGAAATTGTTGAAGGAGAGAAAGCAGTATGACAATCAAGGAGGCCATAAACGCGCTCTACAATTGTAGGGACGACTGACGATACGGGCCTTAGTCCGTACATTGCGCCGCAACGCTTGGGTTGGCAGCACGAAACAGTAGACAAAATTCGTCCAAAATACGATTTGTAGAGGTTTGCGTACTTCGAAATTTATGCTTTATTTTTAGTTATTTTTGGATGAAATTTCCAGGGAGTGCTGAAAACAAAACACCACAGGGTGCTACAGCGCCAATTTTTCATTTTTTTCACTAGGTTCTTTTTAAAAAAATATTGAAAAATGGAGTGTCAGTTTTGAAGCAGCTGAACCCTTGTAAATGGCTTGAAACTCACTGCGTCGGAGCCGCTTTAACGCTAGCAAATGACAGGAGAATAACTAAAAATACCTGTGCTACTCGGCTCTCAGAAACTGCTTTCTTCACAAAAATTTAGATTTAGACACAGGTAAACAAAAACAAAGTTAAACGTTGACATTGCTGCCTCAGCATTCGTCAAATATAGTCATTATGTTGCAAAAAAAAACAAGTTGCAGAAATTATTTTTTCTGTATGGAACACTTTTACTTTCACAGGTGTACATATATTACCTTTTTCGAAATTGAGGGATACGTGGCGGATTCAAAGTTTTTGTTGATTAGGTAAGTGAGTGGTTGTGATATGACCTTGGCTATAAATTCAAATGCTTGCTTTTAATACCGTTCAACAAAGAACTTTCTCGATTTTTTAAGGAAAAAGCTGTAATAAGTGGTGTATAGTTCACGTTACTCTACTTTATCCAAAATAAATGAGTTCAAAGATCTTTTTGGAAGATGGACACATTTTCTTGTATATAACTTGCTACGTTCTAAGCAGTATCACTAAAAAATTGTACAGAGATGCATCGCATATTTGTTGAATATGCTATTATACAGGGTGTCCGCAAAGTTGGGGTTTTCCTTTTCAGAAACAACTACCCTTGAAATAACAAAGGTAATGTGTGAAATAAAGGAAAAAGTACTCACTCTCCAGTTGACGAGAAGGGCTAAGTACGTCTCTGCCCGAAATCATACCGCTCCAACAGAAAATGAAATCAGCTGATGCGCTATCGAGCAGACGCCGGCGGTGGTGCAGACCACGAACAGAGGTAACAAATATGACCATCGTGCAGAAACCACATTGATTGTCTTACACTTAATGGCACATCTTCTAACAAGGAAGGCAAAATGTTGCGTAAAAAGTCTAGGTATTGCATCCCGTCCAATCGATTTAGGAGAATATCCAATGACCATGCCAGCCCAAACATTCACCGAAAATGTTTGTTGAAAATGTGCCCGACGGACAGCGTGCGGATTTTCTACTGACCAAACATAACTGTTGCGAAAGTTATTCACCCCATTATGCGTGAACGTAGATTCGTCTGTCACCAATATGCACTTCAAAAAGTCCGGATTATTGTCATGTTGATGCAACAACCACTCACAAAGCCGCACTCTTGCTGGAAAATCGTCAGGTTGAAGGGCTTGTACACGTTGGACGTGAAACGGATACAGCCCCTCTTCACGCAGCGTTTGCCACACTTTAGTTTTTGATACTTGCACTTCTCTAGCCGCGTCTCTAGTGCTTGTTGTTTTTTGAAACGCAATCGATTATACGGGTTCGTTTACCTCTACACGCGTGACCGTAACCGTCGGTTGAAGGTTGCATACTGACCTGACACACTGACCTGGACCCAGTTCTGTCGTCGGGTTGAGCTAGTGTCCTAGTACCACTCGGGGATGTCGCGAGTCGCGGCTACAGGACGGTATTCAGATATTTTTGTTTTTGCAGAGCCCTTTATCTCGGTTCCCTTAAGACATTGGTGTATATGGTACTGAGAAAATTTGCTTATGTTTTCAAGATCTACACGTCGTGTAAAGGAAAACCCCAACTTTGCGGACACCCTGTATATTAGTACGTTTTAGTAAATTAAATGAAATTGATTATTCGCTTTGAACATTTTTCTTAGATCTCTCTGTATCATTCTGAACAAAAAGTTTCTTAGTAATTTCATTCTAAGGTCGACAGTGCTTCATAAGCGATTTAGCCTGATACCAAAACGGAAGAGAGTAGCAAAACACATCATGGCATGCGCTAGCAGTACAGTGCGATGCGTTCAGTTAGTAAAGTACTCACCATGTGCTCTTCGTTCACATAATTGCTGATATACAGCAAGTTCGTCCACCAGTTTTCTCTGCAGTCTTGAACTTCAGGATTTATTATGGTTTTCCACATCGGACCTGAACCAGTGTACTTGAATAGTGTGGCATAGTAGAAAATCACGAACGCATATAATGGTGTTAGCCTGTGAAATCAATGTTGAATCATGAAATCTTCGCAACTTTGCGAAAAGGTTCCTAAATTTGTGGAAAATATGGTCCGTTTGGCTTAAGGAGATACTGGACGAAATCAAATCCTCGTATTTATGAGAGAAATTTTTCAACTCGATTTAAAAACAATTTTTTACAAACTACAATAATTGTTTTTGCTACGGAGCAAGTTTAATTGTTTTTTGATGATTCTGACGAGAAAAGGACCTCAAGTTGTCGGTTTTTAAATCCTCAAAATCTGTTAATAATCATTATTATTGAAGTAACCAAGTATCTAAGTAAAGTTCGCCTGCAAGATCCTAAAGAATATCCTTGCTTTGTTCATTTTAAAAAAGTTTTATTTCGCTGCTAACAAGCCAGCATTTTCGGTGTCTTCTAGAGGAATGTTAACATAGGCAACCTCAAAAAAAATTAAATGTTTTTCAACAGGTTTTGAGCATTGAAAACGACAATTTTTAGGGTATTTCGACTATGAATTGCATACAATTCGGAAACGATCTGCTTCAAAAATCAGGTTCGAAATGATCGAAAAGCTCAAGATAAAATTTGGGATTGATAAAAATATTTTTTTTTATTTACTGACAAACGAGATTCTGAAAAAAAAAATCGAGTTGGAAAATTCCTCTCACAACTCTAGTTTTCTTATGACATTACCTTTATTATTTTTTTTATGTCTACAAATATACTTGCCTCATGTATCTCAAGAAGATAATAATCGCTGGGTTCGTGATTTTTTTGTCATACTGCACTAGAAGAGAGTAGGTAACCAATAATCCGCTCAAGACGAAGAATGAGTCAACGAAGAGATCACCGTGGAAGAAGAGAGTTCCTACTGAAGAGCGATATTGCTGAAATATCAAAAAAATCCAAATGTCTCATTATTGAAGTATTTTCTTTACAACCCTCGTAGAAGCCCGGCAAGGAGACAAAAAAAATTCACAAAAATTCCATAGCCGGCCATCGCTCTCCTCACAACTTGGTTGGACCTCAAAATTTGCATAATTGGCATGATTTTTTGTACAATTTTGAGAAAATCTGCTACATCCCACTCTCCGAAAAGTTTCCGGTCACTTACACCTTCATAAAATGGCCATCCTTGAGAAGAAGTAATACGGACGCCCATGGGAACCAGTGATAAATGCCCAAATGATGTGTATACATTGTTATACCACCGTTATTTTGTAAACAAAAAGGTACTAAATTATGGATATATCTACAGGGTGTCCCGAAAATAGTGTGCAATATTCTACCAGCGGTTTCTAGAGCTTAAAATATACTTTGAAGTTGAGTCATTAATTTTCAGATAATGATTGTAGAAGTAAGATAAACCAAAATATGTGTGTAAAAATAAAAAAAAATTAAAAAAAAATGTTACCTTGTTTTATAAAGTATCCTCCCGACAAGTATTTCAGTGCGGACCTGTATTTGATCATGCGGTCTTGGAGCACCGGCATTCCCTCCCCTGTGAGGTCTTAAGTCACCTGATTCACGAGCCCTTTGTACTACATTAACAAAGGCACGAGGGGTTGGTTGCACTCGATTGGGAAACCTATCCGCATAAATCCGTGATGCCGCGTAAATAAGAATGTCCACAAGTTCAGCATTTTCGTAAACATGTGCCATTTTTGATTTCGTTTGAGCCACGCAACAGACACCACTATTCACTCACGCGTTACCGACTGACACTGACTGAATACAACTGAATAAAATAATTGTAAAAACATCGTTCCAAATTCTTTCGCTTTTTTGTTTCCGATGCGATGAACCGATAAGGCGGATTATATCCGTTGTTGCCAAACACGAGCACATAATATTATTATTGATACAGGGCGGTACTCAAACTTCGAAAGGGCTATAACTTTGTTACTTTAATTTTACCAGAAAAATGGTAAAGGAAAAAAACATTTCTTTTGATCAGATTTACTCACTGTCAAAATAAATGACTCAACTTCGAAGTCACCCTGTATATATAAATAAAAATTTTGATTTTAATCTAATAATTTTACACTGCTAACAATGTCAGCTTAACGTCAAAATAAGGCATAACAAATCAAAACAACTTTTGTTTGCAGTCATGGCTAACCATGTATAATCAACAATTCATTTAAATTCGCAGTACATTTCCTATCATGTGACAAATTTTTTAGTTTGGTTTTCTTCAAAAATGACAATTTATCGATATTCAATAAGAGTACCTTTTTTATGTAGAACACCCTAAATTTTCAAATTCTAAAATTGAATTTCAAAAATAGAATCACACAAAAATTTTGGGGCTAAAATAACCTGAGTCCGTTCCTGTTACATACGCTTCCAAACAAAACTGTCTAAATTTGTTAATATTTTTAAATCCAGCATAAAAAACTAGGCTACAATACCAAATTTTATGTCTTTATCTCAACACGTTTCGGAAATATTAAAGAAAAACCATCTTCAGGGAAGCCCCTTTAAAAGACCGTAGCGCCTTTAGGAGACGTTTGTCGACCTATGTTTATATAAACTTTTCTTCCTATTTTAAGCTCTAGAAAACGCTGGTAGAATATTGCACACTTTTTTCGGGACACCCTCTATATGTTTAATTAAAAATGCCAAAAATAGAAATAATGTGTAATTATGCATAATTTATGACTTCTAATAGCAGTTGTTTTTGTGCCTGACCAGATACAAAAAATTGTTTACAGAACATGTATTAAATAACTAATTCAATATCAATCTACCAGTAATGAGATACTTTTAAAAATAATGTTCCGTAGGCTAATTCTAAGTATGAATAGAACAACGCAAGTATAACATGAAGTTTGACCTTGCTTTTTGGGAATGATTGTGAGTTTTGGTGAAAGATCTGTTTCACCTCTTGTCAACGCTTTCTCCAAAATAGACGTAAGAGTATCATGGCAATGACATCAATATGTTTGAGAATCCGCCTTTAGAAATACAAAAAACAACTCAGAGCACACAGCCTGATACTACTCAAACTCAAATGAGGAAAATCTTCATAACTCCAAAATTAGTGGCATCATTAGGTTCTTGGACATAACACTGACGAGTTTCATATAAGCAAGTCCTACGTTTAAAGAATTCGTACCAAAAAGCGAAAGGAACGGATTGTTATAAGGTATCAAATAAAACAAAACTATTTAATTAACAGACGTCAAAAAACAAAATTGGATCTGCATTATCAAGATCAAAAAGTATTTCTGTTGATATACCACAAGGTACTAAACTAGGTCCACTACTATTTATTTTATACATTAATGACATTTGTAATATTTTAGATTATTGTAAATTTCAGATATTTGCAAACGATAACATTAATATAAATATCAGATTAAAATGTGACACCGCTTTAAAAATGCTAAATTCTCACTTGGCAAAAACATAAATTGCTTAAATTTAAATAAACTTAAATTTAATACTTCTAAAACAAAGTGTATGCTAATAGGAAAATATCTAAATGAAAATACTATCACAGTTAGGATAAATGATGAAATAATCGAAAATGTTGAATTAATTAAATATTTAGGTATATATATATATACAGGGTTATCCAAATTAAGTGTCCACCATTGGTAACTTTGTTATTAGTAAAAATACAAAGTTGTTTAAATTGGCAAACTAGTAGCATTTTTAACGCTGGTAAAAATGAGAAATAAAAAAAAACAATTGAGAGTCGTTATTTTGATTTTTTTCAGTAAAATAACATTTTTTTAAATGGAAACCCCTGTATATTATATTTTTTTCTGTTAAAGCATCAAATTTTAAACAAAAAAGTTCATAATGACTTTTCCGCTAAAGTCAAAAATAAAGTCAAAATAACGATAAATATTTTTAATTATTTGCAGTATTATAATATTAAGACGGCTATGAAAACAACATGGCGTTCGCGATTTGACAGCATTAAGATAAGCGACAAATTGTTAAACTGGACATACTCGCAACTAGAAGGCTTTGGAAAACAATGATAAAATCAAATAATGTCAAACATTAGTGTAAATACTTGTTTATAAGCTTTATTGTGTCATTAATTTAAAGAAAAATGTTCTCCCATGAAGAAAAGTGTGATATGTTAGAATGCTATTTAGTGTGCAGAAAATCCTCCTTGAGAGCAAGAGAATACTACAGTGAATTATATCCCGCTCGCATTCAACCGTATGAACGATATTTTCTGAGACTTTATCGAAAATTTAGGGACAACGAAAATGTTTTTGCTAAAACAAGGGCAAAAAAAGAATTCATAATAAGCGAGGCCACGGAAATTGCAGTTATTGGATATTTTGAAGCTTATCGTGAGAATTCAATAGCAGATATTCTCAAGGACTCTAATTTCAGTTATGGTACTGTTCAAAGGATTTTAAAAAAATACAAATTTATTCCGTATAAGTACCGACCAGTTCAAACGCTTTTGGCAGGGGATCCAGAGAGAAGACTTGTTTTTTGCCATTGGTATCTTAGCTTCTGTCGCCAAAATGTAAATAACTTTCGTTACCTTTTATGGACAGATGAATCAAATTTTTCAAATTCTGGAATGTTTAATAGAAAAAACCACCATTATTGGTCAAGAGAAAATCTTTTGTTAGTACATCCAAGAGGCCCACAAGTCCGTTTCAGTTTCAACGTTTGGTGCGGTATAATTGGTTCAAAAATTGTTGGCCCGTTCTTTTATGAGGGAACCCTAACTGGTGAAAGATATGTGGAATTTATGTCAGAAGTTCTGACTAATTTCTTAGACGAATTGGATCTTATAAGTAGACGTCATCTGCATTTTCAGCAAGATGGCGCACCTGCCCACAACTCCAGAGGTACTTATCATTTTCTAAGTACTACTTTTAATGATCAGTGGATAGGAACAAATGGCCCAATACAGTGGCCTCCCAGATCACCAGATCTAAACCCACTTGATTACTTCTTGTGGGGTTACTTAAAGAACCAAATTTACGAGCGAAGGTACGATAACCTTGACGCGTTAAAGACTGCAGTTAGGGAAAAGATAACCCAGATAGATGGTAGGACCATACTTAAGACAGTTCGAGCAGTTGAAAAACGTGCCCAAAAATGTATTGAAGGACAAGGTGGTGTTTTCGAGCATCTTCTTTAAAAAAAATTGTTATTGTATTTTGTAAGATTATAAGTTGATGTTGAAAATAAAGTTTGTCGATACAATTTAATTGTTTCAGATTGGAGGCCATAACTTCAACAATTTGTAACCTAGGAGAAAAGTTATTGTAAGCTTTTTTGTTTAAAATTTGATGCTTTAACAGAAAAAAATATAATATACAGGGGTTTCCATTTAAAAAAATGTTATTTTACTGAAAAAAATCAAAATAACGACTCTCAATTGTTTTTTTTTTATTTCTCATTTTTACCAGCGTTAAAAATGCTACTAGTTTGCTAATTCAAACAACTTTGTATTTTCACTAATAACAAAGTTACTAATGGTGGACACTTAATTTGGATAACCCTGTATACAGGGTGACTTCGAAGTTGAGTCATTTATTTTAACAGTCAGTAGATCTGATCAAAAGAAATGTTTTTTTCCTTTACCATTTTTCTGGTAAAATTAAAGTAACAAAGTTATAGCCCTTTGGAAGCTTGAGTACCGCCCTGTCTCAATAATAATATTATGTGCTCGTGTTTGGCGACAACGGATATTATCCGCCGTATCGGTTCATCGCATCGGAAACAAAAATGCGAAAGAATTTGGAACGATGTTTTTACAATTATTTTATTCAGTTGTATACAGTCAGTGTCTGTCGGTTAGCGTGTGAATAGTGTCTGTTGCGTGGCTCAAACGAAATAAAAAATGGCACATGTTTATGCGGATCGGTTTCCCAATCGAGTGCAACCAACCCCTCGTGCCTTTGTTAATGTAGTACAACGGGCTCGTGAATCAGGTGACTTAAGACCTCACAGGGGACGGCATGCCGGTGCTTCAAGACCTCACGATCAAATACAGATCCGCACTGAAATACTTGTCGGGAGGATACTTTATAAAACAAGGTAAATTTTTTTTTTTAATTTTTTTTTTATTTTTACACACATATTTTGGTTTATCTTCCTTCTACAATCATTATCTGAAAATTAATGACTCAACTTCAAAGTATATATATTGATAGTAAACTAAAGTTTCAGGATCACTATGAATACACTATTTGAAAAGTGAGTTCAAGTGCTAAGAATGTGTCACCGATTAGTCGAATTGCCTTTCTTTTGTTGGGAGTCTACAAAGTAGCTCTAGATACGAGAGCTATACTCTAGTATCGTGCCTAATAAAAAATATCTTAAAGACTCAATAAATATCCCAGCGGTTCAAGCCAAGACGTCTCTTCAGTAAAACGGATTCATATTTGTCGCTAGGTCTCGATCAAAGACCGGCCTTCGTTCGAGACAACAAACAACGCATCATTTTTCGTTAATTGCCAAAATGTAGCTTTCTGTCTAGATCGAAATAGGCCACGGTCACGATCAACACGATCTGTGATTCATATTTACCTACATCTGAAGCGGTATAAGTTAGCGAACGGTATTTGTTATTGTTATCGTCAAAAAATAAAGCAAAGGACGAGGACAGATTTGTGACGAAATTATTACCTGTTTAATCGTGTACAAAATAATTTGAATAATAATTGGAATATAAACTATGAAACTTATAATGTGATTTGCCGATTTTATGTCTAATAAACGTAATTAGGGTTTCGGCAATGATCCAGAAAATAATTATACTAAGTGACATATAAATCCGAACACGCAGTTTAAATGGTTTTATTTTAATAAAAGTACGTAATGAAGCATAATAAGTAAATGATAAAAATTTCAAAATGATTGCACTGCTTTAAAGCCCTTTGACCTTTAATAATGTGTGGATGCACCCTGATGTGCTACGCATTCTCCAACGCGCCTAGGCATGCTTCTGATCAGGTGGTCAATGTCCTCCTGTGGTATCTCATTCCAGGTAACCACCAACTCCTCTCGAAGTGCTTCTAGAGTCTGAGGAGGACGTTGCAAATTGAGCAATCTCCTACCCATCATATCCCACACGCGCTCAATTGGGGATAAGTCGGGAGATCTTGGTGGCCATGGTAACAATGTGACATCATTATGTTGAAAGAAGTCTATTGTGACTCTTGCAACATGTGGTCGGGCATTATCTTGTTGGAAAGTTGGATCTGCCAGGGTGTCAAGATAGACAATACTGTTCCATTCCTGATCCCAGAGTGACCGTTGTCTGCACCACTCAAGGCGATTACGTCGGTGTTCTCGAGTTAAAGGGAGGACCCATTGTGGCCGGTATGAAAACAAGCCAAAACTTCTCATTCGTCGGTAAACAGTTCGCATGCCAATAGGTCTTCGTGTTCTGCAAACCATTCATTTGCAATGGACCTGGTAGTGGAGAAACGGTCCCTTAAGGCCAATAATCTTAGGCGGCAATCTTCACGGTCTGTTGTTCTACGGCGGCGTCCAGTGCCCCTTGCTCTTTGCGTACGGTCTTCTCGAAGACATGCCTGACAACACCTAACCACAGTGTCTACACTTCTTTGCACTCTAACTGCAATTGCCCGAAAAGAAAGTCCAGCTTCCCGAAGTTCCACTATACGCCCCCTATCAAACTCACTAAGTTGACGAAATCGTACAGGTCTCCGTACTCTAGGCATCGTAAAGGATGTCAAGAACCAAAATCAGCCAACGTTGATTCTTTACTGCGGCTGAAATATTCATTTTTGGAGCGTTAGTGAATTAAAAAAAGCAGTATAAAAACCGGAATGTCCAACTGATAGGGCTGAAAATTTTTTCACTTGTTATTTACAGTAAGATAAATAGATTCACCAACTTTTATAAAAATAAAACCATTTAAACTGGGTGTTTGGATTTATATGTCACTTAGTGTATAGAGATTAACCCGCAACTAAGGTGAGGTCAAATTTTTGTTTACAGGGTGTAGCGTTAGTAATGAAGCAACGGAAGTTAGGTCATAGAGGGCTTCAAAACCTATCGAATGAAGCCCTATATGTGTTGTCCGAAATTTGATAGTTCAGGAGATATTTGCAATTTTGTTAAATTTCGAAAAAACGGGATAATGTACTTTCATTGCAATTACAACTAAACCATTAGGTTTATGGCTGTGATGTTTTTTTTTTGAGAGGAGCTGAATGGTTAGTTTTAGCAATGGTTATGACACTTTTTGACAGAGCTAATTGAAAATCAACGCAAAAAATCTTAAATTCATTTCTTGTGAAAGCTGATTTGGCTATTTGCGTAAAAAATCCGCTATTTTGATTTTACAAAATGATAATCACACAGTATTACTCGCTCTGCTAGGACGAATCTAACAGTACCACATATGTCAAAATCCATTAAGTCGTTTGGATTCGGACTGTAGCTCGTAAAATAGGATTTCTCGTTTACATGTATAGACACCCACCAGCGTCAAACATACAGATTTTTTAAGGTGAGGCACTTATCTCAGCAAGCTGAAATTTTCAGGGTTTATTCTGCATGGATTGAAATAGTTTTTACAATAAAATGAATAATGAAATACAACCTCAATTTTTTTCTACCGCCCTCCAAACTTGAGGGATGGAAGAGATTTTTCACAAAAAAATGAGTATTAAATTTTTTGCGTTGATTTCTAATAAGCGATGTCAAAAAGTGACATAACCATTGCTAATACTAACCATTAGCTCATCTCAGAAAAAAAATCACAGCCCTAAACCTAACGGTTTAGTTGTAATTGCGACTGAAAGTTCACTATCCCGTTTTTTTCGAAATTTCAATTGCAAATATACTAAGTGACATATAAATCCGAACACCCAGTTTAAATGGTTTTATTTTAATAAAAGTTGGTAAATGTATTTATCTTGCTATAAATAACAAGTGAAAAAATTTTCAGCCTTATCAGTTGGACATTCCGGTTTTTATACTGCTTTTTTTTAATTCACTAACGCTCTAAATATGAATATTTCAGCCGCAGTAAAGAATCAACGTTGGCGGATTTTGGTTCTTGACATCCTTTACGATCGGTTACGATGCCTAGAGTACGGAGACCTGTACGATTTCGTCAACTTAGTGAGTTTGATAGGGGGCGTATAGTGGGACTTCGGGAAGCTGGACTTTCTTTTCGGGCAATTGCAGTTAGAGTGCAAAGAAGTGTAGACACTGTGGTTAGGTGTTGTCAGGCGTGGCTTCGAGAAGGCCGTACGCAAAGAGCAAGGGGCACTTGACGCCGCCGTAGAACAACAGACCGTGAAGATCGCCGCCTAAGATTATTGGCCTTAAGGGACCGTTTCTCCACTACCAGGTCCATTGTAAATGAATGGTTTGCAGAACACGGAAGACCTATTGGCCTGCGAAGTGTTTACCGACGAATGAGAAGTTTTAGCTTGTTTTCATACCGGCCACATTGGGTCCTCCCTTTAACTCGAGAACACCGACGTAATCGCCTTGAGTGGTGCAGACAACGGTCACTCTGGGATCAGGAATGGAACAGTATTGTCTTTAGTGACGAGTCTCGATTTTATTTAGGCATGCACGATGGTCGTACCAGGGTTAGAAGGCGACGTGGTGAAAGGAGGAATCCACAGTTTTTTGTTGAAAGACATGTTCATCACACTGTTGGAGTTATGGTTTGGGGTGCTATAGCTTATGGTTCCAGGTCACCTTTAATCTTCATCAGAGGTAACATGAACGCGCAGCGTTATATCCACGAAGTTCTAGAACCCCATCTTTTACCCTATCTTGACACCCTGGCAGATCCAACTTTCCAACAAGATAATGCCCGACCACATGTTGCAAGAGTCACAATAGACTTCTTTCAACATAATGATGTCACACTGTTACCATGGCCACCAAGATCTCCCGACTTATCCCCAATTGAGCACGTGTGGGATATGACGGGTAGGAGATTGCTCAATTTGCAACGTCCTCCTCAGACTCTAGAAGCACTTCGAGAGGAGTTGGTGGTTGCCTGGAATGAGATACCACTGGAGGACATTGACCACCTGATCAGAAGCATGCCTAGGCGCGTTGGAGAATGCGTAGCACATCAGGGTGCATCCACACATTATTAAAGGTCAAAGGGCTTTAAAGCAGTGCAATCATTTTGAAATTTTTATCATTTACTTATTATGCTTCATTAAGTACTTATACAAAATTTTATTAAAATAAAACCATTTAAACTGGGTGTTCGGATTTATGTGTCACTTAGTATATAAACCTTCGTCATTCATAGTCAGACATCAACACAAGAAACCCACTATGAGGGTAAATTTTTATACTTTTTTCATAGCTATCTTTTGTATGATAGTAGCGAATGTTTTCTTACCTCTTCTACCATATCAAAATTGAGAACAGCTGAAGAAAGGTGAGTCCCAAATCTGTGGTCCATGATTATCATACAGATGCAAAACACTCTGATTCCGTACAAGATAGACAGCGCTTTGTTAGATCCGTCAGCTCGTGGTAATTTCTTGAAGTTTCTTTGTATCGAAAATGATAAAAATAACTTCGAGGCTTGAGCTCCTGCATTCGGAAAATCATAAAAAGAAAATTCTTATTTAGATGGTGATCTAGTTCGTGGAAAAAATCGAATACAATTCCTGAACAGAGGAATTTCAAAAAGTTATTTTTATTATTTTAGGCAACCTGATAGCCTGTTAGTATAAACAATAGAAAAATGGTTTGAGTTCATTCCTCAATAAAAATGATGTATTACTTTCATATTATTTTTAACAGATAACTTCGTATTTTGTTGCTTGGATAGCTTATACAGGGTGGCGCATCGAAAACGAAACAGACGCATTTACTGGAAGCTCAGTTTTTTTTTGAAAAACGGTCAGACCCGTCGATTTTGTTTTCGATGGGGACACAAGTTTGGCAAAAAATCACGTTAGCACGTGCAGCCCCCTAAGCGGGGTGACACCACCCCCAAAATCTTAAATGGAAAAGGGGGTCGAGTGATACCTTATTTTAAAAATCTTTCAATTCCCTTTATAATGATATAAAATTAATGCATTTCACTTCAGTAGTTTTGAAGATTTATTGATTTAAAGCTTAAATAAAACTAATACATCATCATTAGTGGAGATCAATACATTTGGCAGCAAAGTAATTTAAAAATGAAGAATGAACTGACCTGTTAGACAAGAAAATGTTGAAAATGGCCACCATGACTCTCCATGCAATAATAAAGATTTTGCTCAAAACGTTGCGGCATATTTTGCAATATTTGAGAAGTAATTTGAAGGCACCTCTTCACAATTCTATGTCGCAGGTCTTCTAATGATGTTGGCTGAGTGGCATAGATTTTGCTTTTTAAATGACCCCACATAAAGAAATGCGAAGGTGATAAATCTGGCGATCTTGGGGGCCATACAATGGTACCTCTTCTACCTATCCATCGATCTGGAAACGTCTGATCTAAATGTTGTCGAACACGTAATGCGTAATGTGGTGAGGCACCATCCTGTTGGAACATCAACCTAATCGCAATGTACCGCCGATCATTCTGATTTTCAATTATGGCTGTTAATGCAGGATCTATGGCGTCTTCCAGTAATTCCATATACAGCAGACGCTCGATAATGTAAACTAATTTAATCCAAGTGTGGTTCACATTATCGAAATGTTTACATTAGCGAACGTGATTTATATAATATTTGATTTATTAAAAGAAACGTTTAATACATACTATTTATAACAAAATAAACAAATATTCTAACAGCGATAAGTATTTTTTTAATAAGAAGAAAAATAATTAACAATTTTTGTCTGCGTAAATTTGCGCTTAGCATCGTCTTCCAATGCCTGCGCCCGTAATTTACGAAGAACTAAAATATCCGTGTATGAAACTTCTTTTCTTTCAGCCCAATCTAAAGCTTGGTTAAAAACTTGTATAGCTTGCGCGACAGTCACTACACTTCTGACTTCAATGGGATCGTTCTCATCATCCTCACTGTTCATATCCTCCTCCTTATCAGCATCATTCGTCTGCTTATCTTCCTTCCATAAATTAATATCAGCAGGAGTACAAACAATGTTGGGATTAACTGTTTTCAATAAATCAACAACATCCAATGACACACTAATAACATTATCATTATTGGATCGCAAACGTTCTCTAATTACGCTTAAGGGGACATCGTCTTCTTCATCATCTTTATTATTGCCACAAAAAAACGCTCCAATAGCTATTTTCAACAACAAAATGATAAACAAACCATGGGCGTAGTGAAGATAAGCATTTACTCATTAAGTAAATTCTTTTAGTCAAATTTCTTCTGAAAGTAGAACAAACTAATCTGATGTAGGTACCTATTAAAGTCTACTTTAAGCTTTAAATCAATAAATCTTCAAAACTACTGAACTAAAGCCCATGTATTTTACATCATTATAAAGAGAATTGAAATACCTTTAAAATAAGGTATCACTCGACCCCCCTTTCCATTTAACATTTTAGGGTTGGTGTCACCCCCGCCCGGGGGGCTGCACGTGTTAACGTGATTTTTGCCAAACTTGTGTCCCCCTCGAAAACAAAATCGACCGGTCTGAGCGTTTTTCGAAAAAAAAAACTGAGCTGCCAGTAAATGCGTCTGTTTCGTTTTCGATGCGCCACCCTGTAGATATCAGTAGTGTAATGCTAACCTTCCTTTAATTTGTCTTCTTCCTTATTTCTGTAGTGGTCGTATAACGACGATGATGAGACCAAAACAATCAAAATTATGATGACCAGCCTGAAAAAAAAAAAAAAAATAGAAATAAAACGTACAAAAACTTTAAAAGCTAAAAAAATCATATGTATGATGCTACAGAATATCATGAAATTTAAAGGCAGAATCAGTGTGTGAAAGTGAAACTTGTTATAGAGTGAAAAATTGTACGCCACTTTTTGTTTGAAAAAATAAGTGTCGCTTTTTTAGATCCATATTCAATCTGCTTGAAGGTGTCTCTTGGAGCTTTCGTTATTTTTGTAAGAAGGTGCCAACTGGATTATTATTATCTACAGGGTGTAAACGTTATGATAGTCATTATTTAAATGGGTGATAGACAACGCCGCAATGCTAGACGCAAATTACGATGGAACGCAGTGTAAATAAAGATGGAGTTTGTTATTTTTGGCCTAATTCTCCAGTGCTGATAACTGCATTGAATTCCACGATATTTAAAATTTGTTCCTCCTGCTCTACAGCAACCTGTCTTTCTCGAGTATGAATATTAGTGAGCTGAACACCTCCTGTATCTCGAGGACTTTGGTACACTTGCACAAATGTCCTTCTGTTTGGGTGTACCCGTTGGCGAACTCTTGAATCGAGATCATTGTAAATAAACACGACGACGTACGCGAACAAAAACAAAACAACATACTAACCGCTGTTACCGTTTGCGAACGATTGCCGGTTCGATAGGAGTGATGAAAAACCGACGAAATTATATTATTAATAAATCGTGATAAACCGTAATAAACCGTAATAAATCGTAATAAATCGTAATAAATCGTAATAAATCGTAATAAATCGTAGTAAATCGTAGTAAATCGTAATAAATCGTAATAAATCGTAGTAAATCGTAATAAATCGTAATAAATCGTAATAACTCGTAATAAATCGTAATAAGTCGTAATAAATCGTAATAAATCGTAATAAATCGTAATAAACCGTAATAAATCGTAATAAATCGTAATAAATCGTAATAAATCGTAATAAATCGTAATAAATCGTAATAAATCGTAATAAATCGTAATAAATCGTAATAAATCGTAATAAATCGTAATAAATCGTAATAAATCGTAATAAATCGTAATAAATCGTAATAAATCGTGATAAATCGTAATAAACCGTAATAAACCGTAATAAACCATAATAAATCGTAGTAAATCGTAATAAATCGTAATAAATCATAATAAATCGTGATAAATCGACGAATTAAATTAGTAAGATTTAAGTAAATAGTAAACACGACGACGTACAGGAACAAAAACAAAACAACGTACTAACCGCTGTTACCGTTTGCGTTCGATTGCCGGTTCGATAGGAATGATGAAAAACCTACGAAATTATATTATTAATAAATCGTAATAAACCGTAATAAACCGTAATAAATCGTAATAAATCGTAATAAATCGTAATAAATCGTAGTAAATCGTAGTAAATCGTAGTAAATCGTAGTAAATCGTAGTAAATCGTAATAAATCGTAGTAAATCGTAGTAAATCGTAATAAATCGTAATAAATCGTAATAAATCGTAATAAATCGTCATGAATCGTAATAAATCGTAATAAATCGTAATAAATCATAATAAATCGTGATAAATCGACGAATTAAATTAGTAAGATTTAAGTAAGTAGTAAACACGACGACGTACGGGAACAAAAACAAAACAACATACTAACCGCTGTTACCGTTTGCGATCGATTGCCGGTTCGATAGGAATAATGAAAAACCGACGAAATTATATTATTAATAAATCGTAACAAACCGTAATAAATCGTAATAAATCGTAATAAATCGTAATAAATCGTAGTAAATCGTAGTAAATCGTAGTAAATCGTAGTAAATCGTAATTAATCGTAATAAATGGTAATAAATCGTAATAAATCCTAATAAATCGTAATAAATCGTAATAAATCGTAATAAATCTCAATAAATCGTAATAAATCGTGATAAATCGTAATAAATCGTAATAAATCGTAATAAATCGTAATAAATCGTAATAAATCGTAATAAATCGTAATAAATCGTAATAAATCGTAATAAATCGTAATAAATCGTAATAAATCGTAATAAATCGTAATAAATCGTAATAAATCGTAATAAATCGTAATAAATCGTAATAAATCGTAATAAATCGTAATAAATCGTAATAAATCGTAATAAATCGTAATAAATCGTAATAAATCGTAATAAATCGTAATAAATCGTAATAAATCGTAATAAATCGTAATAAATCGTAATAAATCGTAATAAATCGTAATAAATCGTAATAAATCGTAATAAATCGTAATAAACCGTAATAAACCGTAATAAACCGTAATAAACCGTAATAAACCGTAATAAACCGTAATAAACCGTAATAAACCGTAATAAATCGTAATAAATCGTGATAAATCGTAATTAATCGTGATAAATCGACTAATTAAATTAGTGTGATTGTGGTGATTGTGGTCGATATAAAGCACTTAAGGTTGTAGACTATAAAGCCATTTAGACAAAAATTTATTGACTTTAGGACGATGGGTCATATGAACTTTTTAACTTGTGTTGACCCCCCTATTACCCATTTCGATAATGACTACCATAACGTTTACACCCTGTATAAACATATTGATATACGGTTAGTACAACGGTTTTTTTTAACCTTTTTGACTTCGAAAATACGTGCAGACTGCTTCTCTTGTTCTTAGTACTTAGTTCTCACGAAACAAATGTACTCTAGGAAAAACACAAGAGCAATTATTTGTAGCAACTTGAAGGTAAAATCCGGAAAATTGCGCATTTCGAAAAAAAAAACAGTGGCGTACTATTTTTATTTGGAAAAATAATGTCACTAATCCCCTGTAGCTCCGCCACTGGTGCACAGTAATTTTAAGTAAAGACCTTTGAATACTCAGGTAAATCCACATACCAAATCTTAGTTCATTCCAGTTGATGGTTCTGAGGATATTAAGAAGAGTTGTTTTTTATTTTTAAACTTCAATGTTGTCAATGAAGCCCTTTAGGAAAAAATATTACATAGAAGATCCCGTTTAAAATGCGCTCCCGCGTATGATGTTTCATTTTTGGTCACGACTTGTGAATCACCCCGTATATCGATAGAAGTTTCTCGGCCTGAATGAATACGGACTTTTTTTAAATAATCTGCCTTTCAGTTTCCTTGGTAACATGCTGTAACACCGTGACGTAAATCCAGATAACGAAACAAATCAAAAACTCACCCAAAGGAAAAATCTACGTGATCATAATGCGTATACTCCCCTCTCCGTTGACAGCTATTCTCGTTCAGGTGAGCAGTGTATGTGACGTTATGTCTCTTTAGGAAGAAGTCAGCATTTTTCAGGTACTTATTGACGTGGTTTTGGAGATCGTCTTCCCTGCAAGAAGCTGGCATGCACCATCCCATTAGGACGATATTCCTTGCTTGCTGAGAAGGATCTTTTTTGTCCTGCAACAAAAATGGAAGCTTGGATTCAATCCAAATCAATATCAGTTTCTCTGATCCGAAATACGTATGATAATGGTCGGAATTGCATATAGAAACGTCCAGTGACAGTGTGTGGTGACAAAAATGGACAAACATGTGCTAGTCTAGTACATTGATTCCCAAAGTGGTCTATATCGACCCCTAGGGGTCTATGACAACCTGCAAGGGGTCTATGTCAGCGAAAAAAAATTTGGGGGTCCATGAAATGAATATGGGGGTCCACGATAGTGGATCTCAATACATACACTGATAGTACCTATTTACTTACATCATACTATCTTATAATATCAAAACATATACATTATTCATAAAAGTACCTATGAAGTAAAAAATGTATTATATATGTTTATAAAATTGTGTAAGTTGTAGGATGTTGGTATTCGCTTTGTGGTCGCAATACATTTTGAACTTGTAAAAACCTGAGAGTCGCAGTCTCAGAGCTTCGCTACCTTGCACTGACTTGTTCAATTCGTCACTCTATAAATACGAATGTGGGACAAATACGTTTATTTCGTTTCCTGAATCTTGAAAAGGAAAGTGCTAAGAAAATATTTTAAAAAATATAAACAGATAGTATATCACACAAATTATAGTGAGTCAGTGTTATTTTGTTTGAGAGTGCTGGAGAAAAGTAAGTACATTATTTTTTATTAAATTTTAGTTTTGTACTCGTAGTTAGCAAAGATAGATAAATTACGCCAATCATGACTTTAGTTATTAGTAGTTAAATATTCAGTCATGCAAAATTACACGAGTACTCCTCAATAGTTTCTTTTTGAAAGTTTTAGCAATCGGTGATATAATTACAGTGCAATCTCCGTAATTCGAGCTAATTGTTGCAAGAAGATGTTCGAATTATGGAATGTTTTCGGAAAAATCAAAAAATATTTTTAATATACAGCTGCTGGATTTTCTGTCTTATTTAAATAATTTAATTTTGCCCACAGATGACTGATGCCATGTCCGAATCTAAAAAGAAACGTAGACAGTACAGTGTTGATTATTTGAAATTTGGCTTCATTCCATCATTGCCGGACAAACAATCGCCTATGTGCCTTTTATGCAACAAAGTTTTGGGTAATGACGCTATGAAAGCATCTAAACTGCAAGATCATCTGAGAAGATGCCACCCTGATAAAACAGAGAAAGAGTTGAAATACTTTCAAACACTCAAAGATAAATTTCAGAAGAGACCTACACTGGACAGGATGTTCGCTTCGACGTCACAAAGAAATGATGATGGTTTGCGGGCGTCTTACAATATCTCGTTACTTATAGTAAAATCCGGAAAACCGCATACTATCGGAGATAAGTTAATTTTGCCAGCCATTGAAGAGGTTTTAAAAACTGTTTTACACAAACCTGCATCTGATATCATTAAAAGAATTCCCCTAAGCAACAATACTGTTGAAAGACGTATTGATGAAATGAGTTCTGGTATTGAAAGCGTCTTAAAAGTGAATCAATATTTCATGTTTTGAAGGATTACTTCATTGAAAAAACAATTCCTTTATCAAATATAATATCAGTAGCTACAGATGGAGCACCTGCCATGGTTGGACGTTATCGTGGATTTATAAGCTATTTAAAACAAAATGTGTCAGGGGTGCTAGCAATACATTGCGTCATCCATCGACAACATTTAGTTGCTAAAAATTTGAGTGTTAGATTGCATGAATCACTTCATTTAGTCATTGATGCAGTAAACCGAATCCGAAGCAACGCGTTGAATACGCGGTTATTTGCGCAGTTGTGTGAAGAAAATGACGAACACTTTCATCAATTACTCCTTCACACTGAAGTACGCTGGCTGTCGAAAGGCTTATGTTTGACAAGATTTTTTGCACTTTTTGAGACTATTTTAGAATTTCTGGATGCTAAAATTAAAATTTTAAAAGAAAATTTAATGAAGAGGAAAACAGACATCGCCTATTTAACAGATTTGTTTACAAAATTTAATATGGTTAATTTGCAATTACAAGGCGACAGTTTAAATTTGATTAAAACAAAGTCCATCTTATCAGCGTTTCTTGCCAGAATTAAACTAATGAAGCAAAATATTGGACGGGGCGAATTTTCTCAGTTCCCCAATTTGTCACAGACAAGCTGCCAGGAAGACGACGTTTCAACTTACGATCAACATTTAAATGCCCTCTATTCAGATTTTGAATCTAGGTTTGAGGATATTTTGACTATGGAAATACCACCGTGGATAATTAATCCATATGGTGACATAGAAGAAACGAATGTCATAATACAAGAGGAACTGACTGAACTAAGTACAAACGAAGAACCTAAGGTTCAGTTTAAAAACGGATATCAGCAATTCTGTCTGCAAAACAACATACCCGTTACTTATCCCGTATTATGGAATATAGCGAGGAAATTTTTAATTTCCTTTCCATCGTCATACCTAGTGGAAAGGGGGTTCAGCGCTGTTACCAATCTCCTAACGAAAAAAAGAAATAGACTGGACATCATTAGCCGAGAAGATTTAAGATTAACCCTTACAAAATTGACGCCAAATGTTGATAATTTATTATTAAAGCATCAGGTTCATCCTTCTCACTAAAGGTATTGACCTATTGCTTATGTTATTTTATTTATAGTTTATTTTATGTTTATTGGTGTCTGACCAATAAATGCCCGCATTGAGAATAAGTGCCCGCATTGATTTTTTTAAAGAACCCCCCTTTATAGAAAATTTTTTTTTAAATTATTTTGAAAATTCAAGGACAGGTACACACTAAAATTCGTTAATTTTTTGCCTATTTTTAGGTAACTTAAACGTATAAGAAGCGGAATTTAATCAAACGAACAGTGAAATTATTGTAGAACATACGTTTATGCTATAATTAATAAACGAACTCGCTTATTGTACTATTTTAAGTAAAAAACTTTTTTTTAATTATTTTTTTTTTATTTTATCCCTCTTATTTTTTTTTTCAATGCGGGCGCTTATTTCCAATGCGGGCACTTATTGGTCAGACACCTGTTTATTTAATGTTACGTATATTTTACATAACAGATACAAAATTTTATTTTGAGTAGTTTTAATTTAAATTCAATTAATAAATGTATAAATTAACATGTGTTTTTACTTTAAGTTTTTAACACTAAACTTCACTACAGTTAGAAATTTTCAGGAAATCAATATCAGGTAAGTAGGGGACGGGACACCGAAAAACATGGCAAAGGGTCTACGACACAAAAAAGTTTGGGGAACTCTGGTCTAGAATGTGGGTCCAAACCATTCAAATTTGGGTAACTTAATCCAGTGATTATCGTATACAACCTGAAGATACATACATTTACACGTCTAAACATTATCCGAGATAAAATGGTATCATTTATGAGAATTTGTCACACCTGCTTCTCTAGCTACTATACAGGGTGTTTCTAATTCGGCTTTCAAGTAAGGGCAAAGTTGCCTATTTAGGTAGTCAACAAAATGCCTCTTGGAAAGTCTCGAAATTCAAAAGTTCTTCCGGAAAAACCCGAATTTTCCTAAAATCGTCTTAAGTTTTCCTTACTTTATTTGTGGTGGAATGCCAAAATGAATTGCACATTAACATTGCCACTTTTTCTCCTCCACAAAATTAGAATTTCCCTCTCTTTTTGGGCAGCGTTCATAATTCTGATTTCGAAAATGTGAACACGTCATACGGTGATGTTGGCAAGCCTTAGTTATTTCGAAAAACGCAGACTTTTCTAGGTAGGTCTTGAAATTAGCAGACAGTCATTTGCCTCGTCTACCAGACTGGGAATAAGAGATATATATCTAGCAGTGAAAAATGTACAGAGAAGAGTCAGACTTTGCATACAAAATAACGGTCAACATTTTGAACATCTGCTAAGATTTATCGCTGCTTATTTGTGTTTACTAACGTTATCATCAACAACATTTTCATTTTGTGTTCAGGTTTCACCATACATTTGTTTCTTCATAATTTTCAACCAACAACAAATTCATAGCCAACTGACGTTAGAACCATTTAGATGTAAAAAATCCAATATAGCGCCATATGAAAAAACAAAGTTAATGATGGATGTCGAAAGAAGAAACGTCGAATTGAACGCCATCTTGTAGAAGAGAATAAGTAACAATGACAATTTATGCAATTTATTTTGAATCCCATTCCAAACAAAGTCAGGAAAAAACGCAGCAAAGTTTGTTTTATTTGAAATAGAAAGCGACATTTTTTTTACTATGTGATTTACTTTGATCTCAAACCTTTACCAGTTGAGCTTGTTTTTATTCCAAAAAACATTTTATTTGTCATTTTACTTTATGTTTGCCAGATAAGCACACCAATTTTACTGAATGAAAGCTGATTGTACCAATATGAATGAAGTTCGTCTATTTTGCGTTTTTTAATTCGTTAGTGGTATTTGGCCGGATAGTAATCGAATATTGATTGCAACCCAATCTGCAGCAAGCCGGGTGCGTAGATTTCAAATCAGATGTCAGTATGACGCTAGGGTTAAGTGGTTAATTTTTCACGCAAAGTTTGACCTCGTAGCACTTAAAATTTCTCAAACAATCATATTCGATTTCAGTATCCCAGATGACCTCAGTTGTAACTACCGATATAAAATATCGATCTTTTTGTATGGAAAAGTAGCACACTTAATTACTTTTTCACCTGATTCTAAGCAAATTTATTGTAAGCTCTACCTATTTATTGCATGTCGGCCAGTAGCATGCATACATATACTAAGTGACATATAAATCCGAACACCCAGTTTAAATGGTTTTATTTTAATAAAAGTCGGTGAATGTATTTATCTTACTGTAAATAACAAGTGAAAAAATTTTCAGCCTTATCAGTTGGACATTCCGGTTTTTATACTGCTTTTTTTTAATTCACTAACGCTCTAAAAATGAATATGTCAGCCGCAGTAAAGAATCAACGTTGGCGGATTTTGGTTCTTGACGTCCTTTACGATCGGTTACGATGCCTAGAGTACGGAGACCTGTACGATTTCGTCAACTTAGTGAGTTTGATAGGGGCCGTATAGTGGGACTTCGGGAGGCTGGACCTTCTTTTCGGGCAATTGCAGTTAGAGTGCAAAGAAGTGTAGACACTGTGGTTAGGTGTTGTCAGGCATGGCTTCGAGAAGGCCGTACGCAAAGAGCAAGGGGCACTGGACGCCGCCGTAGAACAACAGACCGTGAAGATCGCCGCCTAAGATTATTGGCCTTAAGGGACCGTTTCTCCACTACCAGGTCCATTGCAAATGAATGGTTTGCAGAACACGGATGACCTATTGGCATGCGAAGTGTTTACCGACGAATGAGAAGTTTTGGCTTGTTTTCATACCGGCCACACTGGGTCCTCCCTTTAACTCGAGAACACCGACGTAATCGCCTTGAGTGGTGCAGACAACGGTCACTCTGGGATCAGGAATGAACTGTATTGTCTTTAGTGACGAGTCTAGATTTTGTTTACGCATGCACGACGGTCGTGCCAGGGTTAGAAGGCGACGTGGTGAAAGGAGGAATCCACAGTTTTTGTTGAAAGACATGTTCATCACACTGTTGGAGTTATGGTTTGGGGTGCTATAGCTTATGGTTCCAGGTTACCTTCAATCTTCATCAGAGGTAACATGAACGCGCAGCGTTATATCCACGAAGTTCTAGAACCCCATCTTTTACCCTATCTTGGCACCCTGGCAGATCCAACTTTCCAACAAGATAATGCCCGACCACATGTTGCAAGAGTCACAATAGACTTCTTTCAACATAATGATGTCACATTGTTACCATCGCCACCAAGATCTCCCGACTTATCCCCAATTGAGCACGTGTGGGATATGATGGGTAGGAGATTGCTCAATTTGCAACGTCCTCCTCAGACTCTAGAAGCACTTCGAGAGGAGTTGGTGGTTGCCTGGAATGAGATACCACAGGAGGACATTGACCACCTGATCAGAAGCATGCCTAGGCGCGTTGGAGAATGCGTAGCACATCAGGGTGCATCCACACATTATTAAAGGTCAAAGGGCTTTAAAGCAGTGCAATCATTTTGAAATTTTTATCATTTACTTATTATGCTTCATTAAGTACTTATACAAAATTTTATTAAAATAAAACCATCTAAACTGGGTGTTCGGATTTATATGTCACTTAGTGTATATTCAACTAGTACCTTCTATAACAGCTTCTTATTAATAATCAGAATGAAAGGTCAACACTTTTCAGTGATCTTAACCTTAATTTGAAGTGTTTTGCAGTTACGCTGTATATAACCGCCGAGTTTAGCCATTTTTCTTATCGCCCACATTGGGTGCTACCTCTCACAGCTGAACATCGGCGTAACCGTTTGCTCTGGTGTAGAGAAAGGATTCTACGGGACCGCGGTTGGAATCTGGTGGTCTTTAGTCTTCTGTCTCGGGATGCACGATAGTCGGGCTTATGGTAGCAGATCACCACTAATTTTCACCAGGACAATGCCAGACCGCACGTTGCCAAAGACGAAGAGTACGGTTGATGTGGGAGTTTTGGTGAATGTACAACCATAAAGGTGGAACCACCTAGAGTGACAACGATATTGTTGCATTTGAGTTAAGCCTGGGTGTCGCCTAACGCTCCAAGGAACTTGATTTATAACTATAATTGCTATATGTTAGTATATAATCAAAATCAAATTATCTCACAAACCTTGAAATTAATGTGTATTGATTTATTCATTATACGGGTGTTTCAGTTTATTGTTGCATAACTTTAAGATTCGATAGAACTTTTAAAATTAATGCATAAAGTCTGTATAAACATGGGTCGAAAAATGCGTGACTTCCGAAATACAGGGTGTTTAAATTTACTTTTTAAAATAGTTTTTTTTAAATATTTCGAACAATATTTGATGTATAATAGTAAAAATCGGTATACAAGGGTTTTTTGGTACGACAAAACGAACCATGGGCATAGTTTTACTGTAGCCGCTAGAGGGCGCTCTCTACTGTACCTGTAGTGTATTAAAATGACCGAAATTTTTTTCTTAGTGCAATTTTTTGCTTTTTGAATAAAAAACTGATTCTTCGCACTTTTCAACATAAAAAAGCTCTCTTGTGAATGTTCGTTATAGTTAGCCGTTTTTGAGGTATTTCGATTTTTAAGGTTCGATGCATTTTTAATTATTTATGATAAAATAACGTTAAAAAGTCAGTATCTCGATAATTTTTAGAAGTAGGCTGTGCCTGCAAGTATTTTTGAAATTGAAAACAGAATAAGGTTAAACGTCAATTAGTTGACAGTTAGTTTTGTTGTCTGTTGAAACCTGAAACGTTTGTTTGCAATTGTGAATGCACGAAATTTAGTTTCTTTTACCTGTTTTTTTGTAAATTTTATAAAAATGCCATTTTTATTCTCCAATCAAGAGTTAGCGGATATTCATTTTGTGTATGGCTTTGTAAATGGAAACGCAGCAGAAGCAGCCAGGGAACTGATAATAATAGGGAGTGTTTTAAGTAACGTTTTATGGACCGATGAGTCATGCTTCACTAGACGTGGAGTGGTAAATTTTCATAATCAACATATTTGGTCTCATGAAAATCCGCGTGCAGTTCGGGAAAGAAATTTTCAGCATGAATTTAGTGTGAACGTGTGGATTGGTATCTACCGTAATCGACTATATGGACCCTACCTTTTGCCTGCAAGGTAAAATGCTGCGACCTTCTTGGAATTTTTAAAGGCTGAACATGCAAATATGTGGGATGATGTTATGTTAGGTTTAAGAAGATTGGCCTGGTTTCAGCTTGATGGTTGTCATTATTCGAGAATAGTTAGAAACTGGCTGGACGAAAATTATCCAGAAAGATGGATCGGCCGTGGAGGACCAGTAGCCTGGCCTCCACGATCCCCTGACCTAAATCCATTAGATTTCTTTGTGTGGGGATTTCTAAAAGAAAAAGTGTACCAGACTCCCATAACCACAAGAGATATGCTAATAGACAGAATCAGGAATGCATGTGATGAAATAAGGCCTTATTTGAATAATGCTATACAACGTTCGATGATTCGTAGATGTGAATTGTGTATTGAACAATTGGGTTTACATTTCGAGCAACTACTTTAGATTTTGTATGTTTGTCCTAACTATCTAATAGCATTTTAGTTGTAAATAATTAATTTAATTTGTTAAAAATAATATTGGAAAATTAAACAAATCAATATTCTGTTTTTTTGTGTTTATTTGGAGTTAGGAATTATTGCTGTGTTTAAAAACACAATCTAAACGATCATCTTAATTTCTTGTAATGCCAAATCGAAAATGTAAAAAAAATAGTATTTTCCCATAAATAATTAAAAATGTATCGAACTTAAAAATCGAGATATCTCAAAAACGGCTAACTATAACGAAAACTCACAGGAGAGCTTTTTTATGTTGAAAAGTACGAAGAATCAGTTTTTTAGGATCTTAAAGCAATCATTGACGTGTTTTCTTGTAACATTCGTTATTTGCTTTAATGCCCTGTTTATATAGTAGAGTGAAATTTGATTGAAAACATCGTGAGTGCAATTTTGAAATGGAAAATCGGCTGCTTGGGTCTATTTATAGGTTGTAGCGTCAAACGGCAACAAATATTTCAAATTTACGGAACGTTCCTTCAGGGTACCACAAGGTTCAGTCCTAGGGCCCCTCTCGTTCTTAACATCTACATCTGATTTGGTCGTCAAAGTTAAAACCTCGACAGTAACTTGTTATGGCGATGATACTCAATCATTGTTAAGATGATTGAGGCCAAAATCAATGTTGATCTCGAAAGTATTAATAACTATTCTGTCAGTAATATTAAGAAACTCGATTGTCAAAAATCAAATGATGTACTAACGCGGCTGGTTCGGTATAGAGAATCGTACAGTTTCTTTTTCTAACATCTCGGGACCTAGTGACAGCCCAGAAGTGACCGATACGACCGCTCATTTGTCCCTAGGCTATCGAAATTGTGAAACAATCTACCTGAGATGGCTGTTCTACTAACGCGGCTGGTTCGGTATAGAGAATCGTCCAGTTTCTTTTTTTAACTTCTGTGGACCTAGTCACAGTTCAGAACAGGCCGATATGACCGCTCCTTTGTCCCTAGGCTATCTAGATTGTGAAACAATCTACCTGAGAAGGCAGTTCTACTAACGCGGCTGGTTCGGTATAAAAAATCGTCTAGTTTCTTTTTCAACCTCTGTGGACCTAGTCATAGTTCAGAACAGGCCGATACGACCGCTCCTTTGTCCCTAGGCCATCTAGATTGTGGAACAATATAACTGAGCAGGTAGTTCTACTGACGCCGTCTAGTTTTTTCAACCTCTGTGCACCCAGCGACATTGAAACTGATATACAGCAGCACAGTTGATTATGTAACTGACCTACAAGTCTAAAGTGACTAAGTATGTATGTCTGTTTGGTTTAGAGCTTAAACCGTATTTGTGGTATAGGATTTATATAAGATATGTGGTCGTTTGCGTAATAATTCGGTCAATTACACTGCGATTTTTTGCAAGCACTGAGAAACAATTTGCGAGTTTAGGTGGTGATTGGACTCGCTGGTCGAGTGATTATTCATATACTAAGTGACATATAAATCCGAACACCCAGTTTAAACGGATTTATTTTAATAAAATTTTGTATAAGTACTTAATGAAGCATAATAAGTAAATGATAAAAATTTCAAAATGATTGCACTGCTTTAAAGCCCTTTGACCTTTAATAATGTGTGGATGCACCCTGATGTGCTACGCATTCTCCAACGTGCCTAGGCATGCTTCTGATCAGGTGGTCAATGTCCTCCTGTGGTATCTCATTCCAGGCAACCACCAACTCCTCTCGAAGTGCTTCTAGAGTATGAGGAGGACGCTGCAAATTGAGCAATCTCCTACCCATCATATCCCACACGTGCTCAATTGGGGATAAGTCGGGAGATCTTGGTGGCCATGGTAACAATGTGACATCATTATGTTGAAAGAAGTCTATTGTGACTCTTGCAACATGTGGTCGGGCATTATCTTGTTGGAAAGTTGGATCTGCCAGGGTGTCAAGATAGGGTAAAAGATGGGGTTATAGAACTTCGTGGATATAACGCTGCGCGTTCATGTTACCTCTGATGAAGATTAAAGGTGACCTGGAACCATAAGCTATAGCACCCCAAACCATAACTCCAACAGTGTGATGAATATGTCCTTCAACAAAAAACTGTGGATTCCTCCTTTCACCACGTCGCCTTTTAACCCTGGCACGACCATCGTGCATACCTAAACAAAATCGAGACTCGTCTTTAAAGACAATACTGTTCCATTCCTGATCCCAGAATGACCGTTGTTTGCACCAAAAATTCTCAAGAACCCAATTTTACCCTATTAATAAACTTTTATTTTGATCAATATTCACTATTGTTATTTTACTAACTTGAATCGGAGCACGCCCTGTAGAAGACCTCTATATTCTTACAGGCCAATTACTAACTATTTTATACTTTTTTTATTATTTAATTAATCCTATTATAAACAAAATTTGAGATAAAATAATCTTTTTTAATTAGTCTATGAACTTATTATAAGTATATACTTTGAAAGTATAAAAAAGAAATAAAATTTTCTATTGACTTATTTATTAGTAAATTCCTCCCATCTACTTTTTAATAAAAAATAAGGACACTAAAAATTTAAAAAATAGTAATTAAAATAACTATAAAAATATTTTAAATTTTTAATGTCCTTATTTTTTATTAAAATAATTTTTTATATAAATTTTTGAAAAATAATTTTTTAAATTTTTTGCGTCCTTATTTTTTATTAAAATAATTTTTTATATAACTTTTTAAGAAATAATTTTAAATTACTTTTTTAAATTTTTAATGTCCTTATTTTTTATTAAAATAATTTTTTATATAAATTTTTGAAAAATAATTTTAAATTACTTTTTTAAATTTTTTGCGTCCTTATTTTTTATTAAAATAATTTTTTTAAATAACTTTTTAAGAAATAATTTTGAATTACTTTTTAAATTTTTTACGTCCTTATTTTTTATTAAAATAATTTTTTAGGCGATTACGTCGGTGTTCTCGAGTTAAAGGGAGGACCCAGTGTGGCCGGTATGAAAACAAGCCAAAACTTCTCATCCGTCGGTAAACACTTCGCATGCCAATAGGTTTTCCGTGTTCTGCAAACCATTCATTTGCAATGGACCTGGTAGTGGAGAAACGATCCCTTAAGGCCAATAATCTTAGGCGGCGATCTTCACGGTCTGTTGTTCTACGGCGGCGTCCAGTGCCCCTTGCTCTTTGCGTACGGCCTTCTCGAAGCCATGCCTGACAACACCTAACCACAGTGTCTACACTTTTTTGCACTCTAACTGCAATTGCCCGAAAAGAAAGTCCAGCTTCCCGAAGTCCCACTATACGGCCCCTATCAAACTCACTAAGTTGACGAAATCGTACAGGTCTCCGTACTCTAGGCATCGTAACCGATCGTAAAGGATGTCAAGAACCAAAATCCGCCAACGTTGATTCTTTACTGCGGCTGAAATATTCATTTTTAGAGCGTTAGTGAATTAAAAAAAAACAGTATAAAAACCGGATTGTCCAACTGATAAGGCTGAAATTTTTTTCACTTGTTATTTACAGTAAGATAAATATATTCACCAACTTTTATTAAAATAAAACCATTTAAACTGGGTGTTCGGATTTATATGTCACTTAGTATATTTTAGAATGCTCAGCAAACAGTGCAGAAAATATGTATAAGCTCAAGGTGGTAGTAGCAGGACCACACCCTGTATCTTTTTAATGAAAATGTTACATAGAAGACCCCCCTTAAAATGCCGTCCTGTGTCTGATGTTTCATTTTCGGTCACGACTTGTGAGTCACCCTGTATGTTGTACGTTATGTGACAGAACAAAAGTTGATGAAAACTTGAAAACTGTATGTTTTAATGACTAATTCCTACAACGTACATATTTTTTAAGTTAGCATAATTAACAGCACCCTTTATACATTTCTTTATAAATATAATGCAACTCGAGGATACCAGAGGGGGCAAGTGTCACTGATCAGGATCCTGTAAGCAATCGTCGTTTTAGCTTCGTTTGTTATCTGCTAGTGTTCGGTGCAATCGTTAGATGACGCTGTTAACGGTGGTACCAGGAATCATAGGAGAGAGTGTTATCTGCAGTGTAGCTAATAATCTGTGAGTCCGGGTATCAAATCTTTTCCGCCAGTGACCCAACTATTCATAGTCTGTCAAATTTTCTGAGGAATCAAAGGACCCAGCGCATAAATAATGGAAAAAGGAATCTTCTTCTCTTCCTAAGCACAATGTCTCATAGAATCAAAGCAACTCTGTGATTATTTTCTTCATAGCTTGCCAATTTGCAAAATATCAAACTACTTACATACAGCTTCAGCAAAACCGACTCGTTTGGGTCATAGTCCAACGATTTCCTGTCCATAGATGGACCTTGAGATGGAATATCGGCAACGAGCGACGTAATACAGTACTGCGTATCAAACGGGGCAGCGACGTGAAGACATTCGTAGTAGCTGCCAAACTGGGCTATGCTTCCACTCAGGAGGCCTGTAAGTGACTTGGCTGTTGAATCTCGAACTGAAAAAGAAAATATCTTGTCAAAAATATGAAACTCAAATCACTAGGAATACTGAAGCAATCACGCAGGTGGAAGCCTAAGTGGTTTGATGGTCAGATTTTTGGACTGCCCAATGGAACTGGGAATAGCCTCCTAATGTAGATTGTTTCACAATCTCAGCACGCGGTCATATCGGCCAGTTCTGGAATAATGTATCCGGGGCAGCAGCACCCAAACATGTGAGCAGGACTCGATGTTCTGGGCCTTACACAAATTGTGGAGATTAAAAATTGGTAAAATACGAATCGACAGACCCTGAAATGTGTAATAGAGCTCATTTAAACATCCGCGTTTGATAATATAATTCAATTAAAATATTAAAAAATCCATTTTGTAATATCGCCTCAAGGTGCAATTGCACTAAGCGTATTTGGAAATTGTTCTGTTCCACGCATAAAATTTTTTGGAATAACATTTGTAGATTTATTTCATCGGTGCAGCTATGCCAAGGACTTTCTTGATTAGAACTTGTTTGAGAGTTGATAAACACTAGTTAATTGTTGATTTAATATGCAATGAATTAAAAATTATCAGTATAATTTTCACATATCCATAGAGAATAGTTTCAACGCCTTTACCTTGAAACAGTTATCTGACTTTCTAGTGAATTTCGAGTCAATTATGGTAGGTGTATACAAGCTTGTAGGTATAATTGGCAAGCAATTGTTACGTAATTGTTGATATTTATCTTACAGACCATTTTTATTCGGTAAATTCTGTCAACCACTGCCAGTTTATACTCATCAGAAGACAATGCATCAAAATTTTGATAATCCAAACTTTGGTTTCCAATCATTTTACAACATGGTCAGAGTTCTTTAGAAGCATTTTTCATTCATTCTAAGGGAGCAGCTGATGGGAAGTAAATTTATAATAACTAATCTCTCGCAAGGACCTGAAGTATTCAAAAGAATCACATAAAAGCGAAACTTGATGGAGAGGGTTCTGTCATATTACTGTTTTATTGACAAACTTGCGGAATATTTGACGACTACAGTATAGTCAGATAAGAGATAGACCGGATGTAAACAAAAGGTTCGGGTGATTTTCACGCTAACGCCGCCGTCTCGACGTAAAACAGGAGCCCTCATTGGTCAATTCGCAATTAAATGCCTATGCCGAGCGGCAGAGCAGTCGTATCAAGGCAGGGTCACATTCAGGTTCAGACGTGTTACGTATGTCGTGTGCATCATTGCAATTTGATATTTCTTTGGACGTTTTCGTTTGTTATCTTATTAAGTTGTTGAGTTTGTCGTTGTTATTGTTATACCTTGTTATTGATTGTTATTGTTATCAACTGCTTGCGCAAAATGCCCAGTAGTACAGATACTGCCGATGAAGTTGTAAACTCCTGTAGTCCACCTAGGAAACGCTCTAAAAAAAGACACCTGAGTGCAGAAATGAAAGAGGTCATTTTGAATATATATAAGATCGAGCGCGAGAAGAACGAGGCATCAACCATCAAAGAAATTGTTGTGAAGGTTTCTCACAAAGTTGGGGTATGTCGCGCATCAGTGTTTAATGTGTTAAGACAATACAAAAAAAATCACACCTTTTCTGAGCCAATGACCAGTAAACATCGCAAAAGTATTGTTAAATCATTGGATGAAGCTGATAAGCATGCGATTAGGAGGAAAGTGCATGAATTCTTCTTTAGGAATGAAATACCTACTATAGATAAAGTACTGCAGGAGGTAAATGGAGATACAACGTTGCCAAATTTCAAACGATCAACTTTCCATGCGTTACTGAAGCATTTAAATTTCAAATGGAAAAAACGGGGTCGTAATAGTTTACTACTGGATAGAGAAGAAATTGTGCTATGGAGGAGGGATTATTTAACAAAAATTGGGAAATATAGAAATCAAAACAGGAAGATTTATTACCTTGATGAAACGTGGGTAAACGCAGGACACACTACAAGTAAAGTATGGGTTGATGATTTTGTAACTTCATCCAGGAGGGCCTTTCTAGATGGACTGTCCACCGGATTAAAAAATCCAGCAGGTAAATACGAGTAATAGACAACAATCGGATGTTTTTCAAACCTTGGGAACAAGGTTCTAAACATTAATTCCAGGGGGCAGATAAAACATATTACAAGTAACAAAACTTTTTTAACTTTCGATAAAATGCGTGGATGTTTTATTGTCATTTTCATTTGTTAGAACTTTTTTAAGCCATGTTTTTATGTGTTTTCGATATTTCAATAATTTTTTAATATAATCTTAAAATATGTCGAATATTATAAACTTAAAAAAAGTTACTAAGTTTTATATTGTGTACCGTTCCTAATATTTCTAATCATTTTAATTCATACTTTAAGCTTTATAAAGTTATAATTTGTTAATATTAATATTTGCGCTTATTTCAGGTTCCTGATCATTCATTTTTTAAAGGTTTATAACTTTAAATTAAATTGTGAAGCGCTGAGTAATCATACGACGTTCAATATTCTTTCTTTCAATACGACTAAATAATCCCAATTATAGCAATCTGATACTCATGTCTCAAAGTTTTTTCGCTGAATGTGATGAAAACATTTGAAAAAGGTTTGCTTATTGAAATAAATCTACACCAGTTAGTACTTCGATTTCCAGGTAAAGGGAAAAGGCTCATTATCTGCCATATTGGCAGTGAGGATGGATTTGTTGTTGACGGTCTGTGGTGCTTTGAGTCTAAGAAAACTGGAGATTACCACGAGGAAATGAATGGCGAATCGTTTGAACAGTGGTTTTCAAAAATTTTACCGAACTTAGAGGAAAACGCAGTAATTGTGTTGGATAATGTGCCTTATCATTCTTGAAGAATGGAGAAGGTCCCAACAACGGCTTCAAGGAAAGTTGATGTTCAAAATTGGCTCCGCTCGAAAAATATCAACTTTGAAGAAGCAATGCTGAAAGTACAATTATTAAGAATTGTCAAGGATCACAAGGCGGAATATCAAAAATACGCCATTGACGAAATGGCAGCAAGTCAAAATAAAACTGTGCTCCGTTTACCTCCATACCATTGCGAGCTCAATCCCATTGAGCTCATATGGGCAGAGGTTAAAAATTATATAGCTAAGCACAATACAACTTTTAAATTTTGAGACCTCAAAGGACTTTTCAAAGAAGCACTAGAATTAATAACAGCGCAAAAATGGGAAAACTGTATTAAGCACGTGAAAGACAAAGTTGAAAAGAGACTGTGGGAACTGGACAATATTTTAGAGGAACAAGTCGAGCCATTCATTATTGACGTTGGTGCTTCAGGCAGTAGCGATGATGAAAGCTCATCAAGCTCATCTTTCCAATAAAAGATGTCGTTCATCAAATTCGGTAAGTTATAAGTAATTATAAAGCTACTGTATTTTTTAATTAATTATTGACATTTTTGAACCCATTTTGGCAAAACCTATTCAAGAATCTACTTTCTGACAATGTTCAACCATGCACATTTTTTTACGTTTTGAACGTTTTAATTTGGTTACATATTTACCTAGAAATCAAAAAATATACTAATCAATATTCTAAAAGCAATTTTAAGAGATATACGATTATTTTTAATTTAGGCTAATTTAAACGCCATTTTGAGATTATATTCGACAGTATTTCACCAAACATCAGGCGGCATCCGAAGCTGGAAATCGAAGCGAAAATTTTGAAACCCTTATGTATATTTACATCATTATATATTTCTTACCCCACCCCCACATGATCCTATATCCATCACCAATCGTATACACATCGAATTGTGCTAATTTACTACAAAGTTACGCAAAGCAGCATCTACTATCTAAAATATGTACTGCGTGACTCTTAATACGTCCCTGCCGAATGTTACAGCGTTCGATGATCACGTGGTCTTGTTTATGTCCGGTCTATCTCTTATCTGAATATACTGTAGAACTCTTGTGTATGGGAAATAAAAAATTTTATGTTGTAGCTCTCCTTGTACTTATTTCACATTGCACTATTGGAGGTCCTCACGTGTCTGTTGTATTTCCTTTTGGGCTTTTTTCCGGCACAAGTTTTGGAGGAGCTATCATAATTATTTGATATTGCTTCGTTTTTGTCAGTATGATTCTTGATGCGCAAAAACCATGAAACATAAAACGTCATAACGTTTTTATCTGATACATAGCATCCTTAATAATGTGATAATAATCCGTCTTCGTTTGTTTTTTCTTTCATTTTCACACGTCTACATTCCCGCTCTCAAAAGGACGCTCAACAACTCAACAAGCAAACATGAGGTTATCTGTCATTTTTGTATGTACCAAACATATCTCACTCGTTCATCGTCCCAAAAACGTCAAAAGTCCTCCGAAATCGGGAAAAATCCACCTAGAACTCTTGTGTACGGGAAATAAAAAATTTAATGTTGTAGATCTCCTTGTACTTATTTCACATTGCACTATTGGAAGTCCTCATATGCCTGTTGTATTTCCTTTTGGTCTTTTTTCCGGCACAAGTTTTGTAGAAACTATTATAATTATTTGATATTGCTTCATTTTTGTCAGTATGAATCTTGATGCACAAAAACCATGAAACATAAAACGTCATAATGTTTTTATTTGATACATAGCATCCTTAATAATCTTCGTTTGTTTTTTCTTTCATTTTTACACGTCTACATTCCCGCTCTCAAAAGGACGCTCAAGGTAACAAGCGAACATGAGTTTATCTGTCATTTTTGTATGTACCAAACATATCTCACTCGTCCATAAAAAAACACCTAGAGCTCTTGTGTGTGGGAAATAAAATTTCTTGTGATATATTTCGTTTTGGTTTTTTTTTTGGAGGAGCTGTTATGATTGTTTGATATAGCTTCGTTTTTGTCAGTATGAACCATGATGCGCAAAAGCCGTAAAACGTAAAGCGTCATAATTTTTTTCTTCGATTCATGCTAATATATGCAAACTTAATAATGTAATCTAGAGTTACACTTCCTCTTATAAACAGCTATTAAGCCATTGTATTTGACGTACACGCTACATGTGTTTCCTTGACCAATGTCAATAAAAAGTAATTGGCGATATAGAACTTTTACGCTATTGTAATCAGGTGACATTTCGCAATTCGTCTATTTCACATCAGAATGTTGAAACATGCGCGTGTTGCCCAAAACGAATTTTCTAGAATACGTCAGTTTTGAAATAATGCCGAAAATGAGGAGCAGGAAATCGCAATGTTAAAATCATTCAATTGAAACATTACAACATTTTTTCGAATTTTTATTACTAGGAGGAAGATTTACAAAACTGTTAAAGCATTTTGTGGGGCCAAAAGGAACGATTGAGGTACGGACATCTAAAATGATATTTTGGAGCCATATTAATTTGTTGTTCTGTGATTTACATCGCTGGCATTACTGAGAAGAGGCACGTATACCTATATATAAATATATATACATGGTGTCCCAGAAATCGACGTCAAGCCGAAACCGGGTGATAGGCAAAGTCATAACAGCTATCAGGAAAATATTTAAAAAAATTTTATGTATGTGTTTTGAAAATTATAGGTCTTTGAAAAAGATATAGAAATTTCACACCCTACGGCAGTCTGTCAACTCCTGTTACTACAAATATTAACTTTTTTTGGATTTTATTTTTACAATGTAATGATGAATAATGCATCTTCAAACTGGTGTCTCAACCTTACTGCCAACTTTTCTCGTTCAGGAAAAATTGCCACTTATTTCCCAACCAAGTATTCCAAAGTAAAACTTTGCTCAACTTTAACTGGCTGTACTGGAAAAAATGTACTACGAGAGTTTGGCAAGTAACCTTAAAAGTTGGCGCATTTAATAACGATTCCAAAATGGTATAACACTTAGAAGATTACTCGTTAACTTATGCACAATTTTTATTTGAAAAAAAACTGATGAAAATTTTTCAAAATTTCCTAATTAAACAGCGATTATGAAAACGCACACGGATCCTTAAGGATAACTGTTTGCTCAACAGTGGGCGTCAAAATGCTGCTTCTGATGATTTACCTTTACAGAAAATGCTCAAACTGTTTTCCTTCAGCCGCAATACACGCTCGACATCTTCTTAAAAAAGATCGGGTTATTAAACGAGCGAATCCACGGTTATTAACAAACTCAGCTGCTTCCAATAGTCTTTGCCGTAGCTCAGCTACATTTTGAATCGGCTTGAAATACACTTTTTCTTTTACAGTTCCCCAGTAAAAAAATCTAAAGGATTCAAATCAGGTGATCGGGCTGGCCACGGTATTGTACCAGACCGCCTTATCCATCTGCCTGGAAAGTTTGAGAGTGCATAGTGCGCTGGGCAGCCATCATGCTGAAACCACATGTCCCTGTAAAAACTCAGTGGCACGTCCACCAATAAATTTTGTACATGATTTTTCAAAAAATCCAAATAAATTTCAGCAGTCAAAGTCTCTGGGAACTCAAACGGACCGATTATTTTAACATTTAAAATTCCTGTCCAATGGTTTATCTTGAAGCGATATTGAGATTTATCTTCTCTCATCAAATATGGGTTTGCTACGTGCCACTCGTGAAAGTTATGCAGGTTCATGTACCCATCTTTCTTAAATGTGGTCTCATCCGACCATAAAATTTTTTCAAAGAACTGTGGATCTTTCCTGTGTCTTTCTAACATTGTGCGACAAAAAGCAACTCGGAGCTCATAATCCCGGGGCAGGAGAGGTTGAACACGCTGTATGTGTTATGGATGAAGCACATAACTTACTTGCTATTGCACACTTTGATACCGATCAGTACTCCTTCGTTTACGGCGCATCTTTACATGTTAGTGCTTGTTGATTTCGTACTGTTACTAATTTTGGATTCGTGAACTGGACTGTTGATCGCTTGTGATTTGGATTTGGACTGTTTAATTGCTCTTTAAAACAACATTTGCTTTCCTTAGACTATCTTTGATAGTGTGATTGTGCATTGCCGCTATGTCCGTGTACACCGTACAAGAATATGCTAACATGCACCTCATTTATGGGGAATGCAGATTCAACGCTAGTGCTGCAGCGAGACTTTACTGTGAGAGGTACCCGAATGCAGCTCATCATCCAGATCATCGAGTGTTCACAAATGTGCACCACTTACTGTTCTCAGAGGGCCAACTACCAAACCAATCACACGGTGAGGGAAGATCTTTCCTTCCTTACGAAGACGTGGTGCTAGGAGCTGTCGAAGAAGATCCGAGTACTTCAGTGCGTGCAATAGAACTAAAAACAGGTGTGCCCAAAAGTACAGCCCATAGAATGTTGCAAAAAAACGTGCTCCATCCATACCACGTACAGCGTGTTCAAGCTCTTCTGCCCCGGGATTATGAGCCCCGAGTTGCTTTTTATCGCACAATCTGGTACAATACCGTGGCCAACCCGGTCACCAGATTTGAATCCGTTAGATTTTTTTTACTGGGGAACTGTAAAAGAAAAAGTGCATTTCAAGCCGATTCAAAATGTAGCTGAGCTACGGCAAAGACTATTGGAAGCAGCAGAGTTTGTTAATAACCGTGGATTCGCTCGTTTAATAACCCGATCTTTTTTAAGATGTCGAGCGTGTATTGCGGCTGAAGGAAAACAGTTTGAGCATTTGCTGTAAAGGTAAATCATCATCAGCAGCATTTTGACGCCCACTGTTGTGCAAACAGTTATCCTTAAGGGTCCTGTGCGTTTTCATAATCGCTGTTTAATTAGGAAATTTTGAAAAATTTTCATCAGTTTTTCTTTAAATAAAAATTGTGCATAAGTTAACGAGTAATCTTCTAAGTGTTATACCATTTTAGAATCCTTATTAAATGCGCCAACTTTTAAGGTTACTTGCTAAACTCTCGTAGTACATTTTTTTCCAGTACAGCCAGTTAAAGTTGAGCAAAGTTTTACTTTGGAATACTTGGTTGGGAATTAAGTGGCAATTTTTCCTGAACGAGAAAAGTTGGCAGTAGGGTTGAGACACCAGTTTGAAGATGCATTATTCATCATTACATTGTAAAAATAAAATCCAAAAAAAGTTAATATTTGTAGTAACAGGAGTTGACAGACTGCCGTAGGGTGTGAAATTTCTATATTTTTTTCAAAGACCTATAAATTTCAAAACACATACATAAAATTTTTGTAAATATTTTCTGATAGCTGTTATGACTTTGCCTATCCCCGGTTTCGGCTTGACGTCGACTTCTGGGACACCCTGTATATATATGGACAATCACTCTACAGATACCTACGTATATATCTTGCCATAACCGTTACAGTAGTTAAAGTAATTGCGTACCTTTACTACCTTGAAAAAATGAGTGATTCTCGAAAACTTTGCCTAGCTAATTCCTTTAGCTTCAACAATAGGCAATTACGCAAAATTGAATGAAGCTTCTTTATGACTGATTAATAAGGACATCAGAGAAGCGATGAGGTGTCTTGGTTGCAACATCCTTGCACTTTGTACCCTCATATTCATCTAAGGTTACAGCGCAATCAATTTACGTGAAAATCATAAAAATACAACATGAATTTGGATAGTCGTAACAATAGTTGAAGCTTCACAATATTAACGGGATATGTGTAAAATCAGTGTGTATTAATACTTCATAGCACAAAGAATTTATTTATTGCATTACGTAAGAATTCATGTTGTAAATAAATTCCGTTCTTCGCGTGCTCATCATTACCAAATTACCAAATTAAATAACTCATTATAATTTGTTTGCTAATTTAATACGTTATTATCGTGAAAATCGTAGGACCACCGGCCATCGTGCTAGCTTTAAGTAATTGAGATGATCATAGATATACGTTGTGAACACCTGTGAATTTAGTACCTGTTTTGGTAAATTTAAATTATACTGTGGCATTTTTTAATAGATGCTTACACTGGAAGGAATATTTTCTTATCTTCTTACAATAAGTTTAAATGATTGAGGACAGAAGCATTGGTTGCAGAATTTTTTAACCATATGTACTTATACATAACTAAGTGACATATAAATCCGAAAACCCAGTTTAAATGGTTTTATGGTGAATGTATTTATCTTACTGTAAATAACAAGTGAAAAAATGTTCAGCCTTATCAGTTGGACATTCCGGTTTTTATGCTGCTTTTTTTTAATTCACTAACGCTCTAAAAATGAATATTTCAGCCGCAGTAAATAATCAACGTTGGCGGATTTTGGTTCTCGACATCCTTTACGATCGGTTACGATGCCTAGAGTACGGAGACCTGTACGATTTCGTCAACTTAGTGAGTTTGATAGGGACCGTATAGTGGGACTTCGGGAAGCTGGACTTTCTTTTCGGGCAATTGCAGTTAGAGTGCAAAGAAGTGTAGACACTGTGGTTAGGTGTTGTCAGGCATGGCTTCGAGAAGGCCGTACGCAAAGAGCAAGGGGCACTGGACGCCGCCGTAGAACAACAGACCGTGAAGATCGCCGCCTAAGATTATTGGCCTGAAGGGACCGTTTCTCCACTACCAGGTCCATTGCAAATGAATGGTTTGCAGAACACGGAAGACCTATTGGCATGCGAAGTGTTTACCGACGAATGATAAGTTTTGGCTTGTTTTCATACCGGCCACACTGGGTCCTCCCTTTAACTCGAGAACACCGACGTAATCGCCTTGAGTGGTGCAGACGACGGTCACTCTGGGATCAGGAATGGAACAGTATTGTCTTTAGTGACGAGTCTCGATTTTGTTTAGGCATGCACGATGGTCGTGCCAGGGTTAGAAGGCGACGTGGTGAAAGGAGGAATCCACAGTTTTTTGTTGAAAGACATGTTCATCACTCTGTTGGAGTTATGGTTTGGGGTGCTATAGCTTATGGTTCCAGGTCACCTTTAATCTTCATCAGAGGTAACATGAACGCGCAGCGTTATATCCACGAAGTTCTAGAACCCCAGCTTTTACCCTATCTTGACACCCTGGCAGATCCAACTTTCCAACAAGATAATGCCCGACCACATGTTGCAAGAGTCACAATAGACTTCTTTCAACATAATGATGTCACATTGTTACCATGGCCACCAAGATCTCCCGACTTATCCAAAATTGAGCACGTGTGGGATATGATGGGTAGGAGATTGCTCAATTTGCAACGTCCTCCTTATTAAAGGTCAAAGGGCTTTAAAGCAGTGCAATCATTTTGAAATTTTTATCATTTACTTATTATGCTTCATTAAGTACTTATACAAAATTTTATTAAAATAAAACCATTTAAACTGGGTGTTCGGATTTATATGTCACTTAGTGTATATTAAAAGAGACGTCATACGAGTATATGCGGTCAGTCTTAGACAACAATCTTGTATATTAAAAGAGACGTCATATATTTTGGTGTTCAAGAATGTCATCATTGACCTACTAAGTCCCCGAAGACATCGAAAGTGCAATCGAAAGTTACATTGACACGTTAAAAATCAATCCAATTCATCAAATGCCATGGATAGCTTTTGTTCCGAAGTCAAGGATCACTCTAGTCACGGTCAATAACACTGGGCGAGGTTCAGATGTTATTAATCCTTATAATCGTCACATAATTCAGACTGACGACACCGGCATTGCAGATTCAAAAGAGAAAATCGTTTCGAAAAAATAATGAATCTTCGTGACATGAAAAGAAAAAGGTGAATCCTTTTTAAGTACGACAGGAAGTGTAACGTAAATCGATCCGTTTAGCGGATACCAAAACGGGACACCTCGAGGACTACTGAAGATAAAATGATGCTGGCCAGAAATGCAGACTTCGGTTTTTGTTTTTTAATTTTTGTAATTATTGTAGGTGATGCAGCGTACAAGGTAAACATTCTTTTTTCTTCTTGAAGGCGGTACCATGAATTATACAGGGTGACCGCAAAGTTGGGACTTTTACACGGCGTATGGAACTTGAAAAAAAAGCGTTTTTTTCTAGTAGCATATACGAGTATACTTTATCTGAAGTTACTTGAAACACTGTGAAATACCGGGTGCGTTTTATATATCTATATTTAACACGCTCTGTTGCTGCAAAAATCGCCAATTTTCGCAGCAAATATCCCCCGTATAAGATCAAAGGCAGTTTCACCGGTCCACGTGGAGTAAAGCAGGCCTATGCTAATGAGAAAGCGTGTATTTCAGAGCTCCGAACAAGTGCAGGTGGCTACTGAAAATTGAAACAGTTTAGCCAGTGCCGTGTAGCGGTGAATAAACGTGTTTTCTTTAGTCTGTCCGTGTTTTTTCATAGATTTTATTAGTTTTTGTGTTTTTGACTTTTGAATACTCAGTTTACTTGTTGATTTAATTGTTGTGTTGATTGTTCTTGTGTGTCCTAAATATGGCTCTTTGGAGACCTTGGGAAAATGCTCCAAGTCACGAGGAGATGGTTGATGAACCTGTGCAGGCAGAATTCTTTCATACAGATTTAGAGGAACAGACACAAAGAGTAATCCTAAATATGTATGATTGTCTGAAAAACGAAAATCCAGATTCCTCGCAAAATCAAATTTTAAACAGAATTTGTATCCTGACAAAAATCAGTCGGTCTACCATTTATCGGGTTATAAAAAGGGGAGATGTAGTCAACCATTCCTTCCACAGAAAGCGCATAGGGCAAAAATTAAAAAGAATAGACGTGGGTTTTCAGGAAGATATTCGTCGTTTAATATACGGATTTTATAAAGAAAATTTGGTGCCCACGTTGGAAATGATACGGGATAAATTAAAAGATTATCCTGAAGATTTTTATAATTACAAATGCTTAGACTCACTGCACTGTATTGTAAAACTGTGTGGTTTTCAATACAAAAAATTAGATAAAAGAATGGTGATTATGGAGTCGCCTCGAATCATTGAATTGCGCCAAGAATTTTTGCACAAAGTTAAAATCTATAGAGAGCAGAAAAGAAATCTGATTTACCTGGATGAAACGTGGTATGATACCCATGATGTTGTGCAGTACGGCTGGGTTGACGACAGCAACAAGTGCATTTTAAATGCACCATGCAACCGTGGAAAACGAATCATTATTCTCCCTGCTGGCAGTGAAAATGGATTTATACCTAATGCCTTGCTGTTATCTGCCAAAAATATCAAAGAATCATGTGCCGACTATCATGAGGACATGACCTCCGACTTATTTGAAAAGTGGATAGAGCAGCAGTTAATACCAAACATTTCCCCAAATTCAGTGATTATTATGGACAATGCGCCATACCGTTCCCGACAGAAAAACAAAATTCCGAATACAGGCACAAAAAAACAAGACATTATTGATTTTATGAAGGATAAGGGAATGGAAATACCACAAAAATCAACTAAAGCCATATTATTGGATCTTATTAAAAGACAAAAATTTGAAAAAGAGTATGTTGTTGACAATCTGCTTCAGCAAAATGGCCATGAAGTATTACGTCTACCTCCATATTACTGCATTCTTAACCCGATTGAATTGGTCTGGGCTGCTTTAAAAAAAGTAAGAAAACATAATCAGACCCCTCAATTAAGTGAATCGCTATTGGTCACAATAAGGGATGCAGTATCTCATATTTCTGCCACAGACCTATGGAAGCAGTGTTCTAGGCATATTATTGAAAAAGAAAATGAATATTGTGTTTTGCCTCCTGTAAATCCCGTTGTAATTCCTCTACAAGATGACTCTAGCGACAGCTCCGAAGGCGAGGATGATATATAAATTTCCTATAATGTAAGTCTTTATATACCTTTTTATATACCTACCTGCTATGTAAATATTTGCCTATGTCAAACGTTGGAATTCTGTAATTTTTCCATTTCTTAACTTTCAGTCAACATAAATTAAACTCCCAATATAAGTATGTTTTATCCCAAATCAAAAACATAAGAAGATAGTAAAATCCATTTATTGTGATATAAAAACATTATTATTATCGTTCTAAATAAATGATCGCACGCCTATGATACGTCATGAAATTACAAAGGACGCGCCGACCAAAGGTTTTTATGTTATTTCAAGTGACTTCAGATAAAGTATACACTCCGGTGTCCCAAAAATATTAAAGTACAATAAATCCCTTGGCGACCATCCAATATTTTTAAAATTGATATATCGAAGGGCAAGGTTGTCGACCATGCTTCTCAGACAGAAAACGTACAAATGCAGAAACCATTAATGAATATTTACGTACGTTTGTAGATGGAATCGAGAATATTCCATTTTAAGTAGGATATTATATCACTAAGGATGATGACATCAACATTCACCTACATTGCTCACGAGAAATGGCTGTGCGAACGTCCATTTGAACGTTTGTAAACATTTACTTAGATCGCGAAATACTGTCTTGTCCATAAACGTCTATCTTGTTTACCGCTATTTTAAACGAAGCTGCAAAGTTTCAGTACAGTTCAATGTTTATACTGAATCTAATATACTCCATTTTGAAAATATTGTTGAGGGTATTTCGAGACTTTGATCTATACCAGGTGTTATATATATATATATATATATATATATATAACATATATATATAGGTGAAAAATTAAAGTTTTCGCCTTTTGTTGGGTACTTCGACAAAATTTAAGCAAAGAGGACTCTTTATAATTTTTTTAATTCTCTCTAGCTTTCAATGGACTTTGCCATCATCATCAGGAGCTGCAATTACAATGATAACAGTAGCAACAAAAGTGTAAGATAAATTTAAATTGAATCAACTTACAGTAGTATGTGAGGATGTTGCTAATTGTTGTTTTCGTATAGGATGAAGGAAATGTCCAGTAACATGGTGAGAGCTGGATACATGGTACAATGGTTAAAATTATATAAAATATGACAAGACAAGTTAAAGACAGATTAAAAATTATTTAGAAAACATTAGAGCATTACGTCGTGAAGCCACTTGATGATTGCACAAAATGGTGGTCATGGAATAATGAGTGAGATGAACCTTTGACAGAAGGCCGAAGGTTGTCAATGTCTGTGTTGAAAGATGGTACGAATTGTGGGCGTGTGCCAAAACGTTGCCAAATCACTTCAGATGATGTGATTTTCAGAATGTTATGTAAGAAATTGTTAAACCGACCAGAGGCAGTTGAATAAACTATATTTTAATTAATGGGAATTTTAAATTAATAATTATTAATAAATCGTGAGAAGTGAATTATTAGATTTTGAGTGGAATGAAATTTGTTGGTGGAATCGGCCAAAACACAGATTATATTTATGGTTGTGAAAAGTCGAAATTTGGGGAGATATGTAAGTTCTCCAATTTTTCGCAGTTTAGCAAATATGAGTAAATGACACTCAGTTGTTTAATATCTGTCTTTTTGTTGATACAGTTGTTATTCATGAAAATGTGGGACATTTCCAGGAATAAACGTTTGGAAAGGTGTTTTTCTTTATCAAGGACTTTGATACTTGTGTAATTCATAGAATGCCCTGTTGTGTTAACATGAGATGCTAGAGCGCATCTTTCAGGATGAAGCCTAGCATCACTTTTGTGTGATGTAATCCTTCCTTTAAGAGATCTGGAGGTCTGACCTATGTATATTTGGTTTTTTTTTCCACTCAAAATCTAATAATTCTCTTCTCACGATTTATTAATAATTATTAATTTAAAATTCCCATTAATTAAAATATAGTTTATTCAACTGCCTCTGGTCGGTTTAACAATTTCTTACATAACATTCTGAAAATCACATCATCTGAAGTGATTTGGCAACGTTTTGGCACACGCCCACAATTCGTTCCATCTTTCCACACAGACATTGACAACCTTCGGCCTTCTGTCAAAGGTTCATCTCACTCATTATTCCATGACCACCATTTTGTGCAATCATCAAGTGGCTTCACGACGTAATGCTCTAATGTTTTCTAAATAATTTTTAATCTGTCTTTAACTTGTCTTGTCATATTTTATATAATTTTAACCATTGTACCATGTATCCAGCTCTCACCACGTACTGGACGTTTCCCTCATCCTATACGAAAACAACAATTAGCAACATCCTCACATACTACTGTAAGTTGATTCAATTTAAATTCATTTTACACTTTTGTTGCTACTGTTATCATTGTAATTGCAGCTCCTGATGATGATGGCAAAGTCCATTGAAAGCTAGAGAGAATTAAAAAAAGTATAAAGAGTCCTCTTTGCTTAAATTTTGTCGAAGTACCCAACAAAAGGCGGAAGCTTTAATTTTTCACCTAACTGGTCTAGACGACAATGACCACGTCTCAAGTTATATACGTAGTCATGCCATAAGTTCTGTCCCTCGTTTTCAAACAAGTGTAGACCTGTTAATACTTGTCCGATTGTTTACATTGTGGTGTCAGTTGATTAAGCGCTTTTCGGGTAATTACATATACCTCAGTTTGTATTGATCTCTCGAAGCATAACGATGGAGTGGGGCAAGGCAGAGAACCGTATTGCAGTGATAGCTTTACATAAGTGTAATCACAGTGCTAGTCAGATTTTTGAACTCTTACGCGGCCTTCAAATATCGCGTAAATTTGTGTCTAGGACCATTCAGCGGTACAATGAGACGTCCTCTGTTGATGACAGGCCAAGAAGCGGAAGACATCGTCAAGTAAGGACTCCAGCAGCCATCAAAGCCGTAAAAGCCAGGATTCAAAGGAATCCACTCCGGAAGCAGAAGATCCTATCCAGGGAAATGAAGATTCCTGTCCGGACGATGTCGCGCATCATTAAACAAGACCTAGGGCTAGGGGCTTACCGGAGACGTACGGGCCAGCGACTTACGGCCACCTTGCGACACATCAGGGCGACAAGATCCAAGAAGCTCTTGGAGAGGTACGCAGCTGGGGGATTCCGAAAGATTTTGTTCACGGATGAGAAAATCTTCACCATAGAAGAAAAATTCAACCGACAAAATGACAAAGTGTATGCAAGGAGTTCACAGGAAGCTTCGGAGATCATTCTGAGAGTTGAGAGAGGCCACCACCCTGCGTCAGTCATGGTTTGGTGGGGGGTGTCCTACGAAGGGGTCACTCAGCTCCATTTCTGTAAACAGGGCGTGAAAACAAAAGCGGCAAACTATCAGAGCGACATACTGGATCCTATCGTCAAGCCTTTAAGTGGTACATTGTTTGCCAACCAACACTGGGTCTACCAGCAGGATTCCGCCCCCGCTCACAAGGCTAAGAGTACTCAGCGCTGGCTGGAAAGCAATGTGCCAGAGTTCATTGCTGCGGAAGATTGGCCCTCAGGGAGTCCGGACCTCAATCCTTTAGACTACAAGTTGTGGGACCTGCTAGAGCAGTTGGCCTGCTCCAAAGCCCACCGTAATATCGAGTCCCTGAAAGCGGATTTGATCCGATCAGCGGCAGCTATTCCTTTGGAAGCTGTGCGTGCAGTGATAGATGAGTGGCCCGCGAGATTGAAGCAGTGTGTGAAGGCCAAGGGGGGACATTTTGAATAAAACTGTTTGATTATGAATTCTAAAAATGTTGTCGAATAAATAATATCTTTCATATAAATATATCATATCTTGTTTCATTTTTATCATGAGATTATCATGGGACAGAACTTATGGCACGACTACGTATATATACAGTAATGGACAAAAGTATATGACAAATATGAATATTTACCTAAATGCCTCTAGAAAACGAATTCATAATTCATTTCTCCATAAACAAATGCGTCATTAGTAGAAAAACTAAATTCCTTGTTTTTACATTATCTTCAATGAACACAATACAAGTCTATAAGCACCCAAGTACACTTTGCCCACTGTCAAACATGGAGGCAGGTCTGTTATGGTTTGGGGATGCTTTTCGGGGTTTAGGATGGGACCTTTACATAGAATAGATGGCATTATGGATAAGTTTGTATACACAGATATACTAAAGCATGCCATGTTATCCTATAAGGAATGCAATATGCCCTTAAGATCAATCTTCCAGCAAGATAATGACCTGAAGCACACTGCAAAGAAAAATATTCAGTAATAAAGTTGTAAGGTTTGAAAAGATTCATCTTCGGTGACCTTGAACGTGACCTTGACCATGACCTTGAGTTTTCGATGGGAAATATCTATTTTTAATTATGCGGAAAATTTTGGTCACTATGCTGTCACAACTTAGTTGAATTACTCAAATTGAGGAGTTATTTAAGAAAAACCGATTTTCACCAACGTCCTTGAGGATTTGACTACGCAGGCTGGGCAACCTTGCGTGCATCAACGAGTAGGTGTTGAATAAAAGATACGAAAATCGATGTTAACAAATTGATGATAATCTAACATAGATCGTTGCGATCTTCATCCATATTTACCATTTTCCACGGCAATAAAAAATGATGCACCTGTTCCTTGATTGCATTGACCATAAAAACTGCAATTTTCTAACGATTAAAAATCCTGTTTCGATACGCGTTTTTATCCATATTTGCGGTAACGCGGTCACGTAATCTTCACGGGAATTCTGCAAACAATGCTATCGATTATTTATTCTCATTTGTTGTCTGAAGTCTTTTTGCTTTATTTGATCTGATCTTTCTGCGTTTGAACTGAGATTCTTCAGACGAATGACCGATTGGAAAAGATTCAATATATCCATATAAAAAATTCTATAAAAAATTATCTCATGCCAGAGAAATCCGAATATGAGAAACGTTTTTCCTTATACAGGGTGTCCCAGAAGTCGACGTCAAGCCGAAACCGGGTGATAGGCAAAGTCATAACAGCTATCAGAAAAATATTTAAAAAAATTTTATGTATGTGTTTTGAAAATTATAGGTCTTTGAAAAAGATATAGAAATTTCACACCCTACAGCAGTATGTCAACTCCTGTTACAACAAATATTAACTTTTTTTGGATCTTATTTTTACAATGTAATGATGAATAATGCAACTTCAAACTAGTGTCTCAACCTTACTGCCAACTTTTCTCGTTCAGGAAAAATTGCCACTTATTTCCCAACCAAGTATTCCAAAGTAAAACTTTGCTCAACTTTAACTGGCTGTACTGGAAAAAAATGTACTACGAGAGTTTGGCAAGTAACCTTAAAAGTTGGCGCATTTAATAACGATTCCAAAATGGTATAACACTTAGAAGATTACTGGTTAACTTATGCACAATTTTTATTTGAAAAAAAACTGATGAAAATTTTTCAAAATTTCCTAATTAAACAGCGATTATGAAAACGCACAAGGACCCTCAAGGATAACTGTTTGCACAACAGTGGGAGTCAAAATGCTGCTGATGATGATTTACCTTTACAGCAAATGCTCAAACTGTTTTCCTTCAGCCGCAATACACGCTCGACATCTTCTTAAAAAAGATCGGGTTATTAAACGAGCGAATCCACGGTTATTAACAAACTCAGCTGCTTCCAATAGTCTTTGCCGTAGCTCAGCTACATTTTGAATCGGCTGGAAATACACTTTTTCTTTTACAGTTCCCCAGCAAAAAAATCTAAAGGATTCAAATCAGGTGATCGGGCTGGCCACGGTATTGTACCAGACCGTCTTATCCATCTGCCTGGAAAGCTTTGATCGAGATACTCTCTCACTGAGAGTGCATAGTGCGCTGGGCAGCCATCATGCTGAAACCACATGTCTCTGTAAATACTCAGTGGCACGTCCACCAATAAATTTTGTACATGATTTTTCAAAAAATCCAAATAAACTTCAGCAGTCAAAGTCTCTGGGAACTCAAACGGACCGATTATTTTACCATTTAAAATTCCTGACCAATGGTTTATCTTGAAGCGATATTGAGATTTATCTTCTCTCATCAAATGTGGGTTTGCTACGTGCCACTCGTGTAAGTTATGCAGGTTAATGTACCCATCTTTCTTAAATGTGGTCTCATCCGACCATAAAATTTTTTCAAAGAACTGTGGATCTTTCCTCTGTCTTTCTAACATTGTGCGATAAAAAGCAACTCGGGGCTCATAATCCCGGGGCAGGAGAGGTTGAACACGCTTTATGTGGTATGGATGAAGCACATCACTTACTTTCTATTGCACACTTTGATACCGATCATTACTCCTTTTTTTACTGCGCATCTTTACATGTTCGTGCTTGCTGATTTCGTACTGTTACTAATTTTGGATTCGTGAACTGGACTGTTGATCGCTTGTGATTTGGATTTGGACTGTTTAATTGCTCTTCAAAACAACATTTGCTTTCCTTAGACTATCTTTGATAGTGTGATTGTGCAGTGCCGCTATGTCCGTGTAGACCGTACAAGAATATGCTAACATGCACCTCATTTATGGGGAATGCAGATGCAATGCTAGTGCTGCAGCGAGACTTTACTGTGAGAGGTACCCGAATGCAGCTCGTCATCCAGATCATCGAGTGTTCACAAATGTGCACTGCTTACTGTTCTCAGAGGGCCAACTACCAAACCAATCACACGGTGAGGGAAGATCTTTCCTTCCTTACGAAGACGTGGTGCTAGGAGCTGTCGAAGAAGACCCGAGTACTTCAGTGCGTGCAATAGAACTAAAAACAGGTATGCCCAAAAGTAGAGCCCATAGAATCTTGCAAAAAAACGTGCTCCATCCATACCACGTACAGCGTGTTCAAGCTCTTCTGCCCCGGGATTATGAGCCCCGAGTTGCTTTTTGTCGCACAATGTTAGAAAGACACAGGGAAGATCCACGGTTCTTTGAAAAAATTTTATGGTCAGATGAGACCACATTTAAGAAAGATGGGTACATGAACCTGCATAAGTTACACGAGTGGCACGTAGCAAACCCACATTTGATGAGAGAAGATAAATCTCAATATCGTTTCAAGATAAACCATTGGACAGGAATTTTAAATGGTAAAATAATCGGTCCGTTTGAGTTCCCAGAGACTTTGTCTGCTGAGGTTTATTTAGGTTTTTTGCAAAATCATTTACAAAATTTATTGGAGGACGTGCCACTGAGTATTTACAGGGACTTGTGGTTTCGGCATGATGGCTGCCTAGCGCACTATGCACTCTCAGTGAGAGAGTACCTCGATCAAAACTTTCCAGACAGATGGATAGGGCGGTCTGGTACAATACCGTGGCCAGCCCGGTCACCAGATTTGAATCCGTTAGATTTTTTTTACTGGGGAACTGTAAAAGAAAAAGTGTATTTCAAGCCGATTCAAAATGTAGCTGAGTTACGGCAAAGACTATTGGAAGCAGCTGAGTTTGTTAATAAGCGTGGATTCGCTTGTTTAATAACCCGATCTTTTTTAAGAAGATGTCGAGCGTGCATTGCGGCTGAAGGAAAACAGTTTGAGCATTTGCTGTAAAGGTAAATGATCATCAGCAGCATTTTGATGCCCACTGTTGTGCAAACAGTTATCCTTAAGGGTCCTTGTGCGTTTTCATAATCGCTGTTTAATTAGGAAATTTTGAAAAATTTTCATCAGTTTTTCTTCAAATAAAAATTGTGCATAAGTTAACGAGTAATCTTCTAAGTGTTATACCATTTTGGAATCCTTATTAAATGCGCCAACTTTTAAGGTTACTTGCCAAACTCTCGTAGTAAACTTTTTTCCAGTAGAGCCAGTTAAAGTTGAGCAAAGTTTTACTTTGGAATACTTGGTTGGGAAATAAGTGGCAATTTTTCCTGAACAAGAAAAGTTGGCAGTAAGGTTGAGACACCAGTTTGAAGATGCATTATTCATCATTACATTGTAAAAATAAAATCCAAAAAAAGTTAACATTTGTAGTAACAGGAGTTGACAGACTGCCGTAGGGTGTGAAATTTCTATATTTTTTTCAAAGACCTATAATTTTCAAAACACATACATAAAATTTTTTTAAATATTTTTCTGTTAGCTGTTATGACTTTGCCTATCACCCGGTTTCGGCTTGACGTCGACTTCTGGGACACCCTGTATAGAATGTTCAATGTCAGTATAACAAATGAAATATGATCATTTTAAATTGGAAATCGATTCAAATTCTGCTAGCTTCAAATTCTGGCACTACAAAGTTATTATTTGATCTAAACGTTTTAAACATTTGCGAAAGCTATTTATTTAAGTTATGTAAAAAATAGTGAACTTGATAGGTGATTCATGTTTATTTAAACCTCATAACAGAGTCACTCGCTTATCTAATCAACAAATGGTTTGAATCCCTCAATTTTAAAGAAAGGTAAAATAAATACATAAACCAGAAAAAAAGAGATTTTAAAATTATTATACACCAATATCAATAATTTCCAGTGTAGCAAAAATTTTTGAAAAAGATTTCTCTACTAGAATGGTCCGATACCCCACAATATTGTTTTTCTTAAATTAAATGAAAAAAAGATATTTCACAACTTTCCAATTAATGTCTATATGTACAAATTTTCCATAAAATATTTGAGACTTTTCGTATTTATTCCTGCATATCTCTCGATATCGAGTTCACAATTTTCAAAAATTCACCTTCAATGACCACAGTACGCCATTTCAGAGAGAGATTGTGTATTTCCTGTTTGTGTTGAATTAAGTGAAAAAAAAAGATTGACATCCCTCAAATTCTCGATATTCTCTGCCCTGTTTCGTGTTAACATCGTACATAAAACATTGGGAGACGTTTCTTGCTTCATTTTTGCAAATTCCGTCGTATCCAGTCAAGAATTTTCAAAAACATGGTGAAGTCACTCTTTAAGACCTCGCAGAATGTCAATAATCAAATTTCAACAAAATCGGCGCTACGTTTACTGAGATAACATTCTGCTCATACTTGTTGAGTTAGATAAATCACCATCTTTATCTTACTTCCATGGGTTCAAAGCGAGAGATTCCTCAGATTCTCAATATGCAGTCTATCTTGCTTCGTGTACACATTTTCTAATGTATACTGGGGGACATTTTTACCTATTTTTGCAAATTTCTTTGTATGGAGCTCACAATTTAAAAAAATATTGTGGTGCCTGTCACTTTTTATTACCTCACAGAACACTATTAGAAAAATTAAAAAAAAAATGATGCAGCGGTTATTGAGATTACGTATTTTTTTTATGTTAAATTAAATGATAAAAAAACTGACATACCTCTAATTCTCTGTTACGTGTACATATTGTCTATAAAATATTGAGAGACACTCCTTGCTTTATTTTGCAAATTTCTCAGTATCCAGTTCACGATTTTCAAAAACATTGCTTTATGACCTTGCAGAATATTTATCATCAAATATCAACAAAATCGATGCTGCGCTTACTGAGATAACATGCTGCTTATACTTCTTGAGTTAGATGAACAAATGTTTTGAACTTACCTTCATACGAGCAGAGATATTCCTCAGATTCTTACTAAAAACTATACCATGCTTCGTATACACATTTTCCATAAGATACTGGGGGTTTTTTATTTTCAATTTTTTTTTATATTGAGTCCACAATTTAACAAAAATAATGTTGTTATCTGTCACCTTCTAAGACCTCACGGAACACTATTAGAAAAATTTAAAAAAAAAATATGCAGCGGTTATTGAGATCACGTATTTTTTGTTTATGTTAAATTAAATTAAAAAAACTGACAAAATATTGGGAGACACTCCTTGCTTTATTTTTGCAAATTTCTCAGTTTCCAGTTCACGATTTTCAAAAACATTATGGTGTCACGCTTTATGACGTCGCAGAATATTATCATCAAATATCAACAAAATCGATGCTGCGCTTACTGAGATAACATGCTGCTTATACTTCTTGAGTAAGATGAACGAATGTTTTGAGCTTACCTTCATACGAGCAGAGATATTCCTCAGTTTCTTACTAAAAACTATACCATGCTTCGTATACACATTTTCCATATTTTTATTTTTTTTCATTTGGAGTCCACAATCTAACAAAAATAATGAGGTATCTGTCACCTTCTATGACCTCACAGAACGCGATTAGGAAAATAAAACAAAAAGATGCGGCGTTTACTGTGAATACGTATTTTTTGTTTGTGTTAAACTAAATGCAAAAGAAGACTGACATTCCTCAAATTCTTTATATACAATCTGCCCTGTTTCATACTCTAGAAGCACTTCGAGAGTAGTTGGTGGTTGCCTGGAATGAGATACCTCAGGAAGACATTGACCATCTGATCAGAAGCATGCCTAGGCGCGTTGGAGAGTGCGTAGCACATCAGGGTGCATCCACACATTATTAAAAGTCAAAGGGCTTTAAAGCAGTGCAATCATTTTGAAACTTTTATCATTTACTTATTACGCTTCATTAAGTACTTATACAAAATTTTATTAAAATAAAACCATTTAAACTGGGTGTTCGGATTTATATGTCACTTAGTATATTAATGTATCATCAGCAAATAGTTGAATTTTGCAGTATTGAAAAATATCAGGAAGACATTGACCACCTGATCAGAAGCATGCCTAGGCGCGTTGGAGAATGCGTAGCACATCATTTTGAAATTTCAATTATTTACTTACTAGGCTTCATTAAGTACTTACACAAAATTTTATTAAAATAAAACCATTTAAACTGGGTGTTCGGATTTACTATATATGTCACTTAATATACTTGGCGATCCCAACAATCATACCATTTACATTATATTTTCTCTAAAGCTGTAAGCGCCTTACTGTTGAAAAGCCCTAAACACGGGTATATTGAAAACCCTGTTAAAAATTATAATTTTCGAGGTCGACAAGTATCTAAATTAAAAACAAAACCTTGCTCGACAAGACCCCGAAGAGTATTTCGAGATTACTTTATTTTAAAGCGATTAACCTGATTACGAAATTTCATAAATCAAAATAGGATATTAAGAATTTTGACCGCGTTGCCAATACGGATAATATGAACCCAGAATTGAATGTTAGTTAACTATATAAGCTGTTGAAATTGGATCATGTAAACTGACTTTCAAAATTTTAAATAACCGACAAAAGTGTAATACAAAAATTCGTATCACTCAATGATTAATATAATATAATAAGATTCCTACTAGAACCAATACAGGATTAAATAACCCTGTCACTGATGCAGTAAAAACATATAATAGTGTAAAGAATGTACTTTCATTCAGAAATTATGTAAAAACACAAAAAGTCACTTGAGTTGTTGTTAAAATTGCTGTTCTCGAGGCCAATGTTCTAAACACAGATTAGATAACCTTGCTCACACTAAAATTTATAAAAATTGACCGTTGAATAAAGATTTGTTAAAAAAAAATCTTACTTTCATGGGCCCATAGAGAGAGATTCCTGAGATTCTCGATATACACCCTGCTCTGTTTCTTGCACACAACGTTGTCCGTGTCGATGACACCAAGGGGCAATCTAGGGAACAGATCAAATTCTTCATCTCGAATTTCTGCCGTTGCACAACATATCAAAAAGAAGAGAACTATCAGTCGCGAAGACATGCTGTCGCGCCTCGGGTCCTTTCAGGCAGCGGTTACGAAATTTCTGCAGCGACAACGAGCGCAAGAAGTACGAAAGAACCGGCGGTGTCGTTTGTAAACGCGGTTATGGCCACTGATCGAAACGCGGTGAGCTTTTGCGGTTACCGCATATCCACATGTGGATATGAGCGTGACAGGTAGGGAGATAACGGATTTTTTTAGGTAGGGGATAAATCACGCAGCGACAAGCTTGATGAAGAATCTTCTGTCAGTTCCTCGTTTCAACTCTTCGTGATTTTTAAACTGAAATGTGACGCACAAAATTAGTAACCAGAAGGTTCTTGGGTTATTGTTCTGGCCTCCTCTTCTTGTTATTTCTATTCTTACGTACGTAGCTTCTTCCTTCATTCTTCAAAAGCTTTATGGTTGCTGGTGGGACTGACGATACCATGGATGAACAATACAGGTTCTTGAGTTATTGTTCTGGCTTCCTCTTCTTGTTATTTCTCTTCTTACACACGTAGATTCTTCCTTCCTTCTTCAACAGCTTTATGGTTGCTGGTGGGACTGAGAATGCCATGTGTGAACAATGCAGGTTCTTGAGTTATTGTTCTGGCTTCTTCTTCTTGTTATTTCTCTTCTTACACACGTAGCTTCTTCCTTCCTTCTTCAACAGCTTTATGGTTGCTGGTGGGACTGAGGATGCCATGTGTGAACAATGCAGGTTCTTGAGTTATTGTTCTGGCTTCTTCTTCTTGTTATTTCTCTTCTTATACACGTAGCTTCTTCCTTCCTTCTTCAACAGCTTTATGGTTGCTGGTGGGACTGAGGATGCCATGTGTGAACAATGCAGGTTCTTGAGTTATTGTTCTGGCTTCTTCTTCTTGTTATTTCTCTTCTTACACACGTGGCTTCTTCCTTCCTTCTTCAAAAGCTTTATGGTTGCTGGTGGGACTGAGGATGCCATGTGTGAACAATGCAGGTTCTTGAGTTATTGTTCTGGCTTCTTCTTCTTGTTATTTCTCTTCTTACACACGTAGCTTCTTCCTTCCTTCTTCAAAAGCTTTATGGTTGCTGGTGGGACTGAGGATGCCATGTGTGAACAATGCAGGTTCTTGAGTTATTGTTCTGGCCTCTTCTTCTTGTTATTTATCTTCTTACATACGTAGCTTCTTCCTTCATTCTTCAAAAGCTTTATGGTTGCTGGTAGGACTGAGGATACCATGGGTGAACAATGAAGGTTCTTGAGTTATTGTTCTGGCTTCTTCTTCTTGTTATTTCTCTTCTTATACACGTAGCTTCTTCCTTCCTTCATCAACAGCTTGATGGTTGCTGATGGGACTGAGGATGCCATGTGTGAACAATGCAGGTTCTTGAGTTATTGTTTTGACCTCTTCTTCTTTTTATTTCTCTTCTTACATACGTAGCTTCTTCCTTCCTTCTTCAAAAGCTTTACGGTTACTGGTGGGACTGAGGATGCCATGTGTGAACAATGCAGGTTCTTGAGTTATTGTTCTGGCCTCTTCTTCTTGTTATTTCTCTTCTTATATACGCAGCTTCTTCCTTCATTCTTCAAAAGCTTTATGGTTGCTGGTAGGACTTAGGATACCATGGGTGAACAATGCAGGTTCTTGAGTTATTGTTCTGGCTTCTTCTTCTTGTTATTTCTCTTCTTATACACGTAGCTTCTTCCTTCCTTCTTCAACAGCTTTATGGTTGCTGGTGGGACTGAGGATGCCATGTGTTAACAATGCAGATTCTTGAGTTATTGTTCTGGCCTCTTCTTCTTGTTATTTCTCTTCTTACACACGTAGCTTCTTCCTTCCTTCTTCAACAGCTTTATGGTTGCTGGTGAGACTGAAGATGCCATGTGTGAACAATGCAGGTTCTTGAGTTATTGTTCTGGCCTCTTCTTCTTGTTATTTCTCTTCTTATATACGTAGCTTCTTCCTTCATTCTTCAAAAGCTTTATGGTTGCTGGTAGGACTGAGGATACCATGGGTGAACAATGCAGGTTCTTGAGTTATTGTTCTGGCTTCTTCTTCTTGTTATTTCTCTTCTCATACACGTAGCTTCTTCCTTCCTTCTTCAACAGCTTTATGGTTGCTGGTGGGACTGAGGATGCCATGTATGAACAATGCAGGTTCTTGAGTTATTGTTCTGGCTTCTTCTTGTTATTTCTCTTCTTACACACGTAGCTTCTTCCTTCCTTCTTCAACAGTTTTATGGTTGCTGGTGGGACCGAGAATGCCATGTGTGAACAATGCAGGTTCTTGAGTTATTGTTCTGGCTTCTTCTTCTTGTTATTTATCTTCTTACACACGTAGCTTCTTCCTTCCTTCTTCAAAAGCTTTATGGTTGCTGATGGGACTGAGGATGCCATGTGTGAATAATGCAGGTTCTTGAGTTATTGTTCTGGCTTCTTCTTCTTGTTATTTCTCTTCTTACACACGTAGCTTCTTCCTTCCTTCTTCAACAGCTTTATGGTTGCTGGTGGGACTGAGGATGCCATGTGTGAACAATGCAGGTTCTTGAGTTATTGTTCTGGCCTCTTCTTCTTGTTATTTCTCTTCTTATATACGCAGCTTCTTCCTTCATTCTTCCAAAGCTTTATGGTTGCTGGTAGGACTTAGGATACCATGGTGAACAATGCAGGTTCTTGAGTTATTGTTCTGGCTTCTTCTTCTTGTTATTTCTCTTCTTATACACGTAGCTTCTTCCTTCCTTCTTCAACAGCTTTATGGTTGCTGGTGGGACTGAGGATGCCATGTGTGAACAATGCAGGTTCTTGAGTTATTGTTCTGGCCTCTTCTTCTTGTTATTTCTCTTCTTATATACGCAGCTTCTTCCTTCATTCTTCAAAAGCTTTATGGTTGCTGGTAGGACTTAGGATACCATGGGTGAACAATGCAGGTTCTTGAGTTATTGTTCTGGCTTCTTCTTCTTGTTATTTCTCTTCTTATACACGTAGCTTCTTCCTTCCTTCTTCAACAGCTTTATGGTTGCTGGTGGGACTGAGGATGCCATGTGTTAACAATGCAGATTCTTGAGTTATTGTTCTGGCCTCTTCTTCTTGTTATTTCTCTTCTTACACACGTAGCTTCTTCCTTCCTTCTTCAACAGCTTTATGGTTGCTGGTGAGACTGAAGATGCCATGTGTGAACAATGCAGGTTCTTGAGTTATTGTTCTGGCTTCTTCTTGTTATTTCTCTTCTTACACACGTAGCTTCTTCCTTCCTTCTTCAACAGTTTTATGGTTGCTGGTGGGACTGAGAATGCCATGTGTGAACAATGCAGGTTCTTGAGTTATTGTTCTGGCTTCTTCTTCTTGTTATTTATCTTCTTACACACGTAGCTTCTTCCTTCCTTCTTCAACAGCTTTATGGTTGCTGGTGGGACTGAGGATGCCTTGTGTGAACAATGCAGGTTCTTGAGTTATTTATTTACGAAGCTCAAGCCATTCATAGAGAAGCTCTGACTTATCAAGCAGCTGGCTATATCTTCTCGGGATAACTCATGGACACAGATTATTTTGATGGTGATGGGAGGCTCTGCTGATTGTTTATGGTATTTCGATGATTCAGTAGCTTAGTGGTTCTTCAGTTATGGTTGGACTCAGTGTGATATTTGGAATAACAAATCTCTACAAAGCTATTCTTCATATTGTAACAATAATGGCCTCAAGACAGATCCTTGAGGTACGCCCGTAGTGACATGTCTACCCTCTTTCAACTGTCCATTCTTTAAAGGTATTTCATCAAAATATTTTCCAACCAGACTGTTTGCTAGGTGCTTTCGCCACCGAGTTTGAATATTTGATTCTATCATAATCTCCTATTAACTAGTTAATGCGTTGCAATATATGAACAAATACTGCCTGTAAAGTAAACAACAATACTGTCCAGATACTTGTACAGAAATTCATAGAGTGCCCCTTTTTATGATTATTGAATGCATGCAATCAGGATGTTTCTCAACCTGTATTAATATGTATAGGTATAGCAAACTTGTTAAAAAAATTACCAAATATCGTCATATAATAACTATAGGATTTTTTGCAAGATCTTTATTTCAGTATTCATTTAATCCGCAATTATTATACGCAATATATCTAAGTATGGACTGAAATTTTTAGTCGATTATTTAATATATACAATTGGGGCATTTCACGTGAAATAGACGGCGAAAAATTCGTTTGAATTTTGTCTGTGTTTGTACATCTAGTAGGTGTGAAAGAGAAAAAAAATGATTATTTTTTCCTGGCACGTTGAGATTTTTCGGATTGTAGAATATATTGGGATATTTTTTCATGTCATAGGAAATTTCCTGTACTTTTTGATAAAAAATTTCAAATTCAATTTCGAACCAAATTTTTTATGTAAAAATTAATTTAAAATCATTATTAGAGAGAAATTTTGGTTTGAAATGTTTACATCCGGTTTAGCACCTAAGTTTCTTTTTTAATTTGGAATTCTGTTTTTTACCAAAAAGTATAGAATATTTCCTAAATAAAACGGTATGTTTCATATCCTTAATGATATGCGAATATTTAAGGGAAAAATTCCTGTTAGTTTGCCTTATAAACTATGGTCCAAAAATGTTTCCTTACAAAAACTTTTAAATGTACAAACTAACATTAATTTTTCATGTAGATGCACACCCTTAAATTCTCGCATACCGTTAAGAAACACCCTGTATAATATACTTTCAATTCGAAAAGACCTGAAGCCTGTAACTTAGCAATGAACGTTCCACGAAAAGACTAACGTTTTCTCTTTCACACCTACTAGATGTACAAACATGCCCAGCATGAACGAATTTTAAAACCTCACTTTTTTTCACTTCATGTGAAATGCAGCAAGAGGCTGTTCTCGTAGTGGATGAGGACGAATTAAAGATAGCAGACGTTAACGTTACATTACCGCCCTAAGGCAGGATAACCTCTTCATAAAGCACACTTTACCGGTGAATCGCAGGTAAAAGCTAATTTCATACAACGAATGGTGCCGTTTTAGTGTTATTGCAAGTAATTACCATACCCTGATTGTGTAAATACAAAGAAGTAGGTAGCGTCGTTCCAGCTCTTAACAGGGTTCATTAAACTTAGGCATCTGTTCTTTTTGCAAATCCTCGTAATACCTTCCAACGCATTGTACAGTTTATGATGCGTAACTGTTTTATATAATATTCAGACAGACAAGTGCCTTTTATCCTTTCAACTCCGATAAGAATGAGTGATAGGTGAAGAGATCCATCTTGACGTATAGTCATTAATAACTATTTTTTATGTAAGCGACTTTAGGCATCTAATGCCTCATTTTACTATTAAGAAAATCTAAATTTGCGACTATGAAACAAATCCAATCAATGAGAATGTGTCTTTAAAGTAGTAGAAAATCTGCGTCGATGCGTATTAAATCTGGTGTACCGCAAGGTTCTGTGTTGGGACCATTGCTTTTCATACACTACACTAAGTTTATTAAAACCAGCTCACACGCAGGTATGTTGTTTTTTCTCGGTGAATAACCAAATTAATCAAGGTTTTGCTACTCTGTAAGGTATTCACTCCTATTAAATCCTAGCAAGTCTGTGGCTATGGTATTTGTTAAGAAACATGATCGCGAGTTTTTGGAATCAAACCTTAAAATTGACGTGTTAATGCTGACATTGGAATATTAACGGTTCGTACTTTTTCCATTTTTTGTTCATAAACATATGTTACATGGGGTCCATATACAGGGTGGCCCATCCATGCGTGGACGAAATATTACTCATAAACAAATACATTTTGGGAAAATCTATTTATGGGATGATATACATGACATTTGAGGGCACATTTCTAAAATATTGGCCAGTATACAGGGTGTCCCAATTTCGACTTACATATCAAAGTAGTGATTTTTCAAATGTAATGTCTCAAATTTTATTGCATATTTGAATAAACCAATTCAAAAGAAGAAAATTGATTTAACATACTATGGGGTTTTGGTAATTAGCTACTGAGATATAAGGTACTTTGTCTAGAAAAACCTCCCACTTCGGCAGCCCCTCAGTCCACATTTTGAATGAATTTTTCTGAAGAAGAAATGGTGAATATGGTGTTCGTTTTAGGCCCAAATAAATAGTTTCCTAACATCTCGCATTTATAAGCAACCGTACCCTAATATGCGCCATCCAAGGCCGGAAACATTTTCCACACTACGAGAACGTTTTGAATCAAGTGGAGCAGTGGAATTTAGTAAAAAATGTATAAATAATCCAAGTGTCACCAATGAGGCGAATCAGCTGGAGGTTCTATTAAAGTTACAGGAAAATCCTCATTCAAGTTCACGGCAAATTAGAGCAGAAACTAACATATGCAGAACTTCTGGGACGGTCATTTATCCAAAGACTACGGCTGTGTATCCAATGTTGGAGATATTTTCGAGCAGTTTCTGTGTATTACTATCTTGATTGGTGATAGTTGTTTGTTTATGTTGTTATTATAGTTGTTTTTCTCTATTACGCTTGAAGCTGACTCATTCTGTTTTGATTGTTATTAATTTTTACGTCAAATCTGTACTCTTAGTGTCAATATGAAACTAGCCCACTGTTTGTCTTTTGTTTTCATGGATGCTGCGATTTTTTCCTTTAACTTTGGTGTGTCATCTATTAAAAGCTTAATAACTCAAAATCTAGTGATTTTATCTGAATCAAACCTTATACCAAAAAAAGCCTATAAAAAATTGAATCCAAACTTGCACCAATATACAGGGTGATACATTTGAAATTTTCGAGAAAAAGTACAATTTGCGTTTTTGAGCAAAAATGAAAATTCGAAAAAGTAACAAATAAGATAAAAGCTGAGGTCTTTAGTTTTTTTTATACAAAATTCAGCACTCCAAATTTCAAAATGGCGGATTGATGGGTTGCCTAAGTAGACGGTTTTTCTGGACAAAACACCTTACATCTCAGTAGCTAATTAACAAAACCCCATAGTATGTTATATCAATCTTCTTCTTTCAACTTTGATATGAAATTGAGACACCCTGTATAATTGCCAATATTTTAGAAATGCGCCCTTACATGTCATGTATAATAGATTTTCTCAAAATGTATTTGTTTTTGAGTAATATTCCGTCCACACAAGGATGGGCCACCCTGTACAGTATCGGCATAATTTATAATTAGTAGAACCAGACTGCCACATAGAGTTATTTTAGTTTTTTAAGTGATAATTTCTCTTGATATAAATCAGCTTCAAGCTCCAACACTTTTAGCTTGTTCTGATATGGCTCATGCCAGAATATGCTTGAGATACTGTTCAGTGATGACGTCGTAGAAATGACAATTTTGATGACAATATACAGGGTGTCCGCAGAGTTGGGGTTTTCCTTTACACGACGTGTAGATCTTGGAAACATAAGCAATTTTTCTTAGTACAATATACACAATGCCTTAAGGGAACCGAGATAAAGGGCTCTGCAACATCAAAAATATCTGAATACCGTCCTGTAGCCGCGACATCCCCGAGTGGTACTAGGAGACTAGCTCAACCCGACGACAGAACTGGGTCGGCGTCAGTGTGTCAGGTCAGTATGCAACCTTCAACCGACGGTTACGGTCACGCGTGTAGAGGTAATCGCGTAGACGAGAATCCCTCAACAAGCACTACAGACGTGGCTAGAGAAGTGCAAGTATCAAAAACTAAAGTGTGGCAAACGCTGCGTGAAGAGGGGCTGTATCCGTTTCACGTCCAACGTGTACAAGCCCTTCAACCTGACGATTTTCCAGCAAGAGTCCGGTTTTGTGAGTGGTTGTTACATCAACATGACAATAATCCGGACTTTTTGAATTGCATATTGGTGACAGACGAATTTACGTTCACGCGTAATGGGGTGAATAACTTTCGCAACACTCATGTTTGGTCAGTAGAAAATCCACACGCTGTCCGTCGGGCACATTTTCAACCAACATTTTCGGTGAATGTTTGGGCTGGCATGGTGAACGGTATGCTCATTGGACCATTTATTCTCCCAAATCGATTGGACGGGATGCAATACCTAGACTTTTTACGCAACATTTTGCCTTCCTTGTTTGCCTGCGTCTGCTCGGTAGCGCATCAGCTGATTTCATTTTCTGTTGGAGCGGTATGATTTCGGGCAGAGACGTACTTAGCCCTTCTCAACTGGAGAGTGAGTACTTTTTCCTTTATGTTTTTTTTTTACTTATTCGCCCTCGTTTCACTACACATTACCTTGGTTATTTCAAGGGTAGTTGTTTCTGAAAAGGAAAACGCCAACTTTGCGTATTTTGTCTATCTGGCTTCCAGGGCGCATTTCGTTCATTTCTTTGTTTCGTCGACACGTACCCCTAATTTCCATGATACGCATTTTTCATAATTATGACGATTCTGGTCTATATAACGATACTTTTGTGTGTAATTCTATTGTTTCTAAATTACGAAATTACCAACAAAGTGTTACATATAAACTCATATAATTAAAGAAGCAAGCATCACTGACCACGTTTCTCACTAGCTTTTTTCATTGAAAACACGCGAATCTTCTTAGGTGTGTGTTAAATTCCCCTTGACTAACAAGTGCCTATTGTGTAAAAAAAAAATCAAAATAGACTCGCGCATATGCCTCGCGATATTACGTAATGCCAATAATGGATAATTCTGTTAAATATTCACGTCACACTATGTAGCACGTTGAAGAAAGAGAATTGCACGTAAATGTATACTATTCAAATAGGTTTTTGTGATTTACGAGAACGTTAACACACTTTGGTACTTTCATATAATTTGTCTGCAACTGGCGAAATTTTAAAAGGATATGCAGTCCAGAAAACTGGAATATCTCGACGATCCCAGTGATTATTTTTCTCATTAGAGGCGTACTCGCGAAGAATTTCAGAAATGAGATACTGAGCCGTATTCATAAATCAAAAGATATCCTTGTACTTCCAAATTTTGAAGTGGATGCTTTTGCTTTTTGAGTATGAGCATATCCTTCAAAGCAGTGACACAAGTAAAATAATATTCATAATCTTCACCTTAGGAGGAGCACTTTCATGTATTCATAAACAAGGTATTGGTCAGGAACTTGATGTTAGTCAAGCAACGGTATCTCGGACTGTGGATAGAGTTGTGAACAGCATAGTTGCACAGTCGAACGAATGGATCAAGTTTCCAACCATGAACTGATTTAGGCCAAGCGGATATGGCAATGCATGTATAAATTTCCGACATTGTACACATATAGGAATCCTGAAACCAATGGTCCATGGAGATGAGTATATCAACCGAAAAGCGAAGCCTACTTTAAATGTGCAAGCCACTTGTGATGCCAGAGAGATGTTCACAAGTGTTGGCCTGGATCAGTGCAAAAAATCAAAATTGTCAAAACTTTGTTTCTTGAAATTTCAGAGAATCATGATCATTTAAAAAAAATTAGGGGTAGATAAATGGGGGGTCAGAGCGACAATCGCATTTTGTAGAATGAAAAATGTCATCTGTTTTTAGCACCTCTTCCTCATGCAAATACCACGAGGACGTACGAGAGTTATCCTCGGTTATTTGAAAAAAAATAAACTTGCAATACTTTTTCTCAAACAATACTTATCATTTACACGACCCAATAAGCCCATTATTTTTGCTAAATAAACAATGCTAATGGTTACAACTCTTGTGAATATGCTCGCACATCGGGGTACCGCAGGGATCAAATCTTGGCCCACTGCTTTTCACATTATTTATTAATGACTTCTGAGATTCTCTCAGTTGTAATACACTTATTTATGCTGGCAGTATGACATTGCAAGTACGGAGGGCTGTCATACCTTACAGATGGAACTGGATAATACTGTATTCAGAATTGCTGTCAAGTGATGTAATAAATGTGAAATCACTTCGGATTCAGTTTTAGCGAGCAAAATGCGTGAAGCATTTTAGATTTGAGTAACCACGTATGTATACTTGTATACTGCGCTAAGGAGCGGAGAGTCTACCGACTTCGGATTGTGGGGAAGAATAAAATGTTTATATGGTAATCAGGTGTTATTGTGGCATTATGATTCACTTCAGCGTTCTGCGTAGCAGTGGAGTTGAACGTGAATATTTTGCATAGTTTGAGATGTAGAAATTTACGATACATTGTACCTAAGTGGACATACATCTCTTAACGCCATTCCTTAAAGGTATACAGGGTGTCCGCAAAGTTGGGCTTTTCCTTTTCAGAAACAACTACCCTTGAAATAACAAAGGTAATGTGTAGTGAAACGAGGGCGACCAAGTAAAAAAAATAAAGGAAAAAGTACTCACTCTCCAGTTGACGAGAAGGGCTAAGTACGTCTCTGCCCGAAATCATACCGCTCCAACAGAAAATGAAATCAGCTGATGCGCTACCGAGCAGACGCCGGCGGTGGTGCAGACCACGAACAGAGGTAACAAATATGACGGCGTTGCCGCGTTTTCAGTTTTTAGGTAAACGTACTTTATAGGTATTGTTCGAAGTTATCGCCGTTTGATTCAAAAACACAGGTGCGTGCACGACGTAGCCAAGCATCGGTGCAGGCTTTGAGAATGGAGTCCCTCCCCCGAATGAAAGCACCAGCTTGTTCAATTCTGAGACGAAGTTCCTCAACCGTATGCACTTCAGTTTTTTACACTAATCGTTTCATTTCTCCCCAAATAAAAAAATCGCTGGAGATCACAGAGGCCACGCTACGGGTCCATTACGTCCGATCCACCTATTCGGAAATAATTCATTCAAAAACTGACGCACTTCGCGTCTAAAATGGGGTGGTGCACCATCGTGCAGAAACCATATTGATTGTCTTACACTTAATGGCACATCTTCTAACAAGGAAGGCAAAATGTTGCGTAAAAAGTCTAGGTATTGCATCCCGTCCAATCGATTTGGGTGAATAAATGGTCCAATGAGCATACCGTTCACCATGCCAGCCCAAACATTCACCGAAAATGTTTGTTGAAAATGTGCCCGACGGACAGCGTGCGGATTTTCTACGGACCAAACCTGAGTGTTGCAAAAGTTATTCACCCCATTACGCGTGAACGTAGATTCGTCTATCACCAATATGCACTTCAAAAAGTCCGGATTATTGTCATGTTGATGCAACAACCACTCACAAAACCGCACTCTTGCTGGAAAATCGTCAGGTTGAAGGGCTTGTACACGTTGGACGTGAAACGGATACAGCCTCTCTTCACACAGCGTTTGCCACACTTTAGTTTTTGATACTTGCACTTCTCTAGCCACGTCTCGAGTGCTTGTTGAGGGATTCTCGTCTACGCGATTACCTCTACACGCGTGACCGTAACCGTCGGTTGAAGGTTGCATACTCACCTGACACACTGACCCCGACCCAGTTCTGTCGTCGGGTTGAGCCAGCCTTGTACCACTCGGTGATGTCGCGGGTCGCGGCTACAGGACGGTATTCAGATATTTTTGATGTTGCAGAGCCCTTTATCTCGGTTCCCTTAAGACATTGGTGTATATGGTACTAAGAAAAATTGCTTATGTTTTCAAGATCTACACGTCGTGTAAAGGAAAACCCCAACTTTGCGGACATCCTGTATACTACACACTTATCGCTAAAATCTAGGTCAAAAACACTAACAAGCACATCAACATCAATTACTTTCTTCTTAAGAAACTTATCCTATGGTTTTCTTGTTCATTATTTTTAATAAATAATATTTTAAAAAACTGAGAAAATCACGCTTTTGTAGCTGACCGGACTAAAAGGTAGAAAATAATTTTTATCGATCATAATTAAAGATCTCAAAATGAAATTACAATAAAATTGGAGTTATTAACAGAATAATTCAATTTAGAGTAAAAAGTGTGGGGTGCTTGATACTTGTATATTAAATGTAATAAAATGCACAAAATATATATGTAGTTTGATTTGGCCATATATCGCGGACCTATAACTTCCATCTTGTCGTGACATTTCTGAAGCATCTGCGCATCTGCGGTATTCACGAAAAGTAGGCCGTGGTGGCTATCTCTCCGCCGTCGATTGTTTTCCTGTTATGTAACACTTTCAGAACAAATAAAAATTGAAAGTAATCTCACGGCGCGCCATCATTATGGACCAGCAGGTCAATGTTGGTCAATGTCAAGCATTACGCAACGAGGCGAATTTCCCCTGAGCACCGCGGCGTTACTTTCAGAGGCGCGGGGACTGAATTCAAATGGGTACATCTTTGCAATGTTTGCAAATGGTGGTGTCATGAGGAGATGCGTTATATGCTAAGTGACATACATAGAAGAAATAACACTCAGTATGTGTATGATGTCTCATTTTTTGTCACGAGTTGTGCATCGCCCTGTATATCTATTTTAGAAGTATTTGAAATTTAATGTAATTATTCACTTATTTAACAAGACTTTTTTGTATTTGTAACAAGGGTCCTACCCGTTGATTAAATAAGTAAATAGTTGTGTTCTGCAGGTACAATTGGGATTTGATCATCGTACAATTTTCAACGGCATAGCGAGTTTGGTGTGGGGAGAATAGTCTTGGGTGAGGCTGGTTGGTACTTTAGATAAATCGCCTTCAGGGTGCACAACAGTCTAAATACAAGGGTGGTTTGTTGTCGGGCATGGAATCAGGAAGGCTGAACACAAAGATTTAGATATCCAAAACATGTCACAAAAACGGCCGCCTTAGGTCTTTGGCCCTCGGGACTGCTTCTCAGCCTCAAGGTCAATTACAAAAACCTATAAAACGTCAAAAAAAACCTATAAAATGTCAACTTGCAGACTAGGTGGTTTTTAGGCTCCAAACAGTAATTCCACGTTTGCTCACTAGGATCGTTGTGAACGTCCATCTATGGAGGAATCACTCAACTAAACTACGCATTGTTGGTTGCATAGTTTTGTGAGTCTGGGTGATCCGGGTCTGTAGTTTTTATCTCAGAGAAGAAAGTTTGTTGAATAGCAAGATCGCATTTGGATGATCATGTGTATAAAATCAGTGATATTTGCTGTGTAAGAAAATCATTACTGGATATGCCGAATATAACGGGTTATTTATATGTTGTGCTTTCTGAAGATAGGTTATGTTCAAAGTTATAAATTACGAAAAACTGAGGAGAATTACGGGAAATCGCCACCGCGCCCGCGTTGTGTGTAATTACTGTTAGCATGTATATGGCTTGTAATTCGGCAGTGTACAGTGATTATAATTATTTCTTATCTCTCTCATTTTTGAAATTCAGCAAATGTGTATATGTAATTTCCAGAATGGATAAGAAAAGTGGATGCGCAACTAATTTCTAGCTTTGAATCTCAATCAAGAGTATTTGAGACAAGAACCCAATGCAGTTATCAACACATACAATTTACAGCTTAGACGTCCAGTAATGCCATCTCAGAAGCAGATTTTACATCACATCAAAGCCAAAGATTGATTACAACATTAGGCAGCAGCGGTGGCCGCAGTAATAGACTCTTCGGTCTCCTGATCAGTCGCCGTGCGCTGTGCGGGTTCGAGTCCCATCCCAGGAGAAATTTTTCTTCTGGCTATGGATGTTGTGATTGTCCGTAGGTGCTAGACGGTCTCTGGTAGCGGAATTTTCAAGTGGTAGCGGCGTAGCGGCGGAATTGGATTTTTTGTTAAAAGTAGCGGAATTTTGCAACTTAGGTACACATGATGGATATTTTTACCAGAAAAAAAATTGAGTGCAGTTACTAACCAAATCTAAATACAGGTATATTTCCAATCGACAGTGGTAACCACGGGTCGGTAATTCTTATTCAACGGAGACGCATATAGATGGTAGTAGATGGTAAGAACACAATCTGTGAAGTGTATTTCCAGAGTATGTCTAATAATTTTAACATTTGCCACATGGTAATACAGATGTCGAGTGGATATTCTCATATATCTATGGGGATAATCAAAACAAAGAAAAGGAATCGTATTTTACCTCCAAGTTTGCTCGCGATACTTATCAAACTATGTACAATACAAAAAAATGTTGCTGCTTAGACTTCGAATTTGGTGAAAAACATTTTAAAAAATACAAAAATAATTTATATAGAATACAGAGAAGAGAAATACAACAAGAAGATACAGACAGTGACCAGGTATAAGTAACTCAAAAACTTCAATTTTTTTATGCAAATCAGAAATGGCTTTTTATTTTTTAGTATCCTGTGATATTTTTTTAATATGACTGCGTGATAAATGTTCTGTTGTTTGACAGTTATTTGTACTATTGTATTGGTTTTTATAGTCAAATGTTTTTTATTACAGTTTTATGTTATATTTTATCACGGTGTTTAGTTTTTGTTTTCCTTTTTTGACACAACCTGTATAATAAATGCCCCCCTGTTTTATGATAGTGCTCCAACCTCCCTCCCTCCGACGATAATCACCGGGGTAGCGGAAAGTAGCGGAGTTTTTCGATACCAGTAGCGGAATTTTCAATGTTGGCTCTGGCAACACTGGATGAATGCAGCTTGTCACCACGCACACAGTGAAAACTGTCAAACATTAATCTCATCATGTAAATACTTTTTTTTGTAAATAAAAGAAAAATTCCAAGCAAAAATAAAACTGCAGGAACTTGTCTAATTACTTACGTAAATACTATGTATATTTTTTTCTTCTGGAAGGTATTGACATATCCTTGAAATCCTTGTGTATACCATCTCTCAGTAATCTAGGAAGTTGCCACGCGAATGTTTTGAGTGGAAGATTACTACATAGTTTGTATTCTAATGAACTCGCTGAAAACATTCCTTGTCGATCTTTATCGAGAGGTTTTCTGATAGTTGCGTGAACGCAGAATTTTCTGGATGGCCAGATATTGTGTGAGATCTTCTCCAGTTCACTAGTGTATGCATAATATGCTACCCATTTGTTAAGCAACGGGGGGCAAATTGCCTTGCTAGATCTGAATTGTGGATATATGAGCCTGCCCCCCCCCCAGACTAATAAAGAAAGATACATGTACGTTTTTAAAAAATACAAACAATCCGATCGCAGCAATTGAAAAGAATGTTGAATAGAGTGTGATATAAAGACGAATCTAAAGACACCTCAAAAAATGTCAAAATCCATAGAAATTTCAAAGCTTACTTTTGCGTTCAAAATCCGCCGTTTTTGTTTTAATAAATTTTAGTGTTACAGTGTTAAGACCGTCTGTGATGTTACGAAATTTTGTGCTAAATTTACTAAATTAATTACATAAATTAGGTATAGTGTCAGACAGCATTTAGTACGTAATTTTGTGTGAGCAAACTCAGTGCTGAATTTTTTAGAGACTGTTCTAAATAATATGCTGTATGCTGTTCTACTTGTGGATTGAAAAACTTAAAAGAAGTCATGGTCAAAAGAGCAGTCTCAAATACAACTAAACGAGTATAAGGAATATGATTGCGTATATGCTGCAAAAAGCATATATACTAAGTGACATATAAATCCGAACGCCCAGTTTAAATGGTTTTATTTTAATAAAATTTTGTATAAGTACTTAATGAAGCATAATAAGTAAATGATAAAAATTTCAAAAAGATTGCACTGCTTTAAAGCCCTTTGACTTTGAATAATGTGTGGATGCACCCTGATGTGCTACGCATTCTCCAACGCGCCTAGGCATGCTTCTGATCAGGTGGTGAATGTCCTCCTGTGGTATCTCATTCCAGGCAACCACCAACTCCTCTCGAAGTGCTTCTAGAGTCTGAGGAGGACGTTGCAAATTGAGCAATCTCCTACCCATCATATCCCACACGTGCTCAATTGGGGATAAGTCGGGAGATCTTGGTGGCCAAGAAGTCTATTGTGACTCTTGCAACATGTGGTCGGGCATTATCTTGTTGGAAAGTTGGATCTGCCAGGGTGTCAAGATAGAGTAAAAGATGGGGTTCTATAACTTCGTGGATATAACGCTGCGCGTTCATGTTACCTCTGATGAAGATTAAAGGTGACCTGGAACCATAAGCTATAGCACCCCAAACCATAACTCCAACAGTGTGATGAACATGTCTTTCAACAAAAAACTGTGGATTCCTCCTTTCACCACGTCGCCTTCTAACCCTGGCACGACCATCGTGCATGCCTAAACAAAATCGAGACTCGTCACTAAAGACAATACTGTTCCATTCCTGATCCCAGAGTGACCATTGTCTGCACCACTCAAGGCGATTACGTCGGTGTTCTCGAGTTAAAGGGAGGACCCAGTGTGGCCGGTATGAAAACAAGCCAAAACTTCTCATTCGTCGGTAAACACTTCGCATGCTAATAGGTCTTCCGTGTTCTGCAAACCATTCATTTGCAATGGACCTGGTAGTGGAGAAACGGTCCCTTAAGGCCAATAATCTCAGGCGGCGATCTTCACGGTATGTTGTTCTACGGCGGCGTCCAGTGCCCCTTGCTCTTTGCGTACGGCCTTCTCGAAGCCATGCCTGACAACACCTAACCACAGTGTACACGTTAGTAAATTAAAAAAAGCAGTATAAAAACCGGAATGTCCAACTGATAAGGCTGAAAATTTTTTCACTTGTTATTTACAGTAAGATAAATACATTCACCAACTTTTATTAAAATAAAACCATTTAAACTGGGTGTTCGGATTTATATGTCACTTAGTATATGAAGACAGAAACGCCAAATAAGCTGCGTTAGATAAAATCAGAATGACTTTAGAACCAATTAGGCCTATAAGCCAGTGGATTTTTCCGGTCTCTCTTCCTGATGTTTTTATAGATATGCTGTGACTAGTCCATTCCGCCTGGATATTTTTTTATAAAATTCATATCCTACCTGTATGAATCCCTATATTCCTGGAAAATTGAAGTCAGTTAAAAAATGTGACACAGATTCATTGAAAATGTTTTATTTACCAATATGATAATAATTATATGTTACACGTAATACTTATGAATGACATATGAGTATAAATAAAGTATGCGGAAGAATATTAAGGAGAATTGGTGTAGCGTGTCCGAAAAAACCTTGAATTCCTGTTATCGTATTAAATGACTTTTTTGAACTAAACATGCGTATTAACGTGATACTTCTAAATACAATGCAATTGAAATAAAGCGTAATCTCGACATCTAATTGAAATTCGCAGGCAACAAGTAAAACTGCAATCACTGTTACCTGTGACATTGATGACAAATCATAATTCTCAGCAGCCGTTGATAAAACCATATTGCTGCCGTTGCGTTAAAATAAAATTGTGTGCTGTCAATTTCTTTGGATTATTGAAACAAAGCAATTACAGATATACAGGGTGTTAGGGAAATAATAGTCGTAAGTTCAAGAGGCGATTCTTTGCATTATTCTGAGCAAAAAAGTTCATCATAACCTATGTCCAAAAATCAACCGTATCGCAGCAAAAAAATATCATACAAGCGTAAACAATTCGATGAATCAGTTACGGTCGTCGGGCGATCGTATCGCGGTTGCGTTACAGCGTTGCCAAATGTTTGAGAAAATTTAATTATTTACCACTCACTTTCCTAGAAAACGATTGATTTTCCGACATGAGTTATAATGAACTTTTTTACTTAGAATAATGCAAGGAATCACCTCTTAAAGTTACGAATATTATTTCCCCAACACCCTGTAGATCACACCTGCTGATAGTGATAACCGAGTAAGTCAGCAAACTAAATCGTTAGGAGTACTTTTTGATGAATTTCTGTCTTGGACTCCACACATAAATAAAACTGCTTTGTGTTATCAATGTGATATCGATTTCACGTTATGGAATACTCGTAATACTCTAGGAGGCAAAAACTATTTGTTGTTCCAAAAATGACCATAAGAGCTATGAGACTTATGGAATTTAAAGAAAGATGTAGAGGCGTATTTAAGACTATGTGTTTATTGACAGTATATTCGCTTTGAATTTTTAAATGTGTTATGTTTCCCACGCAAAATGATCACACGTACGGTGCAAGAGCTCTAAATGTTTTGTTGCCTCAGCGTAGGCTGATAGTAACTGAAAAAAACAATTGTATATCAGCGCAAAGTTGTATGATAAACTACCTAATCATTTCAAAGCATCTGAAGGCACAGGAACCTTAAAGAAAACTTGGAAAGGGCTTTAGTTCAGCTGGAACCATACAGCATTTCTGAATATACAGGGTGTCCGCAAAGTTGGGGTTTTCCTTTACACGACGTGTAGATCTTGAAAACATAAGCAATTTTTCTTAGTACCATATACACCAATGTCTTAAGGGAACCGAGATAAAGGGTTCTGCAACATCAAAAATATCTGAATACCGTCCTGTAGCCGCGACATCCCCGAATGGTACTAGGACACTAGCTCAACCCGACGACAGAACTGGGTCGGGGTCAGTGTGTCAGGTCAGTATGCAACCTTCAACCGACGGTTACGGTCACGCGTGTAGAGGTAATCGCGTAGACGAGAATCCCTCAACAAGCACTAGAGACATGGCTAGAGAAGTGCAAGTATCAAAAACTAGTGTGGCAAACGCTGCGTGAAGAGGGGCTGTATCCGTTTCACGTCCAACGTGTACAAGCCCTTCAACCTGACGATTTTCCAGCAAGAGTGCGGTTTTGTGAGTGGTTGTTGCATCAACATGACAATAATCCGGACTTTTTGAAGTGCATATTGGTGACAGACGAATCTACGTTCACGCGTAATGGGGTGAATAACTTTCGCAACACTCATGTTTGGTCAGTAGAAAATCCGCACGCTGTCCGTCGGGCACATTTTCAACAAACATTTTCGGTGAATGTTTGGGCTGGCATGCTGAACGGTATGCTCATTGGACCATTTATTCTCCCAAATCGATTGGACGGGATGCAATACCTAGACTTTTTACGCAACATTTTGCCTTCCTTGTTAGAAGATGTGCCATTAAGTGTAAGACAATCAATGTGGTTTCTGCACGATGGTCATATTTGTTACCTCTATTCGTGGTCTGCACCACCGCCGGCGTCCGCTCGGTAGCGCATCAGCTGATTTCATTTTCTGTTGGAGCGGTATGATTTCGGGCAGAGACATACTTAGCCCTTCTCGTCAACTGGAGAGTGAGTACTTTTTCCTTTATTTTTTTTTACTTGGTCGCCCTCGTTTCACTACACATTACCTTTGTTATTTCAAGGGTAGTTGTTTCTGAAAAGGAAAACCCCAACTTTGCGGACACCCTGTATTAATGATTCGTTTTAGTTATTACATAGGATTCTTAGGATAAATGAACACGTGCTAAAAATATATATTTGACCTAATCTAGTTCTTAATATGTTTCTTTGTAAAGTCCCACTTCAAAGGAAAGTTTTTAAATTCTGAATTATCATACAACTTTTAATATATACCCACCTTTGTTGTTATCGTTCTATAGTACTTGTGGGTTTTCTTAGTGAATTTTTTCAACCGACTTTTTCACTTCATCGATATATTTACAATTCTGTATTTTTATTTGTACTTTTTTCACATTTTTTGTAGCCCTGAGCAAGGCGTATAATAAACGTCGAAACGTTGGCAATTTGATGTAAGACATTTTTTGACACTTGTTGACTTGCCCCAAATATCCGAAGAAATTGAAAGCACACAACAAACACCGGGATAAGAAGATTTTTTTGTAAAAATAAGATAAGACATATTTAAATATAATAATAAAATGCTATTTGCTTCCGCATCTGTACAAACTAAACTATGTATTCGTAAATACAGTCCGAATAGAAGATGTATGGTTTATCAGCAGAAACATTGAACACCGAATGTTCCAATCCATTTATGCAACAGAACAAGTTTTCACAACATGTTTTTCCATTTCGAATAATAGAAGTTCGCTGATCCACAAAATAATAACAAGATCATTCAAATATTCTGATAGCCATAAGTCCGCAGGAAGTGCCGGATTTAAAAAATTCAGTATGGCAACAATTATTTTACATATTAACAAAGAATATCTGCACATAAACCACAACACCTTTTTTAACCTAATTACACAATAAAGTCTTCTTAGAGCTACATCTTGTACAGAGTGCGGCAGAGAGGACGGACGTTTTTGGGATGGGTAGTACTCTCCGCCACCGTTTACGAGAGAGGTGGTGAGGGCGCCGTTTGACTCGTGAGATCCTAGCATTATTTTAAAAGTTGTCGTTATGGAGCCTTGGACTGTGGAGCACCGCGTTTTCGCCTATGATTGTTTCGTCCGAAATAATGAGTCAGTCATCGTCGTACAGCGTGAGTTTCGTCACCACTTCAACATTCATCGGAATAGAGCTGTTCCCTCTCGAAACACGATCCTTCGTTGGGTTGAATCACTTCGCAGGCGTGGTGAACTGATCAACAGAAGACCAAGAGGAGCGCCGCGAACAGTTCGAACTCCTGAAAATGTTGAACGCGTTCGACAGGTCTTTCTTCACAGTCCGACTCGATCTGCCCGGAAACATGCTGCTGCACTTCGCCTTATTGATCGTTCGGTAAGGCGAATTTTGCATATGGATCTCCGCTTTCATCCCTACAAATTGGCCATTGTGCAACAGTTACAGCCCGGAGATTATGCACAACGAATGAACTTCGAAGACGGTAATGGTCGTGATGTTACCGTGAACCAACTTCTTTCTCCCCGAATTACGACGGCGACGTGTTCCAATCCGACGTGTGTGGTTCCAGCAGGATGGGGCGACCGCCCACACAGCCCGAGCATCCATGGACGTTATTCTCTTCCCTGGTCGCCTTATTTCCAGGTTTGGCGATGTTCATTGGCCTCCTCGGTCTCCAGATTTATCCATATGCGATTTTTTCTTATGGCGACACCTCCACGCTAGAACAAGCCCCGAACTCTGGATGAGTTGAAGGGCGAAATTCGCGTGGAAGTCGCCCAAGTTGAGAGAGCGATGTTGGAGAGAGTCTACGCGAACTTCCAAGAACGCCTACAGCACTGCATCAACGATTTCGGCCTGATGTGATTTTCCACACTTGACTGTCTCAAATGCTATTTCCTTGTGAACCTGATTCCATCAATAAATTTGTTTTCGAGTAAAAATTAACTATTTTATGATTTTTTTAAAACCGTCCATCCTCTCTGCCGCACCCTGTATTTATAGGGTGACAATATCGTTATCACTCACCTATCACTAGATTGTCTTTTGCGCGTAAAGTTCTTGCATTGATTGAAGCATATAATACAACTAAGCAGCTACAATTTATAGTAAGACCTTGACCTTGTAAAAAATCACAGTGTACTTCTGCACAATTTGAAAAATATGCTCGGGTAATAAAATTTATGATGTACATCCCCAAAGCTTGCAACATTATCGAATAATAAATGCTAGGCTGCCCCTGAAGCTAAACTGGTGGCCAGTTAGTTTGTTTTGCAACATAGAAAATTTTACCTAAATTCAAATCTCGATATTTTCGGAACGGTACTCTAGAGGTTCTTGACCAACTCTTTGAGAACACATTCACGGTTCGATCTGTATATTTATTTTATTTATCGACAGGGTGTAAAGTTAGTAGTAGATCAACGGATGTCATAGCGAATGGACCCGTATATGTGTGATCCGAAATTTTATAGTTAGTATATTTGCAATTTTGAAAAAACGGGAGAATGAACTTTCAATCGCAATTACAACTAAGCCATTAGGTTTAGAGCTGTGATTTGTTTTCCAAGATGAGCTAAATGGTTAGTTTTAGGTTATGGTTATCTCACTTTTCAACAGAGCTTATTAGAAATCAACGCAAAAAATCTTAAATTAATTTTTTTTGTGAAAAATCGCTTCCACCCTCAACTTTGGAGAGCGGTAAAAAAAATTGAGGTTGAATTTCATTATCCATTATATTTTAAAATCAATTTAAATCCTTGTAGAATAAACCCTGAAAATTTCATTTTGCTACGATGAGTGTATCATGTCACGTTGGCAAGAAACGCAATAGAATCCTTACCACCTACATGTTCGAAATGACCTCCATTATTTTCTATATACAAGCGACACCTAATAAAATTGTCCTTTAATCTTTGAAATAAATTTGCGTTTTCCATAACTTTTATTTCTGCTTCATCAATTTTCTAGCGCAGTTGGTTAACATTTTTATGTAAGTTATGATGCAGAAAAGGATGCACGTGGAAGAAGAAAATGCTGAAGAAAGCATCCAAGCCCGAGTTGATAAATAGAGGTTCTTCATGCTTTCCGCAGATTCCTCGTTTGTTCGTCGTATTGTACATTTTATCCATTGTAAAATATTTCAAGTTATACTGTAGTCAGTCTTGTAAAGTAAAAATAATTTTTTTTTAAACCCGAACGGTCATTTCGGCAACATAACTGGCGCAGCCAGTAGGATAGACACCCATTCCCAAGAGAAACCCCAAAAGTACCTTTTTAGGGATAAATGTAACACTCCTTTAAAATTCGAGTTATAGCCAACTTTCGAAAAAAATTTGAAATCACTTTTTTTTAGTATAGTCCAAAGATCAAAAAGATGCATAGAAAAATGACCAACATGAAAAATTGAGAATCTGACATAGCCTCAAACTTTGCTAAAAAGAACTGACTGACTGACTTTGTTTTCTCACCCTGTATAAATGGATAAGTAGAATGAATTTCATGGTCGAACTCTACATGTATTCTCAAAGAGTTGGTCTTGAGCCTCCCGAACACCTAAACTCGATATCTCTTTCCGATCCGAAAATATCGAGATTTGATTCTGGGTAAAATTTTCCTTGTTGCAAAGCACCAGTTTAGAAATAGCCGTCGAAGAATAACATTTCAACTCACAGTCATTTTGCTATCATAACAGAGCAGTTTTAATCTAGAGATGTTAAAATGCGCTTTTATACGGAGTTCTAATAAAATACATCGCCAATTGTGACACGTCAAGAACTGGAGTCCCCCGTAAAATCACCTGAAAATACTGATTCAGTGACAGATTCAATGTTGTTCTGCGCGCAAACATGCGTCTGTCGTTCGACTTTCCGATCTTTCTATGAGGAGGATTCTTCACGATGATCTTCTTTTCCATCCTTACAAGATAGCAATTTTGCAGAATCTTCCTGAGCATGATTTCAATTTTCAGATGAACGCGTTGAACGCGATTAAGTCGTTCCTGAGGTCGTTATTGATTTTTTTAGTGTTTAAACTCATCTTCATTCAACTACATGTAATTCCAGCGATCTAAATGATAATGTTAATTTATGGTATCAACAAATAAAGCGCTTTTTTAAACGATTTCAGTTAAAATTTCGGTAAACCATCCTGCTGCTGCAAAATTATATCAAAATCGGTTGAAGGTTGATTACAATCCTTTTTCAGAAAAGGCTTAACACCCTGTATGTTCAAAGCCAATCGTAACCGTAACCTTGTTTATATGCAGTACCTGTATTGCAGTTTGCTTCTTAAATGTATCCAAGGAAACACCTCTTGATGAGATTATCAGATTCAAGACTCATTAAAGGAGCCCGATCCAGACGCGGTGATGAAAGTCTTACTTATTTGACACTGTTTTTGGCGAAAAAAATTAACAACCACAAATTCACAACCGACTATCTTCGTGATTATTGTTAACACTGGTGTTGTTGTTGTTGATCATGTTATCTCCGGAATGCATTCTTCCTGTCGTGGATTTGCCGTCTTTCTCTTTCGGAGTCATCAAGAGCTCTTTGAAGATCTTCCTGAACGGCGCTTCTATCGTCAAAAAGAGGCCCAGGGCCGACGAGAAGGCCAGCACCATATCTGACAACGAGAGGCTTATCTGCAAAAAAAATATTAGCTGTAGTACAGCTCGCAAAGGCAATTCTGGTGGCTCTCAACATATTTTAACAAGGTGTAAAAATAATATACTAAGTGACATATAAATCCGAACACCCAGTTTAAATGGTTTTATTTTAATAAAAGTTGGTGAATGTACTTATCTTACTGTAAATAACAAGTGAAAAAATGTTCAGCTTTATCAGTTGGACATTCCGGTTTTTATACTGCTTTTTTTAATTCACTGACGCTCTAAAAATGAATATTTCAGCCGCAGTAAAGAATCAACGTTGGCGGATTTTGGTTCTTGACATCCTTTACGATCGGTTACGACGCCTAGAGTACGGAGACCTGTACGATTTCGTCAACTTAGTGAGTTTGATAGGGGCCGTATAGTGGGACTTCGGGAAGCTGGACTTTCTTTTCGGGCAATTGCAGTTAAAGTGCAAAGAAGTGTAGACACTGTGGTTAGGTGTTGTCAGGCATGGCTTCGAGAAGGCCGTACGCAAAGAGCAAGGGGCACTGGACGCCGCCGTAGAACAACAGACCGTGAAGATCGCCGCCTAAGATTATTGGCCTTAAGGGACCGTTTCTCCACTACCAGGTCCATTACAAATGAATGGTTTGCAGAACACGGAAGACCTATTGGCATGCGAAGTGTTTACCGACGAATGAGAAGTTTTGGCTTGTTTTCATACCGGCCACACTGGGTCCTCCTTTAACTCGAGAACCCCGACGTAATCGCCTTGAGTGGTGCAGACAACGGTCACTCTGGGATCACGAATGGAACAGTATTGTCTTTAGTGACGAGTCTCGATTTTGTTTAGGCATGCACGATGGTCGTGCCAGGGTTAGAAGGTGACGTGGTGAAAGGAGGAATCCACAGTTTTTTGTTGAAAGACATGTTCATCACACTGTTGGAGTTATGGTTTGGGGTGCTATAGCTTATGGTTCCAGGTCACCTTTAATCTTCATCAGAGGTAACATGAACGCGCAGCGTTATATTCACGAAGTTCTAGAACCCCATCTTTTACCCTATCTTGACACCCTGGCAGATCCAACTTTCCAACAAGATAATGCCCGACCACATGTTGCAAGAGTCACAATAGACTTCTTTCAACATAATGATGTCACTTTGTTACCATGGCCACCAAGATCTCCCGACTTATCCCCAATTGAGCACGTGTGGGATATGATGGGTAGGAGATTGCTCAATTTGCAACGTCCTCCTCAGACTCTAGAAGCACTTCGAGACGAGTTGGTGGTTTCCTGGAATGAGATACCACAGGAGGACATTGACCACCTGATCAGAAGCATGCCTAGGCGCGTTGGAGAATGCGTAGCACATCGGGGTGCATCCACACATTATTAAAGGTCAAAGGGCTTTAAAGCAGTGCAATCATTTTGAAATTTTTATCATTTACTTATTATGCTTCATTAAGTACTTATACAAAATTTTATTAAAATAAAACCATTTAAACTGGGTGTTCGGATTTATATGTCACTTAGTATAACTTAATTTGCAGCTTCAGGGGATATACAAACAACTAGCAGAATTGATTTCTGATATAAAATCGTTTATCAAAAAGCTCGCGCTTTGGGAACAAAAGTAGAGGCATTTCCCTGTTCTTTGAGAAAAGATATCTCAAAGTCCATTGGAACCATGTGACAGTAAATACCATGTAGAAATAGTCTCTAACTTGAAGAATAACCTTCAAGTCTTTCAACGAAATTGCTATAGTGGCGCAATTTGTTGTTTCACCCTTCACGTTTGCAACTTCTTTCACACAAAAAGTGATTTAGCTTTAAAATCATTAGTCTCAAACACAAAATGTATCTGGCCTTCAGTAAGTAAAAAAATATTCAGTTATGTGGCGTTGCCTTGAAAGTGAAAGCGTTATTTAGTTCAACCTTTTTCAAATATGAAGCTTATTAAAAACAAATACCGAACATATGGATAATCGTTTTCGAATGGTGGTATCGTCGGTACTGAGCATCGCAAATAGGCGGTTCTTGTTGGGATCGCTGGCGGGAGAGCCCACAAACACGACAGTGTTGCCAAATTTCGACTAGCATCACGGGCGGCAAAGATACAGCGTTGGTTACCTTATTTTTCAGACAAACCTCGTCTAAGACTCACCTTAGGTATAAACGGACTTTACCTAGTTTAGCTCTGAGAACACCAGGTACAGATCGCGACTGTTACTGCAGTAACCATATGAAACGGTAACAACGTGTATTCTAATGTCAGAGTTCTCTTTCATGTACAATGTGATACCAATCTGGGTTGTTTATTCTTCCGTTAAGAACAGAAATAGTACAAATCCATTATGTGAAGAATTCTTACCACGTCGAAGTATGTTAGATGCCTGGGATTCATGAATTTAGCAGCAGACCTGAGCTGGAAAGACATGTGGATCAAATACGCGCCATAAACCAGTTTACTGAGTGGTATCCATGGGTGCCATGATAGTACTTTCCTGAAGAAACTCGCATGTCCAAAGCTGGCTACATAGAGCAGTCCTACGCTTCCAACTGCCCAAGCTAACCTAAAATTTACAAAAATTAATTAATCCCTGGAATAAAAAATGCTGTAGTTACGCATATACCAAGATAACGCAGAGTGACAAGTATACAGGGAGATTCACAAGTCGTGACCAAAAATGAAACATCATACACATGACCGCATTTTGAGGGGGGTCTTCTATGTAACATTTTTTCTTGGAGGGCTCCATTGAAAATATACGGGGCTGCTGAAGTTTAAAAATAAAAATAAATAATATCTTCAGAACCGTCGAATAGAATGAACTAAAATTTGGTATGTGGATGAACCTAAGTATTATCCACATTCAATGGTATTTACTTAAAGCACCAGTGGCGGAGATACACCCTGTAAGAAGTTACGTATGCAAAATAACCATTTCTTAAGTGAAAAACATATTTTAATGGAGACAGAGAAACTTTATGAACGTAAATCGTAACACAAACTGAAATATGAACATTTTTTCATGGTGACCATAAACATTTAAGCATTTGTCTCCTGAGCATTAAACCAGTCAGTAAACGTCTCTTCCAACATGTCATCATTTTCAAAGCGCTTTCTACTGAGGAATTCTCCAAGTTTTGGAAAAATATGAAAGTCTGATGGTACTAAATCCGGACTGTATGGTGGATGATCCAGTAATTATCAACAAACCTGTATCTCTATTCTTGCCGCAACGTTATGCCGAGCGTTGCCGTGAATCAGAATGACGCCGCTAGAAAGCAGGCCTAAGTTTAAGTAATGATTCACAGTACCTCTCAGCATTTATATCACGACGATTTTTTATATATTAAACACCGAATTGCTGAGTGCACGGGTTTTACTGCTATGGATGCAGCCAAAACGTTGGTAAAGCCTTTTTTCAGTATGATTAGATTACCTATGAAGTCCTGCGTAGCTAGCTGCTTCGATAGAGTTGTAGGGGTGGTATGGATCGTAAAAGACCTTTGCACTGAATACGGAGATCAACATGACTGACAATGATGCTCCTATGATCATCAGTGACTTCCTCTGCAACATGAAAAAGCTGATTATAACTTAGGTCCATAGATACCTTCAAATAAATAAAACAAAGTACTCGACCAACGGATTTTTCAGATATCTAAGAAAGAAGAAAAACAGAAACCTGAGCGTTACTAAGTATACAGGGTGGCGCATCGAAAACGAAACAGACGCATTTACCGGCAGCTCAGTTTTTTTTTTTGGAAAACGCTCAGATCCGTCGATTTTGTTTTCGAGGGGGACACAACTTTGGCCTTATTTTAAAGGTGTGTTCGACAATATTTAGATCAGACGTTTCCAGATCGATGGATTGGTAGAAGAGGTGCCATTGCATGGCCCCCAAGATCACCAGATTTATCACCTTTGGTTTTCTTTATGTCGGGTCATTTAAAAAGCAAAATCTATGCAACTCAGCCAACGTCATGAGAGTCATGGTGGCCATTTTCAACATTTACTTGCCTAACGGTTCAGTTCATTCTTCATTTTTAAATTACTTTGCTTCCAAATGTATTGATCTCCACTAATGATGATGTATTAGTTTTATTTAAGCTTTAAATCAATAAATCTTCAAAACTACTGAACTGAAGTACATTAATTTTATATCATTATAAAGGGAATTGAAAGACCTTTAAAATAAGGTATCACTCGACCCCCCTTTCCATTTAAGATTTTGGGGGTGGTGTCACCCCCGCTTAGGGGGCTGCACGTGCCAGCGTGATTATTTGGCAAACTTGTGTCCCCCTCGAAAACAAAATCGACGGGTCTGAGCGTTTTTCCAAAAAAAAACTGAGCTGCTAGTAAATGCGTCTGTTTCGTTTTCGATACGCCACCCTGTATTGTTTTATTCCACATAACTTTTGATGGCGCATTTTTAATTAACATAGGTATTCAATATTTAAACTAGTCATATTAGTGTCATAATTTTCATTATACTTATACTTTATGCCGATGTTTACGAATAAGAATGTATTTGGTATATGAATGAGTTGCCGATGAGTAAATTATTTTGTATGTATTTTATATGTAATCCTGTTAATTAAATATGAATATATACAACGCAGAAAAATAAAAAACGTCAAAAAACCGTCTTGCAGACTAGGCAGCTGTGCAAATAGTTCATTCCACGTTCGCTCGCTATGATCGCTATCGGCGTCATCAAAAGCGTCCATCTATGGAGGAATGTCTCAACGACAACACACGCTCAAGCTTGCATTGTCGGTTGCAGAATGCCAAGAAGTGTTTAACTCTGAGAATATGTGAAAGAAAGTTGGTCGAGTATCAAGACCGCATCTGGATGATTATGTATATTGCTCTGCATATGTATATTAGCTATGTTGTCCTTTCTGAAGACAGGTTATGTTCAAAGTTATAAGCTACGATTTTTTCCGGTTTTTTTCCCAAACTTACCCAGCAAACGTGAGCATTGGTCCCCTTCAGCTTATAATAAATGTACCCGGCGAACATTCCCACGAAGTACGGGGTAGCTCTCGTATGCGACTTGCTGTAAGTCAGCTTGAAGTCAATATACGTCTTCGGTCCGGTCAGGAACTCCGGATAAAAGTGCATCAATCCGGGTCGTTGGTAGATGATGGTCAAAGCGAATGGGATCACCATGGAAACGATGGTCAGGATCAGCAGCGTGCCGAGGCCTACTTTGCGTTCCTTGTTGATGATCAGGCACACTGCTACGGCGATGATGAAGTAGTGGAAATCGCACGGCAGGTACCAGGAGTGGGTCATACACTGAAAGATAATTTTAGATGTAAAAAGTGGCATCGAGTAACGCAACATTGTTATCAGTTCGTAAGGAAAACTAAGAACATGTGTCTTGAATTTAATCCAAATTTTCTGTCTAAGATCATCAGTGGTGATGAGACTTGGTGCTACGGTTATGACCCAGAAACGAAGCAACAAACGATAGAAGACGCCATCGTCACCCCGTTCAAAAAGATGTCGTCAAATCAAATCAAACATCAAAAAGTCCGATTTGTACTTCTGATGTCAAAGGCGTGGTCCATTCCGAGTTTGTTTCCCAGGTCGCACTGTCAACCAGACCTTTTATTTGGAGGCTTTATGACTATTGCGAAACAGCAAAAAAGACCCGATTTGTCAGGAGACTGGTTCTTCCACCACGATAATGCACCTGCGCACACAGCTATCTCTGTTGGCCAAACATGGCATGGCTTGATGACATTGAAGACGTCAAGAAAAAAAATGGGGGAGGAGCGGACAGACATTTCTAAGGGAGACTTCAAAAAATGTTTCGAGCAGTGGAAACACCGGTGGGACAAGTGTATTGGTTGTAGTGGACGATAAGGCTACTTTGTGAAAAAGTTGAAAATAAATAGCTTTCCAAAAATAATTCCGTTTTCCTTTGGTACCCCCTCGTATATTCAAGGCATCAAATGGATCTAGTCAGCCAAACAGACCCACATAGTCTAAGGTTTTGTTTGGCACACCAGACAAGTGACACACTAGAGAACCACATTGCAGTTGAAATATAAATTGAAGCAAAGTCCAAACTGAAACCAAACAAATCGCTCCATCTGGCGAAATTGAAAGCTCTTTACATCTCGCCGAAAGAAAAATCTACTTAAGCCAGAAATGGAGACTCTCTTGAGGTCCTGTTGAGGATTTTTTTGTATGAAATCATTTTGCGACCAAAAACTGTCAGAACCATTTATTATACCATACTTGATAGAAAGAAACAATACATACTTATTTTCCATGCGGAAATGTTTATCAGAATCCTTTTCTATGATTTGAAAGTAATAGGTGTTCTAAAATCCATTGGACATTGAAATACAACGTATTTTTCGTCTCAAAATAAGTCGTTTAGACATGATTTACCTCTAAGCAAAAGAGCTTAGTTTTCCGTTAGCGTCAAAGTTTTCTTATAAAGACATATTTTTTGAAATCGATAATCCGATTTGAATTAAATTTGGTTTTTCTAGACATCCTAATATTTGACTTTTACCAAAAAATCAAAACTGTCCTAAAAGGAAGAAAACTACCCCCACCCATACATAAATTGTAGCAGAATTTTTTCGCAACTACTCTGATTTTTTTTATATAAAAGATTTTTTTTATTGAATAAAACAGGCCATCCCGCATAGTTTTCGAGGAAAAAAAACGTTTTTCTCAGCTGGTTTCAAAAAAATGTTCTTGGTGTTATATTTTTTTTGCGCCATATTGTTAAATGCAGGAACGAAAATGGTGGCCATATCGAAAAACTTTCATGAAAGTTTCGCACTATTGCCTGTATTGAATAAAATTGTAATATCATCAACTGCACTTAAAAAATTAATAAGACGCTCGCGAATCTCTCGTTGCAATTTCTTTCTCTCTGATGACCTGCTTTTATAACAGACAAAAAATGGAGTAAACAAAAAGATCTGAAACAGAAAAAATCAGTCTTGTCGGGAAAGTTGACAAAAAAATCTAATATAATTTATGTAGGGGTGGGAGTAGTTTCCACCCTATATATACTAAGTGACATATAAATCCGAACACCCAGTTTAAATGGTTTTATTTTAATAAACGTTGGTGAATGTATTTATCTTACTGTAAATAACAAGTGAAAAAATTTTTAGTCTTATCAGTTGGACATTCCGGTTTTTATACTGCTTTTTTTTAATTCACTAACGCTCTAAAAATGAATATTTCAGCCGCAGTAAAGAATCAACGTTGGCGGATTTTGGTTCTTGACATCCTTTACGATCGGTTACGATGCCTAGAGTACGGAGACCTGTACGATTTCGTCAACTTAGTGAGTTTGATAGGGGTCGTATAGCGGGACTTCGGGAAGCTGGACTTTCTTTCCGGGCAATTGCAGTTAGAGTGCAAAGGAGTGTAGACACTGTGGTTAGGTGTTGTCAGGCATGGCTTCGAGAAGGCCGTACGCAAAGAGCAAGGGGCACTGGACGCCGCCGTAGAACAACAGACCGTGAAGATCGCCGCCTAAGATTATTTGCCTTAAGGGACCGTTTCTCCACTACCAGGTCCATTGCAAATGAATGGTTTGCAGAACACGGAAGACCTATTGGCATGCGAAGTGTTTACCGACGAATGAGAAGTTTTGGCTTGTTTTCATACCGGCCACACTGGGTCCTCCCTTAACTCGAGAACGCCGCCGTAATCGCCTTGAGTGGTGCGGACAACGGTCACTCTGGGATCAGGAATGGAACAGTATTGTTTTTAGTGACGAGTCTCGATTTTGTTTAGGCATGCACGATGGTCGTGCCAGGGTTAGAAGGCGTCGTGGTGAAAGGAGGAATCCACAGTTTTTTGTTGAAAGACATGTTCATCACACTGTTGGAGTTATGGTTTGGGGTGCTATAGCTTATGGTTCCAGGTCACCTTTAATCTTCATCAGAGGCAACATGAACGCGCAGCGTTATATCCACGAATTTCTAGAACCCCATCTTTTACCCTATCTTGACACCCTGGCAGATCCAACTTTCCAACAAGATAATGCCCGACCACATGCTGCAAGAGTCACAATAGACTTCTTTCAACATAATGATGTCACATTGTTACCATGGCCACCAAGATCTCCCGACTTATCCCCAATTGAGCACGTGTGGGATATGATGGGTAGGAGATTGCTCAATTTGAAACGTCCTCCTCAGACTCTAGAAGCACTTCGAGAGGAGTTGGAGGTTGCCTGGAATGAGATACCACAGGAGGACATTGACCACCTGATCAGAAGGATGCCTAGGCGCGTTGGAGAATGCGTAGCACATCAGGGTGCATCCACAAATTATTCAAGGTCAAAGGGCTTTAAAGCAGTGCAATCATTTTGAAATTTTTATCATTTACTTATTATGCTTCATTAAGTACTTATACAAAATTTTATTAAAATAAAACCATTTAAACTGGGTGTTCGGATTTATATGTCACTTAGTATATTTGTATTAGGACATGTTCCAATCTTCATTCAAATCGGTTACAAAAATATCTGAAAAGAAGGATGACTTTGATGACATCTAACGGATATATTTTTGCATCGAGTTAAATCGTCTTATTTCAAGAATACGCGGTACTTCTATGTCTACGGAATAATGCTTTTTGTGGTGAGTTTTCCTTCTCAAAGTAATAAACAGTTTTGTGTATGCTGTAGAGTTTATATGACGCAATCGTTCAAGGTATACGGTATTTTTTAACCCTACTATGGGATATAGCTACATCGCAAACGGGATCAAAGGATTCAGAAAAGCTTCGGATTCGGTTTCCGCGACCCAAAATCGAGAAAAAGTATATCAATGGAGCACATATACTAAGTGACATATAAATCCGAACACCCAGTTTAAATGGTTTTATTTTAATAAAATTTTGCATAGCATAATAAGTAAATGATAAAATTTCAAAATGATTGCACTGCTTTAAAGCCCTTTGACCTTTAATAATGTGTGGATGCACCCTGATGTGCTACGCATTCTCCAACGCGCCTAGGCATGCTTCTGATCAGGTGGTCAATGTCCTCCTGTGGTATCTAATTCCAGGCAACCACCAACTCCTCTCGAAGTGCTTCTAGAGTCTGATGAGGACGTTGCAAATTGAGCAATCTCCTACCCATCATATCCCACACGTGCTCAATTGGGGATAAGTCGGGAGATCTTGGTGGCCATGGTAACAATGTGACATCATTATGTTGAAAGAAGTCTATTGTGACTCTTGCAACATGTGGTCGGGCATTATGTTGTTGGCAAGTTGGATCTGCCAGGGTGTCAAGATAGGGTAAAAGATGGGGTTCTAGAACTTCGTGGATGTAACGCTGCGCGTTCATGTTACCTCTGATGAAAATTAAAGGTGGCCTGGAACCATAAGCTATAGCACCCCAAACCATAACTCCAACAGTGTGATGAACATGTCTTTCAACAAAAAACTGTGGATTCCTCCTTTCACCACGTCGCCTTCTAACCCTGGCACGACCATCGTGCATGCCTAAACAAAATCGAGACTCGTCACTAAAGACAATACTGTTCCATTCCTGATCCCAGAGTGACCGTTGTCTGCACCACTCAAGGCGATTACGTCGGTGTTCTCGAGTTAAAGGGAGGACCCAGTGTGGCCGGTATGAAAACAAGCCAAAACTTCTCATTCGTCGGTAAACACTTCGCATGCCAATAGGTCTTCCGTGTTCTGCAAACCATTCATTTGCAATGGACCTGGTAGTGGAGAAACGGTCCCTTAAGGCCAATAATCTTAGGCGGCGATCTTCACGGTCTGTTGTTCTACGGCGGCGTCCAGTGCCCCTTGCTCTTTGCGTACGGCCTTCTCGAAGCCATGCCTGACAACACCTAGACTTCTTTGCACTCCAACTGCAATTGCCCGAAAAGAAAGTCCAGCTTCCCGAAGTCCCACTATACGGCCCCTATCAAACTCACTAAGTTGACGAAATCGTACAGGTCTCCGTACTCTAGGCATCGTAACCGATCGTAAAGGATGTCAAGAACCAAAATCCGCCAACGTTGATTCTTTACTGCGGCTGAAATATTCATGTTTAGAGCGTTAGTGAATTAAAAAAAAGCAGTATAAAAACCGGAATGTCCAACTGATAAGGCTGAAAATTTTTTCACTTGTTATTTACAGTAAGATAAATACATTCACCAACTTTTATTAAAATAAAACCATTTAAACTGGGTGTTCGGATTTATATGTCACTTAGTATAAATGCTGGCGATTGCAGTGGTTCCCTGGTTAAAAAACGCTTGGCGATATTCTTATATTTCTTACCAATTATCTGATAATTATACGGTAATAAACTAATAAGTTGTAAACTTCGAAAATATGACAACCGCATTGGATACGTGATTTATAGTTAATTTTTCAATACAAATCCCCACAAAACAGCAATTTTTGCGGTTTGTGGTATATTAGTATCTCAGGTCATTATCGCCATTAGTGATTTACTAGTAGCGTGATAATAACTATCATTTTGAATCTGATACGGCAAATTATGTACATCCATTCACAAATTGCCGACGGGTAAATATAGAGGAACTATTGATAGAGTAGTTTCGGGTAATATGGAATACCATTTTCATTTCTCTCAATAACTGAAAAAATAATACACCTTTTCTTCTGAAAATTTGTTGAAACACTTATACGATGTTACCTAACAATTGCTTACCACCAGATCAACTGAAGCAAACCTCATTTTTGTGTAGAGAAAAATACTTTCCAATTAGTTATTTTTATCTGTCAAACAAAAGAGAAGTATAATATGGAATAGGTATATGGTTTAATATGGAATAGGATAAATCATACGAAAAATAAGAAAAAACAAGTTTAATTCTTCACGTTAGGTAATTTAACAAATATAAAACAAATTAGATAGACCTTTATTTTATTTGCAAAAATCGAAAATGTACACAAATGACACATTTCACCCATACCTCACTGCTTTTACTTATCGTGAACATCTCTTGACAAAAAATACATTCCGCCGTGTCATCAGCACATTGCTTGGGACTAATATAAGATGACAGGGGGAGATCATCTTCATCAGAGGAGTTTGCGGGAACGGGTTCTGAAGAAGATGTTAATGATGAAGATGATGTTGATGGTGAACGTGCTTTTCGCTTTTTCTTCGCAGATTGTTTAAGAGAACTTGGTCCTGCTTCATTGACTAGTCTCTTAGTAACTTTCTCACGTGAACGATTAATAGATTCCTCTAACTCCTCTTTATTCGGAGTTGAGGTTACTACCCTTGCACGACCAGGTTTTCTTCCTCTCGAGCCTATTTTTTTTTCAGTTGTGGTATTGGTGCGATATCCTTGGGGAGAATGTTTGGTGAATGACATAGCGCTGGTTCATTATTTTCTGGAAAATCTGCTGTGACAGGATGGGGCACATGATGTCTTTGCTGTTCGGCTAAGAAGTCTTCATCGGAGAAAACATCTCGTCGAAAGGGGTAAATGCCAGTTGTACTGAATCCCTTTGTTGACCTCTCCGCAGTCTGGATTTTTGTATAGGCTCTTCCAAATAACTCGCCCATATCAAAACGTGTTACGGCTCTATTATGTGCCCGCATAAATAGCCTTACTTCCTCATTGTAGAAAGTTTTCAGGGCACCCATGAGTGTTTTATCCAGAGGCTGCATTTTATGCGATGTATGAGGAGGCAAACATAATTTTGTTACAAAATGTTCTCGGGCTTTTATGACTACGTCAATATTTCGAATGTGAGTGTGATGCCCATCTAAAATAAGGAGTACTGGACTGTCTTTGGTGGGGTTTGTCCTTTCTAAAAAATGGTCAAACCATTTAGTGAAGAGCTCAGTCTGAATCCATCCCGAGGGGTGAAACGCAAACAAAGTGCCCGGAGGAGCTCCTTTCTTAAGCTGCTCACTTGAATTTTTGCGAGGGAAAATAATCATGGGTGGCACGAACCGTCCTGCTGCATTCATACATAAAACTGCAGTCACTAAAGAGCCTCGCTCGGCCGCCGTTAGTACACCTACTTGTCGTTTGCCTCTTTTTGAGACAACTTCGGGACATTTGGATTGTACAATACATAACCCCGTCTCATCAACATTGTAAATCCTGTCACAATGAAAGTTTTTTCTGTCATAAGTCTCAAGCAGGTTAAAAAACTCATTGACGTCTTCCTTATTAAAACCGAGAGCTCTATTTAGAGAAGTGCCAGTTGGTTTTCGAATGCTCAAAGAAGCTTTGTGCCTTTTCATAAAACCATACAACCAGTCTTTTCCAGCTGATTCCCGTAAAAATGAAAATGGATGTGGAAGGCTGTTGCGTCGAGCCAGCTGAAAAGCCATGGATCGCAAATCTTCTCTGGTTAATCCATAATACATTTGATCCATGATCAACAAATACTTCACTAGTTCTGTTTCCAATTCCGGTGGCAAAGCTGTTTTTCGGCCTAATGTAGTACTGCAAACAGTATCAGGAGAACCTTCTTTATTGCACAAGCGGTGAAGTGTTGCTCGTGGAACGTTATAACGTTTTGCAGCTGACAAATAGCCCAACCTGTTACTTCTAACATCTTCAATTGCTTTGCGCATATCATCAGACTGCCATTGCTTTCTTTTTCTTGCCGACATAGTTTCTGCAAAAAAAAACTTGTTTCATACGCAAAACGACCCAATTTTTGCTGATAATTAGGCTTTTTGTCTCTTCACAAATATCGTTCAATCTCAAAACAAAAACATCGGGTAATATGGGATACCTAGAAGCGGTATAATATGGAATATTCCATATTACCCGAAACAGCAACTGAGGAAAAAAATGCACGCTGCAAATATGTTTTAAGAAAAAAATATGGTAACAGCCCTCTAAAACAGTAACTTAACATTTGAATAGACTCACCTGTCAAAATAAGCTAGATTGGTAAATAAATAACACCTTTACAAAAATTCTAATGACTATCGTGCACAACTTTGTAACCACAAATAATGCTCATTTGCGGTTTATAAACTAGAGAACGGCAACCAGCGAAACCTGTCGACGCTATTGTGTATTTAGGGTGTAAAAGAGGCTGGCTTAGGTATTGAAATACAGATGTCGCTACGAACATAAAAATAAGAAGCTATTCCATATTACCCGTACTATTCCATATTACCCGAAATTACTCTACTTATAGAAAAAAAAATATGTAGTTGATCATGCAGTTCTTCTGTTACCGCAAACATTATTTTCGTGATCTAGTGAAAATCGGAAGGCTATAAATATTTATACAGGATGTTTTCACAGTCAAAAGGAGTTGATATACCAAAAATCACCTATACACGGTGTTCCTTAATGATATGCGAATATTTAATGGTGTAAATCTACATGAAAAATTAATGTTGGTTTTCTTTATAAACTATGGTCCAAAAATGTTTGCTTACAAAAACTCGGGGTGTTGAAGTTTTAGGAAAAGAAATGGAAATTTATTAATATTTTCAGAACCGCTTTAGATATACTAAGTGACATATAAATCCGAACACCCAGTTTAAATGGTTTTATTTTAATAAAAGTTGGTGAATGTATTTATCTTACTGTAAATAACAAGTGAAAAAATTTTCAGCCTTATCAGTTGGTCATTCCGGTTTTTATACTGCTTTTTTTTAATTCACTAACGCTCTAAAAATGAATATTTCAGCCGCAGTAAAGAATCAACGTTGGCGGATTTTGGTTCTTGACATCCTTTACGATCGGTTACGATGCCTAGAGTACGGAGACCTGTACGATTTCGTCAACTTAGTGAGTTTGATATGGGCCGTATAGTGGGACTTCGGGAAGCTGGACTTTCTTTTCGGGCAATTGCAGTTAGAGTGCAAAGAAGTGTAGACACTGTGGTTAGGTGTTGTCAGGCATGGCTTCGAGAAGGCCGTACGCAAAGAGCAAGGGGCACTCGACGCCGCCGTAGAACAACAGACCGTGAAGATCGCCGCCCAAGATTATTGGCCTTAAGGGACCGTTTCTCCACTACCAGGTCCATTGCAAATGAATGGTTTGCAGAACACGGAAGACCTATTGGCATGCGAAGTGTGATGAGTCTCGATTTTGTTTAGGCATGCACGATGGTCGTGCCAGGATTAGAAGGCGACGTGGTGAAAGGAGGAATCCACAGTTTTTTGTTGAAAGACATGTTCATCACACTGTTGGAGTTATGGTTTGGGGTGCTATAGCTTATGGTTCCAGGTCACCTTTAATCTTCATCAGAGGTAACATGAACGCGCAGCGTTATATCCACGAAGTTCTAGAATCCTATCTTTTACCCTATCTTGACACCCTGGCAGATCCAACTTTCCAACAAGATAATGCCCGACCACATGTTGCAAGAATCACAATAGACTTCTTTCAACATAATGATGTCACATTGTTACCATGGCCACCAAGATCTCCCGACTTATCCCCAATTGAGCACGTGTGGGATATGATGGGTAGGAGATTGCTCAATTTGCAACGTCCTCCTCAGACTCTAGAAGCACTTCGAGAGGAGTTGGTGGTTGCCTGGAATGAGATACCACAGGAGGACATTGACCACCTGATCAGAAGCATGCCTAGGCGCGTTGGAGAATGCGTAGCACATCAGGGTGCATCCACACATTATTAAAGGTCAAAGGGCTTTAAATCAGTGCAATCATTTTGAAATTTTTATCATTTACTTATTATGCTTCATTAAGCACTTATACAAAATTTTATTAAAATAAAACCATTTAAACTGGGTGTTCGGATTTATATGTCACTTAGTATATTTATGCGATATCTTGCTCAATTCAAGAGGGACTTATGGTAGCACCTCAAATACATTAATGTTTGTTTATTTCTTATATTTGAACAAATTAGTACCTATCGTTTTTTTTTTATTGTTATGCCAGACTTCGATTCTTTGTCCTGTAGGTGGAATTATAAAAAATCTATTGGGCAATAAATGCTATTATCATTATTGCTATCTATTATCGAACTTAAGCTCATTTGAGCCATGTGTCTATTGGGGTAGATAAGGTTGAGGGCATTTTGAAACCAACAAGGTTTCAACCTCTAACCATTTAACAAACCTATGAGCCTGATGCTGAAGTCACAGTGCCCTGTTTCGAAATGTCATTGTTTCTTATAGGTGCATTGAAAACACAATTGATTTCTTCCTTCAACTGTACCTGCAAACGTTTACTTCATCCTACGAAGATTTAATTAAATCTATAAATAAGAACATAAGTTATCGACTAATCAACGCTGCTCTTGACATGGATTTTCTAAGAACAAGTATTACGCAACTTAACAGTCATCTGTATGCCTGATTGTATCGTTTCACATTCAATTTGAATAAAAGCCGAAGCCAATCATGAATTTTTGGATGCGCTGTTCACGAGAACAGCATTAAGCATGTCAAAATCATGATTTAGTCAAGAAAACGAGCACTGACCTATCGAAAACGTAAACATGAATTGGAGATACTTTAGAAGAGAGAAATGTGAATATTTCAAATGAATGTTCCAAGTAGTAGATTGAAATTTGGCCTGAAAAGTCTCCAAGCATTCGTCATAGTTGAAATTTCCTACCGGGTGTTTAAAATTTGTACCACATCATTTTTTCAAAATCGTTTTAATTTTCTCTGGCTCGATTTGTATTGAGATTTCAAAATAAATTGCATATTAAATTGCCACTTTTTCTCCTCCACAAGATGGCATTATTAGAATTTCAATCAATTTCGTCTCTTGTCCTCCAGCATCAAATTTATTTTTTATTAATATATATAGGTGAAAAATTAAAGCTTCCGCCTTTTGTTGGGTACTTCGACAAAATTTAAGCAAAGAGGACTCTTTATACTTTTTTTAATTCTCTCTAGCTTTCAATGGACTTTGCCATCATCATCAGGAGCTGCAATTACAATGATAACAGTAGCAACAAAAGTGTAAAATGAATTTAAATTGAATCAACTTACAGTAGTATGTGAGGATGTTGCTAATTGTTGTTTTCGTATAGGATGAGAGAAACGTCCAGTAACATGGTGAGAGCTGGATACATGGTACAATGGTTAAAATTATATAAAATATGACAAGACAAGTTAAAGACAGATTAAAAATTATTTTATATTTTATATGCAACATCCTCACATACTACTGTAAGTTGATTCAATTAAAATTCATTTTACACTTTTGTTGCTACTGTTATCATTGTAATTGCAGCTCCTGATGATGATGGCAAAGTCCATTGAAAGCTAGAGAGAATTAAAAAAAGTATAAAGAGTCCTCTTTGCTTAAATTTTGTCGAAGTACCCAACAAAAGGCGGAAGCTTTAATTTTTCACCTAACTCGTTTAGACGACAATGACCACGTCTCAAGTTATATATATATATATATATATATACTAAGTGACATATAAATCCGAACACCCAGTTTAAATGGTTTTATTTTAATAAAATTTTGTATAAGTACTTAATGAAGCATAATAAGTAAATAATAAAAATTTCAAAATGATTGCACTGCTTTAAAGCCCTTTGACCTTTAATAATGTGTGGATGCACCCTGATGTGCTACGCATTCTCCAACGCGCCTAGGCATGCTTCTGATCAGGTGGTCAATGTCCTCCTGTGGTATCTCATTCCAGGCAACCACCAACTCCTCTCGAAGTGCTTCTAGAGTCTGACGAGGACGTTGCAAATTGAGCAATCTCCTACCCATCATATCCCACACGTGCTCAATTGGGGATAAGTCGGGAGATCTTGGTGGTCATGGTAACAATGTGACATCATTATGTTGAAAGAAGTCTATTGTGACTCTTGCAACATGTGGTCGGGCATTATCTTGTTGGAAAGTTGGATCTGCCAGGGGTTCTAGAACTTCGTGGATATAACGCTACGCGTTCATGTTACCTCTAATGAAGATTAAAGGTGACCTGGAACCATAAGTTATAGCACCCCAAACCATAACTCCAACAGTGTGATGAACATGTCTTTCAACAAAAAACTGTGGATTCCTCCTTTCACCACGTCGCCTTCTAACCCTGGCACGACCATCGTGCATGCCTAAACAAAATCTAGACTCGTCACTAAAGACAATACTGTTCCATTCCTGATCCCAGAGTGACCGTTGTCTGCACCACTCAAGGCGATTACGTCGGTGTTCTCGAGTTAAAGGGAGGACCCAGTGTGGCCGGTATGAAAACAAGCCAAAACTTCTCATTCGTCGGTAATCACTTCGCATGCCGTGTTCTGCTAACCATTCATTTGCAATGGACCTGGTAGTGGAGAAACGGTCCCTTAAGGCCAATAATCTTAGACGGCTATCTTCACGGTCTGTTGTTCTACGGCGGCATCCAGTGCCCCTTGCTCTTTGCGTACGGCCTTTTCGAAGCCATGCCTGACAACACCTAACCACAGTGTCTACACTTCTTTGCACTCTAACTGCAATTGCCCGAAAAGAAAGTCCAGCTTCCCGAAGTCCCACTATACGGTCCCTATCAAACTCACTAAGTTGACGAAATCGTACAGGTCTCCGTACTCTAGGCATCGTATCCGATCGTAAAGGATGTCAAGAACCAAAATCCGCCAACGTTGATTCTTTACTGCGGCTGAAATATTCATTTTTAGAGCGTTAGTGAATTAAAAAAAGCAGTATAAAAACCGGAATGTCCAACTGATAAGGCTGAAAATTTGTTCACTTGTTATTTACAGTAAGATAAATACATCACCAACTTTTATTAAAATAAAACCATTTAAACTGGGTGTTCGGATTTATATGTCACTTAGTATATATATATATATATATATATAAATCAATATAAATCAATAAATGTTCAAAACTACTGTACTGCAGTACATTAATTTTATATCATTATAAAGGGAATTGAAAGACCTTTAAAATAAGGTATCACTCGACCCCCCTTTCCATTTAAGATTTTGGGGGTGGTGCCACCCCGGCTTAGGGGGCTGCACGTGTTAACGTGATTTTTTGCCAAACTTGTGTCCCCCTCGAAAACAAAATCGACGGGTCTGAGCGTTTTTCACAAAAAAACTGAGCTGCCAGTTAATGCCTCTGTTTTGTTTTAAGAATTTAACGTTAACAGTTTCTAATCCTAGGCAACCACATCAACACAGCTTACAACATTTTAATTATACTCGTTATTATAGCAGCATTAAGCTGCCAAGGTGTTTCCCGGAAATATGTTTCATTCATAATATTAAGCAATTTACGCAACTGAGAGTTGACAAAAGATATCCATTAGATGAATCAGTAAAGAAACTATTAGATACACATAAATGTCACAGCTTGAAGGTAACTTGAAAACTAGGCATGCCTTTACTTTGGAACACTGTTTCCAGCGATGAAAAAATGAATATCAGAATCCAAATATATTTGTTTGATAATTTCTGCCATGTTTCTCTTTCCAATTGCCCTTGGACTGGACTAACAGACGAATGAATCGAGAAAAGTTATCTACATTTTTATTAACGTGGGGAATCGAATGCAATAACGAACACTTTTCTGCATTCATCCATCGCCCTGTGGAAGTATTCGAATCGAATAGTCCATTCAATAGCTTTTTTTTACTTTGGTGGTTGAAGAAGTACCACAGATCCAGCGTTTAGACGGTCCACAAAGATGTGTCTATAAAAAAATGTCTTACGGAGCTGCCTTACGTACATATCGCCGTGATATCTCTTCTACCAGCTGTTTCAAAATATCTTTATATCCGAGATCTGATGATGAACACAAAATGCCGGTAATATAGCCTATTCTCGTAATTGCTTATATTTTTGTGTTATTAACTAAACTGAATCCAAATTCAAGATGAGATGTAAATAATAACAGTTAGCGCGTGATCTCTCGGTAACAGGTGGAGACAACGTCCCTTATTGGTCAATTCGCCATTAAATTTCAAGCGGTGGCCTGGCGGAATAATGCGCGGGGCAGGGGCAGGGCAGGCAGAGTTGCATTCCGGCCACCGACCGTCGCGTGTATCACTGCGTGCTCGTGTTTTCGTATTCACCTTGCTTAGCGTAGCCCTGAATGCGGCCCTGTACGCCGTCCTTGCTTTTGGCAATCACGCATCCACTCCATCTTGGATGTCAATACACTATAGTTATTACTAAGTAATACTAGGGATTTGAGCGCATGCAGATGTGTATTAATTTTCGTGGAGAATACTTCAAATACAATAAAGTCATTTAAAACTACCTACCGTATTGTTTTATTTCCATATGCAAAACTTAAAAGACATCCCTCGTATGTATATAATTTAATATTCCATATATTTTTTTTGTCCACAATTGAGTTGAAAAACGCTTCGCTTAGCGACACTTTTTTGTACTTTTGCACAAAATAAAGCCCATTCAATAAATATTGACAGTCAGAGTTCCTCCTCATCGATTTTAATGCCGTAGTATAATTCTGAACAACATATGAGTAACACAGTCCCTCGAGCTATGCATGATCTTAATAACACATAATCAGCTGTTGTATAACAATTTTATAATGGAGGCACAATTGCAAAATTCATTTTCACTCCGCAGCAGTGTAACTTGTTATACGCGCATTCATCGGACACGAAAAATGAACGAACGGTACCTGCCGTCAAAACTCAACCAGCAATTGGGCAATACCAAACGAGAAAATCGTGAATATCTCGATGACACAGAAACGCCTTATGTAATGGTCTATAAGTGTGCCTTTTCCTGATTATTAATACATTGGCGTGGGTTAGGAGAGGAATTAAGAGTCACTTCTGTGTTTTTACAGGCGAAGAAGTACCTTTTTTTTCCGTTATTGGCATTTGTTGTTGACCAACTTGACAGATCCTTATTTTGAATAACATGCTCTAATAGCTTATATTTACACTATTCTATTTCTTGTTCTTAATATACAGGGTGGCGCATCGAAAACGAAACAGACGCATTTACTGGCAGCTCACTTTTTTTTGAAAAATGCTCAGACCCGTCGATTTTGTTTTCGAGGGGGACACAAGTTTGGCAGAAAAGCACGTTAACACGTGCAGCCCCCTGGGCGGGGGTGACACCAACCCTAAAATCTTAACTGGAAAGGGGGTCGAGTGATACCTTATTTTAAAGGTCTTTCAATTCTCTTTATAATGACATAAAATACATGAGATTCAGTTCAGTAGCTTTGAAGATTTATTGATTTATCATCAGTTTATTTGCGTATATATGCATATTTATTTTCAATAAACTGTGATACTTTATACGTGAATAAACTTATATTATTATTATTATTATTATTGTTAGTATGTATTAGTATCAGTAAAATAAACACATGTCGCATACAACTGTGTATACAGCAGACGCTCGATAATGTAAACTAATTTAATCCAGGTGTGGTTCACATTATCGAAATGTTTACATTAGCGAACGTGATTTATATAATATTTGATTTATTAAAAGAAACGTTTAATACATACTATTTATAACAAAATAAACAAATATTCTAACAGCGATAAGTATTTTTTTAATTAGAAGAAAAATAATTAACAATTTTTGTCTGCGTAAATTTGCGCTTAGCATTGTCTTCTAATGCCTGCGCCCGTAATTTACGAAGAACTAAAATATCCGTGTATGAAACTTCTTTTCTTTCAGCCCAATCTAAAGCTTGGTTAAAAACTTGTATAGCTTGCGCGTCAGTCACTACACTTCTGACTTCAATGGGATCGTTCTCATCATCCTCACTGTCCATATCCTCCTCCTTATCAGCATCATTCGTCTGCTTATCTTCGTTCCATAAATTAATATCAGCAGGAGTACAAACAATGTTGGGATTCACTGTTTTCAATAAATCAACAACATCCAATGACACCCTAATAACATTATCATTATTGGATCGCAAACGTTCTCTAATTATGCTTAAGGGGACATCGTCTTCTTCATCATCTTCATTATTGGTACAAAAGAGATTGTTCCAACATTTTTGAATAGTTTGCTGGTTAAGTTCATTCCAGGCCATATGTAAATCTAAAACAGCTTTTCGTAATGTTACTTTTTTTAAAGCCTCAGATAAGTTTTCAGGATTCTTTGATAAGACAGACGAAAGTAGAAATTTCATATAGTATAGTTTGGTGAGTCTTATTATATTCTGGTCCATCGGTTGAATTAACGGTGTTACATGTACATGACGAAAATTGACCCATCCCTGCTCCTCAGTTGTTGCTCGGGAGGATGACTTGGTGCATTATCCAATAGTAACAACGCTTTTATTGAAAGCTTCTGTTGTTTTAGGAAACCTTTTACCTACAAATTGAAAACACATCTTCAAATTATGAATAGAGCATTTGTGATAATTGATTGTCATACCTGAGAGACAAAGCACCTGTGGAACCATTTCAGGAATATACTGCTAGTCATCCAAGCGGTTTTTGAACAGTCATAATCAACAGGGATATTAACATTTTTAAATGAGCCAGGATTTTTTGCTTTCCCAATTACCAGTGGCTTTATTTTGTGTGAACCATTAGCATTAGTGCAGGCTAGAAACGTTATTCGTTGTTTCTCCGGCTTTCTTCCCGGGGCAGATTTTTCAAATGATGCAGCATAGGTTTTCTCTGGTAACATTTTCCAATAAAGGCCACTTTCATCTGCGTTGTAAATTTGTTCCATTCTTAAATCTAGCTCGGTAATTGTTTTCATCAATTTTTCTTTGAATGGTTGCACTAATTGTGGTTGTGCTGATAATTTTTCACCAGATATAGACAGCAGTCGAATTCCATATCTTGTTTTGCTGTGATGTTGGTACCTTATTCATGAGGCAACCCTCGTATATCGTTCGTTTTGTTACTGAAGTCTGTCAATTCTCCATTTCTAAAGATAATTAATTGAATTCTTACGCCAAAATATACAGGGTGAGGCAGAGAGGATGTCGGTTTTTAAAAAATCATAAAATAGTTAATTTTTACTCGAAAACAAATTTATTGACGGAATCAGGTTCACAAGGAAATAGCATTTGAGACAGTCAAGTGTGGAAAATCACATCAGGCATGTGGTGGCCGAAATCGTTGATGCAGTGCTGGAGGCATTCTTGGAAGTTCGCGTAGACTCTCTCCAACATCGTTCTATCAACTTGGGCGACTTCCACGCGAATTTCGACCTTCAATTCGTTCAGAGTTCGGGGCTTGTTCGCGTATACTCTACCCCTTGAGGTTTTCCCATAAGAAAAAATCGCATATGGATAAATCTGGGGACCGAGGAGGCCAATGAACATCGCCAAACCTGCAAATAAGGCGACCAGAGAAGAGAGGGTGAATAACGTTACTTCTGGGCTGTGCAGCGGTCTTCCGTGTAACTGTTGCGGATTTTCATTAGCCCAATAACGAAAATTCTGCTGGTTAACCATGCTGCTTAGGTGAAAGTGGGCTTCGTCACTCATAGGCGAAAACGCGGTGTTCCACCGTCCAAGGCTCCATAACGACAACTGGTAAAATAATGCTAGGATCTCACGAGACAAACGGCACCTCCCTCACCTCTCTCGTAGTCGGAGGCGGAGAGTACTACCCATCCTCTCTGCCGCACCCTGTAGTATTCGATCATCAATTCCAATCACCACGATTTTCAGCTTGTCAAGATGACCCGTCAAAAAAATAGATCGGAGGTGACCTTTTTGAAAATCATACTGCATAAAGTTTTTGAACTGTTGTACCCTCGAAGAATTCCGTCTAATACGCCAATGCGAATTATATAGTTTTGACATGATTGTTGAGCAGTTGCAATCATGCAAAATGCCAAATGGACTCCGTTTACCTATTTTCTCGTTAATGTTTTTGTCTGCAATTGGATATAAATGCCTTATATAATCCCCTTATGTAATCAAACAATAAGATGGCTTGAATCTCAGTTAAAATTAGGATTATTCAATACGTCCGTGGACGAACACAAAATAATATCTAGTTACCTTTGGAAACAAAAGTTTGTTTACTTTACTGTCAGTTGACATTTGTTTATTTTGAAGTTTCCGCTTTAAGATGTATACAGTATATTCAGATAAGAGATAGACCGGATGTAAACAAAAGGTTCAGGTGATTTTCACGCTAACGCCGCCGTCTCGACGTAAAACAGGAGCCCTCATTGGTCAATTCGCAATTAAATGCCTATGCCGAGCGCCAGAGCAGTCGTATCAAGGCAGAGTCACATTCAGGTTCAGACGTGTTACGTATGTCGTGTGCATCATTGCAATTTGATATTTCTTTGGACGTTTTCGTTTGTTATCTTATTAAGTTGTTGAGTTTGTCGTTGTTATTGTTATACCTTGTTATTGATTGTTATTGTTATCAACTGCTTGCGCAAAATACCCAGTAGTACAGATACTGCCGATGAAGTTGTAAACTCCTGTAGTCCACCTAGGAAACGCTCTAAAAAAAGACACCTGAGTGCAGAAATGAAAGAGGTAATTTTGAATATATATAAGATCGAGCGCGAGGAGAACGAGGCATCAACCATCAAAGAAATTGTTGTGAAGGTTTCTCACAAAGTTGGGGTGTGTCGCGCATCAGTGTTTAATGTGTTAAGACAATACAAAAAAAATCACACCTTTTCTGAGCCAATGACCAGTAAACATCGCAAAAGTATTGTTAAATCATTGGATGAAGCTGATAAGCATGCGATTAGGAGGAAAGTGCATGAATTCTCCTTTAGGAATGAAATACCTACTATAGATAAAGTACTGCAGGAGATAAATGGAGATACAACGTTGCCAAATTTCAAACGATCAACTTTCCATGCGTTACTGAAGCATTTAAATTTCAAATGGAAAAAACGGGGTCGTAATAGTTTACTACTGGATAGAGAAGAAATTGTGCTATGGAGGAGGGATTATTTAACAAAAATTGGGAAATATAGAAATCAAAACAGGAAGATTTATTACCTTGATGAAACGTGGGTAAACGCAGGACACACTACAAGTAAAGTATGGGTTGATGATTCTGTAACTTCATCCAGGAGGGCCTTTCTAGATGGACTGTCCACCGGATTAAAAAATCCAGCAGGTAAATACGAGTAATAGACAACAATCGGATGTTTTTCAAACCTTGGGAACAAGGTTCTAAACATTAATTCCAGGGGGCAGATAAAACATATTACAAGTAACAAAACTTTTATAACTTTCGATAAAATGCGTGGATGTTTTATTGTCATTTTCATTTGTTAGAACTTTTTTAAGCCATGTTTTTATGTGTTTTCGATATTTCAATAATTTTTTAATATAATCTTAAAATATGTCGAATATTATAAACTTAAACAAAGTTACTAAGTTTTATATTGTGTACCGTTCCTAATATTTCTAATCATTTTAATTCATACTTTAAGCTTTATAAAGTTATAATTTGTTAATATTAATATTTGCGCGTATTTCAGGTTCCTGATCATTCATTTTTTAAAGGTTTATAACTTTAAATTAAATTGTGAAGCGCTGAGTAATCATACGACGTTCAATATTCTTTCTTTCAATATGACTAAATAATCCCAATTATAGCAATCTGATACTCATGTCTCAATGTTTTTTCGCTGAATGTGATGAAAACATTTGAAAAAGGTTCGCTTATTGAAATAAATCTACACCAGTTAGTACTTCCAGGTAAAGGGAAAAGGCTCATTATCTGCCATATTGGCAGTGAGGATGGATTTGTTGTTGACGGTCTGTGGTGCTTTGAGTCTAAGAAAACTGGAGATTACCACGAGGAAATGAATGGCGAATCGTTTGAACAGTGGTTTTCAAAAATTTTACCGAACTTAGAGGAAAACGCAGTAATTGTGTTGGATAATGCGCCTTATCATTCTCGAAGAATGGAGAAGGTCCCAACAACGGCTTCAAGGAAAGTTGATGTTCAAAATTGGCTCCGCTCGAAAAATATCAACTTTGAAGAAGCAATGCTGAAAGTACAATTATTAAGAATTGTCAAGGATCACAAGGCGGAATATCAAAAATACGCCATTGACGAAATGGCAGCAAGTCAAAATAAAAATGTGCTCCGTTTACCTCCATACCATTGCGAGCTCAATCCCATTGAGGCTCATATGGGCAGAGGTTAAAAATTATATAGCTAAGCACAATACAACTTTTAAATTTTGTGACCTCAAAGGACTTTTCAAAGAAGCACTAGAATTAATAACAGCGCAAAAATGGGAAAACTGTATTAAGCACGTGAAAGACAAAGTTGAAAAGAGAATGTGGGAACTGGACAATATTTTAGAGGAACATGTCGAGCTATTCTTTATTGACGTTGGTGCTTCAGGCAGTAGCGATGATGAAAGCTCATCAAGCTCATCTTTCCAATAAAAGATGACGTTCTTCAAATTCGGTAAGTTATAAGTAATTATAAAGCTACTGTATTTTTTAATTAATTATTGAAATTTTTGAACCCATTTTGGCAAAACCTATTCAAGAATCTACTTTCTGACAATGTTCAACCATGCACATTTTTTTACGTTTTGAACGTTTTAATTTGGTTACATATTTACCTAGAAATCAAAAAATATACTAATCAATATTCTAAAAGCAATTTTAAGAGATATATGATTATTTTTAATTTAGGCTAATTTAAACGCCATTTTGAGATTATATTCGACTGTATTTCACCAAACATCAGGCGGCATCCGAAGCTGGAAATCGAAGCGAAAATTTTGAAACCCTTATGTATATTTACATCATTATATATTTCTTACCCCACCCCCACATGATCCTATATCCATCACCAATCGTATACACATCGAATTGTGCTAATTTAGTACAAAGTTACGCAAAGCAGCATCTACTATCTAAAATATGTACTGCGTGACTCTTAATACGTCCCTGCCGAATGTTACAGCGTTCGATGATCACGTGGTCTTGTTTATGTCCGGTCTATCTCTTATCTGAATATATTGTAAGTGATAAATAAGAAAAAGTATCTACAAGTTGGTAGGTCGGGTAGCCAAAGCTGAAATCTGTCGAATATTCCAGAATGAAAACATTTCAGGCAGAACCATTTATCGAACAATAGCGGAATGCGAGCATGTGGAAGACCACGTGCACAGAGGTCAAAGAGATTGCTGAAACGGGCAAGAAATCAGGTTGGAATGTCAACAAAATTATGAATTCAATATCCTGTATCTCAAAAACGAACGTCTTGCGGACCTTAAATTATATTTTTACGAACTTATTTAAACCCACCAAATCCTTTTATCACATATCTTGGGTTTTGTTGAAATTTTCCACGATAACATTTGTGACATATTGGACTCTTATTAAGGAACGCTCTGTAGAAACTTATAATCTACCTTTGTTAGATATTACATCCTGCTGCTTGTTAGCCGTCCATTTTCAACGACGATGTCAGACAATATTAATCACCATAATGCATAGTTATCGTAGATTATTCGCCACTTTTTGCTATACGTACGCTGTTATTCAAGTATTGGCGAAAGGTAAGAAGTGAAATGACATAATCCTGTTTTCTTGTTTCCAAGGATAACGCTCTTAATACGCTCAATGATTCAGCACTTGTTATACAAAGTACATTCATCCTGTTTTCGTACGCAAACGGTTACAAAAACGGGCGACTACGACACAATGAATTGCGTAAATTTGTTTCAAACACCCGTGTAAAAATAATTCGCCAAATTTGTCGGTATCGTATTACAAGGTAAATGAATCTCTTGCACGATAGGAACAACAACATTTTCTGTGGTCAATTTTAGTCTAATAGATAAATATGTTAGAGGTAATTAATTTCATAATTTACATGCCTACATATAGGTTTAAAATATTAACAATGAATATTTTGATAATATATAGTAGAAAACACCAACTTTATCACTCCCTAATCAAATTTGCAGCATAAAAATAACACATGTTGCAATTGCAGCATATCAACCTATTTTCATTTCAATGCAAAATAAGTCTCTAACGCATAGGTGGCTGTGAAAAATAAAAGCCATGACAATTGTTTTTATTAATCACAGCTGTCAGAATACGTTTAAAATGGGTAGCGGAAAGGTTATTAGTGAGAAAATTCGGTTACTGATAATTAAATTTTTTAATTCCGGGCAATGAAACTCAGAAATTGCAACTTTGTTAGACTTATCGAATAATCGTGAAAACAGTCGGGCCAATTATTTACAATTGAGTGCTCTGTGGAATGACGCTGTTGGAAGGAGAATTTCGGGGTCCACAACTCATAGAGAGGTCCACAAAATGGGATTTAGCACTTGCAAGGTAAGTTTTCTTATAAAAAAAGTGAAGTTAAAACCCTAAAGTTGCACAACTTATTTATAGGCCAAAGAAAAGCCACTATTAACTCCACTGCAAAGGAAAAATCGGCTTAGATGGGCTGAAGAACATAGAATGTTTCAGCCGCAGTAAAGAATCAACGTTGGCGGATTTTGGTTCTTGACATCCTTTACGATCGGTTGCGATGCCTAGAGTACGGAGACCTGTACGATTTCGTCAACTTAGTGAGTTTGATAGGGGCCGTATAGTGGGACTTCGGGAAGCTGGACATTCTTTTCGGGCAATTGCAGTTAGAGTGCAAAGAAGTGTAGACACTGTGGATAGATGTTGTCAGGCATGGCTTCGAGAAGGCCGTACGCAAAGAGCAAGGGGCACTGGACGCCGCCGTAGAACAACAGACCGTGAAGATCGCCGCCTAAGATTATTGGCCTTAAGGGATCGTTTCTCCACTACCAGGTCCATTGCAAATGAATGGTTTGCAGAACACGGAAGACCTATTGGCATGCGAAGTGTTTAACGACGAATGAGAAGTTTTGGCTTGTTTTCATACCGGCCACACTGGGTCCTCCCTTTAACTCGAAAACACCGACGTAATCGCCTTGAGTGGTGCAGACAACGGTCACTCTGGGATCAGGAATGGAACAGTTTTGTCTTTAGTGACGAGTCTCGATTTTGTTTAGGCATGCACGATGGTCGTGCCAGGGTTAGAAGGCGACGTGGTGAAAGGAGGAATCCACAGTTTTTTGTTGAAAGACATGTTCATCACACTGTTGGAGTTATGGTTTGGGGTGCTATAGCTTATGGTTCCAGGTCACCTTTAATCTTCATCAGAGGTAACATGAACGCGCAGCGTTATATAGAACCCCATCTTTTACCCTATCTTGACACCCTGGCAGATCCAACTTTCCAACAAGATAATGCCCGTCCACATGTTGCAAGAGTCACAATAGACTTCTTTCAACATAATGATGTCACATTGTTACCATGGCCACCAAGATCTCCCGACTTTCTTATAAACTTAATGTCGACTTAGCTAATATTGATAATTTCTGCAAACGGCACTCACTGAAAATAAACCCTAGTAAATCGAATGCTATTGTCTTTAGTCCACATAATTTTCCAGTTAATGTTATTGATCTAATACAACTATCTGTGAATCATACTGTCATACCCTTAGTTAACGACGCAAAAAACCTGGGCGTTATTTTGGATAAAGACCTCCGTTTCAATCGGCACGTGAATGCCACCCTTAAATCCACATATATATCGTTAAAATTATTATATTCAAACCGGCACATTCTTAATTTCAAAACGCGGAAAAAACTTGTTGAGAGTCTTGTTATGTCTAAAATATTTTATTCGCTGGTTCTTTATTATCCTTGTATTGATTATAACACTAAATATAGACTCCAGAAAATCCAAAACAGTTGTTGTCGGTTCGTATATGGCCTCAGAAGGTATGATCACGTATCGTCTAAGATAAAAGAGCTAAAATGGCTAAAACTTGATAAACACTATACTTTCTCTTTGGGTGTATTTGTCCATAAATTGATTTCCACAAGGTCACCCATTTATCTTATGGACAAACTTGTACCTCGTGGTCAAGTCATTTCTAGAGCCCTACGACATAACCATCTCTTCGGTATGCCATTCCACAGAACATGTATATTCCGAAGATGTTTTACGTACAATGCTATCAGGACTTACAACTCTGTCAACCAGGTACTCAAGTCCAAAAGCTTACCTGTTTTTAAAATTAAATACAAATCTGCTCTCTTGGAATTGCCTTTTTAAAAATCCCTGATGATTAGCCGACTGATTTTGTAGCTTTTGTAAATTTTCCATGCTTTATACATTCTGTAATTGTTCATTGTTTTCTTTTTATTTTTCTGTACTGTACTATTGTCCTTATTATTATTATTATTATTTCACTTCGTTTTTGAGGTTAAGTGGTAGAGTAGCCATGTGGCTAAACTTCGCCTCAATTCGAAGGTTTCAATAAAGACATTTATTATTATTATTACTTATCCCCAATTGAGCACGTGTGGGATATGATGGGTAGGAGATTGCTCAATTTGCAACGTCCTCCTCAGACTCTAGAAGCACTTCGAGAGGAGTTGGTGGTTGCCTGGAATGAGATACCACAGGAGGACATTGACCACCTGATCAGAACCATGCCTAGGCGCGTTGGAGAATGCGTAGCACATCAGGGTGCATCCACACATTATTAAAGGTCAAAGGGCTTTAAAGCAGTGCAATCATTTTGAAATTTTTATCATTTACTTATTATGCTTCATTAAGTATTTATACAAAATTTTATTAAAATAAAACCATTTAACCAGGGTGTTCGGATTTATATGTCACTTAGTATATTAGTTATAGGTCTAAGTGATTTCAAATATGTATTTTTTACGTCTAGAGTGTATCTAAAATGTTTTTGAGAAAATAAATTGTTTTAGAAGTAAATAGTTCGTCATGTTTAGTTTATAAAGGCACATTTTGGTAAAAATCTTGAAGTGGGCTAACTGAAGTGGGAAGGGGCTCGTATACGTTTTATTATCATGGTACAAATAATACATTGAAACACTTAAAAACAAATATCTCGAAAACCATTATCTCTAGACACTTCTAACAAGTGAACCTTTTGTGTTGTGGAAATACGAGAAAATAAGATAAGTTGTTGTATACAGGGTAGCACAAAAAAGTTATGATAAGTTATTTACTAAAATAATGCTGTTAGTGGCGCCCTCTAGAAGTTTTGTCATAAAAAATAACGGATTCTTGTTTCTTACACCAGGAAACCTCCCTGTACCGAGTTTTATGCCAAAATCTAAAATACTTCTCAAGCAATAAGGAAAAATAGAAAATAAAAGTGTAACTTCGACACCCTGTATCTCGCAAACTATCAACTTCTGGACTGAGGTATGTTCAGGTCAATTCACATATATGATGTATAGTATCTCCTGTTTCGATATTTCCCAACCTTTCGCAGACGGAAATAATCAATGCTATAAGCGAAAAATGTGCAACATTCACCATATTTTGAACCTCGATATAGGGTTTCTCGTCTGCGCGACTATTGATCTCCATCGAAATTACGTACCACAAGATTACACTAGTGATGCCTTATACCCTAGGTGCTACAGTCTTGCGACTATAGGCTATAGTTCTTACCTATCAGGATGTAGGTACAGTGCCATCATCTAACAGTTTATTATAAAGTACTATCTGCCAGAAAATATACTAAGTGACATATAAATCCGAACACCCAGTTTAAATGGTTTTATTTTAATAAAAGTTGGTGAAAGTATTTATCTTACTGTAAATAACAAGTGAAAACATTTTCAGCCTTATCAGTTGGACATTCCGGTTTTTATACTGCTTTTTTTTAATTCACTAACGCTCTAAAAATGAATATTTCAGCCGCAGTAAAGAATCAACGTAGGCGGATTTTGGTTCTTGACATCCTCTACGATCGGTTACGAGTACGGAGACCTGTACGATTTCGTCAACTTAGTGAGTTTGATAGGGGCCGTATAGTGGGACTTCGGGAAGCTGGACTTTCTTTTCGGGCAATTGCAGTTAGAGTGCAAAGAAGTGTAGACACTGTGGTTAGGTGTTGTCAGGCATGGCTTCGAGAAGGCCGTACGCAAAGAGCAAGGGGCACTGGACGCCGCCGTAGACCAACAGACCGTGAAGATCGCCGCCTAAGATTATTGGCCTTAAGGGACCGTTTGTCCACCACCAGGTCCATTGCAAATGAATGGTTTGCAGAACACGGAAGACCTATTGGCATGCGAAGTGTTTACCGACGAATGAGAAGTTTTGGCTTGTTTTCATACCGGCCACACTGGGTGCTCCCTTTAACTCGAGAACACCGACGTAATCGCCTTGAGTGGTGCAGACAACGGTCACTCTGGGATCAGGAATGGAACCGTATTGTCTTTAGTGACGAGTCTCGATTTTGTTTAGGCATGCACGATGGTCGTGCCAGGGTTAGAAGGCGACGTGGTGAAAGGAGGAATGCACAGTTTTTTGTTGAAAGACATGTTCATCACACTGTTGGAGTTATGGTTTGGGGTGCTATAGCTTATGGTTCCAGGTCACCTTTAATCTTCATCAGAGGTAACATGAACGCGCAGCGTTATATCCACGAAGTTCTAAAACCCATCTTTTACCCTGGCAGATCCAACTTTTCAACAAGATAATGCCCGACCACATGTTGCAAGGGTCACAATAGACTTCTTTCAACATAATGATGTCACATTGTTACCATGGCCACCAAGATCTCCCGACTTATCCCCAATTGAGCACGTGTGGGATATGATGGGTAGGAGATTGATCAATTTGCAACGTCCTCCTCAGACTCTAGAAGCACTTCGAGAGGAGTTGGTTGTTGCCTGGAATGAGATACCACAGGAGGACATTGACCACCTGATCAGAAGCATGCCTAGGCGCGTTGGAGAATGCGTAGCACATCAGGGTGCATCCGCACATTATTAAAGGTCAAAGGGCTTTAAAGCAGTGCAATCATTTTGAAATTTTTATCATTTACTTATTATGCTTCAGTAATTACTTATACGAAATTTTATTAAAATAAAACCACTTAAACTGGGTGTTCGGATTTATATGTCACTTAGTATATTTGATCAAATGATGCCAAAACTAAAAATATAGGTGTGATAGATATGAAGATAAAAAAGTGTTATACAAACGTTAAATGTGCGGCCTTGACGACGCGCTGTTAATAATCGTTCCTTAACGTGAAATGTATCGCAAACCACCGAATCCGGACTCGTAAGGTTGACTTATTTTGAACTTGTCTTTGTAATGATCGAATCCCCTGAGTCGCTAATTCGGCTCTGGTTCGGACTCGGCCTCCAAAAAACATAAGTGACACGTAAGAGCCCTTGATATGACACAGAAGTGCTCTCCTCGAAACAAACCAACCGTGGATTTGAAGCCAAGCTGTAATAAATATCATGTGAACATCAGTACTCTTTGCCAGGCTTATGGAGACCTGGAACACTGTGCGATGTTAGCACAACATTTTTAGCATGGAATGCTACCGGATCAAAAAATCATACTCATTCACCATATCTCAAACACAAATAGGGTTTCTTGCCTGCGCGACCGTTGATGTCTCCGTGGAAACATTCAGGCACATTGATATTTGGTAATACTACAGTATATTCAGATAAGAGATAGACCGGATGTAAACAAAAGGTTCGGGTGATTTTCACGCTAACGCCGCCGTCTCGACGTAAAACAGGAGCCCTCATTGGTCAATTCGCAATTAAATGCCTATGCCGGACGGCAGAGCAGTCGTATCAAGGCAGAGTCACATTCAGGTTCAGACGTGTTACGTATGTCGTGTGCATCATTGCAATTTGATATTTCTTTGGACGTTTTCGTTTGTTATCTTATTAAGTTGTTGAGTTTGTCGTTGTTATTGTTATACCTTGTTATTGATTGTTATTGTTATCAACTGCTTGCGCAAAATGCCCAGTAGTACAGATACTGCCGATGAAGTTGTAAACTTCTGTAGTCTACCTAGGAAACGCTCTAAAAAAAGACACCTGAGTTCAGAAATGAAAGAGGTCATTTTGAATATATATAAGATCGAGCGCGAGGAGAACGAGGCATCAACCATCAAAGAAATTGTTGTGAAGGTTTCTCACAAAGTTGGGGTGCGTCGCGTATCAGTGTTTAATGTGTTAAGACAATACAAAAAAAAGCACACCTTTTCTGAGCCAATGACCAGTAAACATCGCAAAAGTATTGTTAAAGCATTGGATGAAGCTGATAAGCATGCGATTAGGAGGAAAGTTCATGAATTCTTCTTTAGGAGTGAAATACCTACTATAGATAAAGTACTGCAGGAGGTAAATGGAGATACAACGTTGCCAAATTTCAAACGATCAACTTTCCATGCGTTACTGAAGCATTTAAATTTCAAATGGGAAAAACGGGGTCGTAATAGTTTACTACTGGATAGAGAAGAAATTGTGCTATGGAGGAGGGATTATTTAACAAAAATTGGGAAATATAGAAATCAAAACAGGAAGATTTATTACCTTGATGAAACGTGGGTAAACGCAGGACACACTACAAGTAAAGTATGGGTTGATGATTCTGTAACTTCATCCAGGAGGGCCTTTCTAGATGGACTGTCCACCGGATTAAAAAATCCAGCAGGTAAATACGAGTAATAGACAACAGTCGGATGTTTTTCAAACCTTGGGAACAAGGTTCTAAACATTAATTCCAGGGGGCAGATAAAACATATTACAAGTAACAAAACTTTTATAAAATTTCGATAAAATGCGTGGATGTTGTATTGTCATTTTCATTTGTTAGAACTTTTTTAAGCCATGTTTTTATGTGTTTTCGATATTTCAATAATTTTTTAATATAATCTTAAAATATGTTATTATATATAATTATAAACTTAAAAAAAGTTACTAAGTTTTATATTGTGTACCGTTCCTAATATTTCTAATCATTTTAATTCATACTTTAAGCTTTATAAAGTTATAATTTGTTAATATTAATATTTGCGCGTATTTCAGGTTCCTGATTATTCATTTTTTAAAGGTTTATAACTTTAAATTAAATTGTGAAGCGCTGAGTAATCATACGACGTTCAATATTCTTTCTTTCAATATGACTAAATAATCCCAATTATAGCAATCTGATACTCATGTCTCAATGTTTTTTCGCTGAATGTGATGAAAACATTTGAAAAAGGTTCGCTTATTGAAATAAATCTACACCAGTTAGTACTTCGATTTCCAAGTAAAGGGAAAAGGCTCATTATCTGCCATATTGGCAGTGAGGATGGATTTGTTGTTGACGGTCTGTGGTGCTTTGAGTCTAAGAAAACTGGAGATTACCACGAGGAAATGAATGGCGAATCGTTTGAACAGTGGTTTTCAAAAATTTTACCGAACTTAGAGGAAAACGCAGTAATTGTGTTGGATAATGCGCCTTATCATTCTCGAAGAATGGAGAAGGTCCCAACAACGGCTTCAAGGAAAGTTGATGTTCAAAATTGGCTCCGCTCGAAAAATATCAACTTTGAAGAAGCAATGCTGAAAGTACAATTATTAAGAATTGTCAAGGATCACAAGGCGGAATATCAAAAATACGCCATTGACGAAATGGCAGCAAGTCAAAAGAAAACTGTGCTCCGTTTACCTCCATACCATTGCGAGCTCAATCCTATTGAGCTCATATGGGCAGAGGTTAAAAATTATATAGCTAAGCACAATACAACTTTTAAATTTTGTGACCTCAAAGGACTTTTCAAAGAAGCACTAGAATTAATAACAGCGCAAAAATGGGAAAACTGTATTAAGCACGTGAAAGACAAAGTTGAAAAGAGAATGTGGGAACTGGACAATATTTTAGAGGATCAAGTCGAGCCATTCATTATTGACGTTGGTGCTTCAAGCAGTAGCGATGATAAAAGCTCATCAGGCTCATCTTTCCAATAAAAGATGTCGTTCATCAAATTCGGTAAGTTATAAGTAATTATAAAGCTACTGTATTCTTTAATTAATTATTGACATTTTTGAACCCATTTTGGCAAAACCTATTCAAGAATCTACTTTCTGACAATGTTCAACCATGCACATTTTTTTACGTTTTGAACGTTTTAATTCGGTTACACATTTACCTAGAAATCAAAAAATATACTAATCAATATTCTAAAAGCAATTTTAAGAGATATACGATTATTTTTAATTTAGGCTAATTTAAACGCCATTTTGAGATTATATTCGACTGTATTTCACCAAACATCAGGCGGCATCCGAAGCTGGAAATCGAAGCGAAAATTTTGAAACCCTTATGTATATTCACATCATTATATATGTATTTCTTACCCCACCCCCACATGATCCTATATCCATCACCAATCGTATACACATCGAATTGTGCTAATTTACTACAAAGTTACGCAAAGCAGCATCTACTATCTAAAATATGTACTGCGTGACTCTTAATACGTCCCTGCCGAATGTTACAGCGTTCGATGATCACATGGTCTTGTTTATGTCCGGTCTATCTCTTATCTGAGTATACTGTAGCTTTTCGTCGCGCAGTTTAACTCGCTGGATATGTAGGTGTGTACCGGGTGACTCAATAATAAAGTACGCCAGCAGCGGCCCAAGCTAGAGCAGGGTTTCTCAACCATTATTTGTTTGCTGAGACAAAGCAATTCCTACATTTTTATTCATTAGGGCCACTGTGTACCAACCACTGCGGGATTTTTTCCTTGAGCTTTTTAGCTAAGCCCGATCGTAGACCTATCGTTGCAGATGCGCCATCTGTGCAAAGTCCAATGAGTTTCTTCTTCTTTTTTTGTTTTTTCTTTCTAAAATGCAAACGCTTCCCGCCCCCCTTGACATCTCTCTATGTCCTCCTTGGGAGGCGTGCCCTCCATCCGTTAAAAAACTTCGTCACCAAAGCAGCCAAGAGAAATTGCTGGAAATTATTTTCGGCTTCCTGCAATGACCGCTAGCGGCGTATTTTCAATTTCAAAAATTCAAACGCCATTTGGAAAAATGTTAAATCAATATACTGATTTAATAACTCTATTATGTTGATTGCTCAGTTTTCGAACGTTTTCTTGATGTCATTTTTCCATATTTTGTTTCGTTTATAATCGTAATATACTAAGTGACATATAAATCCGAACACCCAGTTTAAATGGTTTTATTTTAATAAAATTTTGTACAAGTACTTAATGAAGCATAATAAGTAAATGATAAAAATTTCAAAACGATTGCACTGCTTTAAAGCCCTTTGACCTTTAATAATGTGTGGATGCACCCTGATGTGCTACGGGTGGTATCTCATTCCAGGCAACCACCAACTCCTCTTGAAGTGCTTCTAGAGTCTGAGGAGGACGTTGCAAATTGAGCAATCTCCTACCCATCATATCCCACACGTGCTCAATTGGGGATAAGTCGGGAGATCTTGGTGGCCATGGTAACAATGTGACATCATTATGTTGAAAGAAGTCTATTGTAACTCTTGCAACATGTGGTCGGGCATTATCTTGTTGGAAAGTTGGATCTGCCAGGGTGTCAAGATATGGTAAAAGATGGGGTTCTAGAACTTCGTGGATATAACGCTGCGCGTTCATGTTACCTCTGATGAAGATTAAAGGGGACCTGGAACCATAAGGTATAGCACCCCAAACCATAACTCCAACAGTGTGATGAACATGTTTTTCAACAAAAAACTGTGGATTCCTCCTTTCACCACGTCGCTTTCTAACCCTGGCACGACCATCGTGCATGCCTAAACAAAATCGAGACTCGTCACTAAAGACAATGTGGTTCCATTCCTGATCCCAGAGTGACCGTTGTCTGCACCACTCAAGGCGATTACGTCGGTGTTCTCGAGTTAAAGGGAGGACCCAGTGTGGCCGGTATGAAAACAAGCCAAAACTTCTCATTCGTCGGTAAACACTTCGCATGCCAATAGGTCTTCCGTGTTCTGCAAACCATTCATTTGCAATGGACCTGGTAGTGGAGAAACGGTCCCTTAAGGCCAATAATCTTAGGCGGCGATCTTCACGGTCTGTTGTTCTACGGCGGCGTCCAGTGCCCCTTGCATTTGCGTACGGCCTGCTCGAAGCCATGCCTGACAACACCTAACCACAGTGCCTACACTTCTTTGCACTCTAACTGCAATTGCCCGAAAAGAAAGTCCAGCTTGCCGAAGTCTCACTATACGGCCCCTATCAAACTCACTAAGTTGACGAAATCGTACAGGTCTCCGTACTCTAGGCATCGTAACCGATCGTAAAGGATGTCAAGAACCAAAATCCGCCAACATTGATTCTTTACTGCGGCTGAAATATTCATTTTTAGAGCGTTAGTGAATTAAAAAAAAGCAGTATAAAAACCGGAACGTCCAACTGATAAGGCTGAAAATTGTTTCACTTGTTATTTACAGTAAGATAAATACATTGACCAACTTTTATTAAAATAAAACCATTTAAACTGGGTGTTCGGATTTATATGTCACTTAATATACATGTAGTTACTTACCATATGATCCGCGTTGACATAGTTGCTGATGTACAGCAAATTCGTCCACCAGTTCTTTCTGCAATCCTTGGAATCTCCACCTGCCACCACTTTCCATAACGGGCCCTCTCCGGAGTGGTTGAAAATCGTTGCGTAATAGAATATGACAAAAGCATAGATTGGAGTCAATCTGAAATCGGAAAAAAATTCATCGTACAGCGACTTGGAAGGTCGTGGTAGCACTTTTCTTTCGACATTCCGTTCGCAAGGCATGCACATGGTTGTGTTTATATAAAATAGTTGCCTGAACGGTTTGCCGGTTTTTAAGCGCAGAAAAAGTTCAATTATTATTTATATTTATTATAACTATTTACAGTTTTATTAGCATATTTCCAGCGCAAGTAAAATGAGGCAACATAAATGGAATTATAGTTGTTATATAGAAATAGTACCTAACAAGCATACATGGTGGTTCAGACATATAATTGACACGCGTATATTGAAAATAAACCTCGATTAATCAAGGTTACAGGGAAAATATACGGGGAAAATCTATGATATATGAAATATCTCAAACTAACCCCCACAAATATTTTTTTGAAGTTCATAAGGCTCCTTTAAAAACGAAGATTGAACAGTTTTTATTCTTTTTTCAATGTACTTCGTACGCACCGGCGTGGAAGTACTGCTAATCCTTGACCTCGCTATATCTTGGAAAGTACCGATCGGATTTTGATGAAATTTCCACAGAAGGTTACTACTATGCTAAGGTCGGACGAGCTCCAAAGCTTTTGAAAATCGACCCAGTGGCGGCGGAGCTAGGGGCAAAAAAACAAAAGAATGAAAATCGCTTAGTTTTCTGTCGTTTCAGTAGGCCCCATTCATTTTTGAAAAAAATATTAATATACAGGGTGTTTCAGTTTATTGTTGCATAACTTTAAGATTCGATAGAACTTTTAAAATTAATACATAAAGTCTATATAAACATTGGTCGAAAAATGCGTGGCTTCCGAAATACAGGGTGTTTAAATTTACTTTCTAAAATAGTTTTTTTTTTAATATTTCGAACAATATTTGATGTATAACAGTGAAAATTGGTATACAAGGGTTTTTCGGTACAAAAAAAAGAACCATGGGCATAGTTTTACTGTACCCGCTAGAGGGCGCTCTCTACTGTACCTGTAGTGTATTAAAATGACCGAAAAAATTTTCTTAGTGCAATTTTTTGCTTTTTGAATAAAGAAACTGATTCTTCGCACTTTTCAACATAAAAAAGCTCTCTTGTGAATTTTCGTTATAGTTAGCCGTTTTTGAGATATTTCGATTTTTAAGGTTCGATGCATATTTAATTATTTATGATAAAATAACGTTAAAAAGTCAGTATCTCGATAATTTTTAGAAGTAGGCTGTGCCTGCAAATATTTTTGAAATTGAAAGCAGAATAAGGTTAAACGTCAATTAGTTGACAGTTAGTTTTGTTGTCTGTTGAAACCTGAAACGTTTTTTTGCAATTGTGAATGCACGAAATTTAGTTTCTTTTACCTGTTTTTTTTTGTAAGTTTTATAAAAATGCCATTTTTATTCTAAAGTCAAGAGTTAGCGGATATTCATTTTGTGTATGGCTTTGTAAATGGAAACGCAGCAGAAGCAGCCAGAGGATACGCACGAAGATTTCCAAACAGACGACATCCAACTCGCTCAGTATTTGTAAGAGTGCATCGCCAAATAATTGAAAATGGTTTTGGAAATCTCCAAAGGGATCAAAAGATAAATGTTCGTCAGCGCAGATTTACCTGTATGATTCTGCGTGAGTTTGATAGAGATCCGGCCACAAGTGTTAGGAGAGTTTCTGGTGCCTTGAGAATTTCAGCAAGCCATGTTCACCGTGTTCTTAGAAATGACCATAGACGTCCTTACCATTTGCAACCTGTGCAAGGACTACAGCCAGGGGACGGAGAACGAAGAATCACATTTTGTCAGTGGATTCTTGATAGAACTGACCGAAGAGTCATGCTTCACTAGACGTGGAGTGGTAAATTTTCATAATCAACATATTTGGTCGCATGAAAATCCGCATGCAGTTCGGGAAAGAAATTTTCAGCATGAATTTAGTGTGAACGTATGGATTGGTATCTACCGTAATCGACTATTTGGACCCTACCTTTTGCCTGCAAGGTTAAATGCTGCGACCTTCTTGGAATTTTTAAAGGCTGAACATGCAAATATGTGGGATGATGTTATGTTAGATTTAAGAAGATTGGCCTGGTTCCAGCTTGATGGTTGTCCATCTCATTATTCGAGAATAGTTAGAAACTGGCTGGACGAAAATTATCCAGAAAGATGGATCGGCCGTGGAGGACCAGTCGCCTGGCCTCCACGATCCCCTGACCTAAATCTGTTCGATTTCTTTGTGTGGGGATTTCCAAAAGAAAAAGTGTACCAGACTCCCGTAACCACAAGAGATATGCTAATAGACAGAATCAGCAATGCATGTGATGAAATAAGGCCTTATTTGAATAATGCTATACCACGTTCGATCATTCGTAGATGTGAATTGTGTATTGAACAATTGGGTTTACATTTCGAGCAACTACTTGTTTGTCCTAACTATCCAATAGCATTTTAGTTGTAAATAATTAATTTAATTTGTTAAAAATAATATTGGACAATTAAACAAATTAATATTCTATTTTTTGTGTTTATTTGGAATTAGGAATTATTGCTGTGTTTAAAAACACAATCTAAACGATCACCTTAATTACTTGTAATTCCCAAATCGAAAATGTAAAAAAAATATTATTTTCCCATATATAATTAAAAATGCATCGAACCTTAAAAATCGAAATATCTCAAAAACGGCTAGCTATAACGAAAACTCACAATAGAGCTTTTTTATGCAGAAAAGTGCGAAGAATCAGTTTTTTTGATCAAAAAGCAAAAAATTGCACTAAGAAAAATTTTTCGGTCATTTTAATACACTACAGGTACAGTAGAGAGCGCCCTCTAGCGGGTACAGTAAAACTATGCCCATAGTTCGTTTTGTCGTACCAAAAAACCCTTGTATACCAATTTTCACTGTTATACATCAAATATTGTTCGAAATATTTAAAAAAAACTATTTTCAAACGTAAATTTAAACACCCTGTATTTCGGAAGTCACGCATTTTTCGACCTATGTTTATATAGACTTTATGCATTAATTTTAAAAGTTCTATCGAATTTTAAAGTTATGCAACAATAAACTGAAACACCCTGTATATTAGTTTCTTAACGTTGGCGTACTTATACGTCTCCAGCTGCGGTAATTCATCCTTGGAATGGTGGAGAAATATTTCCGATCCTCGCGTGTCGATCACGCGATTCGCGGTCCTACCGATGCAAGTGTCTAGCAGACTGGATATGAACTGATCGTAATCCATGCCAGAAGGAGAGGGCTGTCGATCGACAAGAGATAATTTAATGTGAAAACGTACCTCCATCATGGATAACATGATTACAATGCTCAATTTCACAGCATCAACTTAGTAAACTTAGAAAGGTAAGTAATAGTGACAGTACTTAATATCACGGAAATACCAGGTATTCCACATAGCAGAATTAATAAGATCACAGTAATTGAACATTTATTTTTAACTCAATTCAATATTATAATCATTGCAAATAGTATATGGTGGAGATATATTAGTGGATGAGGTGTCCATTCCATATGTTCGCTCAACGCTTAGACCAGTTGATTTATCTGACACTTCATTCTCAATTAAAAATAAATATACTACTACGCATAAGTATCAGCTTCGTGCAGTTGCTGTATATCGCACATTGCCATGGATGTTGTTGATCGATAGCGATCGTTTGTCACCTATTGTCACTTTAGTATGAATCCTTTTGTTCTCAACTTGCAGAAATGCTCAGAGTGAGTCCTGAAACTATTCGTTTGCATCTTCATCAGCTAGGAAAGACTTAGAAGTTAAGCAAATGAACTGACAAATGATAACATTTCACGCAACGCTAATGTACCATTTCTTAACCGGTTATTAACCTGCGACGAAAAGTGGATATGTATTCGAATTCTAAGCGTTCGTATCGTTGGTTGTCGCCTGCTGATTCGGTACCACGCACGTCCAAGGCTTCCTTGCACCCAAACAAGGTTTTGTTGTGTGTTTGGTGCACCGCAACTGGAATTGTCCATTATGAGTTTTTGGAAGGGGGTCAAACCGTCACTGCTAACTTGTATTGTGAACAGCTTCAACGAGTACAAGCAGCACTCATCCAGAAACAGCCTTCTTTGATCAATCGGAAGAAAGTGATATTCTTGCCTCATACCGCAAAAGTGACCCGAGAAAAAATTTCTGAGCTCGGCTGGGAAACGTTACCTCACCGTTTTTTATCTCTTGACAACTGTACGACAGTTCACAACTCGAGATGGTGTAATAAATGCAGGCCAATTTTTCGACTCCAAATGCAGGGAGGTCTACAACACCAGCAGACAAAAATTGGTTCAACGTTGGCAAAAGGTCATTGAATTTGATGGTAATTACTTCGACGAATAAATAGTGCCTTATTGTTTCTCAATAAAATTTTATATTTTTCCACTAAAAACCGCACGAACTTATTTGGTTCCCTGATAAATATTCCAACGATCTATTTTTGAAATAACGTTTGGTTTCGGACATAATAATATTGATTGGATATTGAGTCCGTTGTGGAGAACGAGAAATAAGCCCGACGTAGTCCTCTTCGACCACGAACACAAGGCGACGTCAAGTCGGAAACGGGGAATCAATACTCATAATATACTAAGTTACGTATAAATCCGAACACGCAGTTTAAATGGTTTTATTTTAATAAAATTTTGTATAAGTACTTAATGAAGCATAATAAGTAAATGATAAAAATTTCAAAATGATTGCACTGCTTTAAAGCCCTTTGACCTTTGATAATGTGTGGATGTACCCTGATGTGCTACGCATTCTCGAACGCGCCTAGGCATGCTTCTGATCAGGTGGTCAATGTCCTCCTGTGGTATCTCATTCCAGGCAACCACCAACTCCTCTCGAAGTGCTTTTAGAGTCTGAGGAGGACGTTGCAAATTGAGCAATCTCCTACCCATCATATCCCACACGTGCTCAATTGGGGATAAGTCGGGAGATCTTGGTGGCCATGGTAACAATGTGACATCGTTATGTTGAAAGAAGTCTATTGTGACTCTTGCAACATGTGGTCGGGCATTATCATTATATTATATATTATAATAAAAACCAGCATGATATAAAAGTTAGGCACAGGCTAATGTCGCAGCGCAATGGCAGTCGGTCTTTCTGGACGCTGGCCAAGCAGATTGAAAAGAACTTCTCACACAGTAGCCTTCCACCACTTACGTGTCAGGATGGAACTATTGTATTCGACTCAAAGGCCAAGGCGGAAGTGCTACCCAAGATCTTTGCTGCCAACTCCACCATGGACGTCCCCACCAACGCCCAAGTGCCGTCAATCCAAAGGGTTCCCCACACTATGCGGGAGGTAGCATTCAGGCATAAGACCGTAAGACGAGTGCTCTTGTCGCTCGACATCAACAAAGCTTCTGGTCCGGACTTGATTCCTGCCATTGTACTGAAGAGATGTGCAGCGGAGCTTGCTCCAGTTCTTTCGCGTCTCTTCCAGATATCTTATGAATCCGGCACCTTCCCAGAAAACTGGAAATTTGCTCATGTACAGCCCATCCCAAAAAAAGGATCTAAAACTGACCCTTACAACTACAGGCCTATAGCTCTGCTTTCTGTTATAAGTAAAGTGATGGAGAGGTGCATAAATCGCGAGCTTCTAGACTACCTCGAACGTCACAGCTTGATTAGCGACAGGCAGTACGGTTTCCGGCACCAACGATCCACAGGGGACCTCCTAGCTTACGTCACGCAACTGTGGAGTAAACTCATCCAGTCTCATGGTGAGGCTCATGTCGTTGCTCTTGACATCACGAAAGCGTTCGATCAGCTGTGGCACGCTGCCCTCTTAAGCAAACTTCCATCCTACGGCCTCCCAGAAAAGCTTTGCAGATGGGTAGCTGACATCTCTGGCCGCAAGATATCCGTCGTAATTGACGGATTCTCCTCTTCATCCCACAACGTCAACGCGGGTGTTCCCCAGGGATCGGTCTTGGCTCCAACACTGTTTCTCTTACATATCAACGACCTCCTTTCCTGCACGATCAACCCAATCCACAGCTTCGCTGATGACAGCACTCTACATGCAGGAATTCAGAGTGACAAGCCGATATCTGCCGCTGAGCTGGAAAAAAGAAGACTAGCGACGACTTCTTCTCTGACAAGAGACCTGGAGGCTATCACTGTTTGGGGACGCAACAATCTTGTACAGTTCAATGCTTCCAAAACCCAGTACTGTACTTTGACGAACAAAAGGCGTCCTAGCGCTCATACAGTTTCGATGGACGGTCGAGTTCTACCAAAGAGCCATTCATTTCGGCTGGTCGGAGTCCAGATCACCGAGGACCTGATCTGGCACGAACACATCTCTTCAATAGCTGCAGCTGCTGGGAAAAAGCTAGGCTATTTGTTTAGGGCTAAGAAGTACTTTTCTCCGCATGACCTTCTCACTCTATACAAGGCCCAGATAAGGCCTAGCCTCGAGTATTGCTCACACATTTGGGGTGCTGCCGCCCCGACTACATTGTCCATGCTCGATGCTGTCCAGAGGAGGGCGGCCCGACTGATCGATGACTCTTCTCTAACAGACAGTCTCGGGACTCTTTCGCACCGGCGGGCCGTCGGCGATCTAGCTCTTTTCTATCGCTACACCAACGGGCTTTGCTCCTCAGAGCTCTCTTCCATGATGCCGCCGCGCGATGTGCCTGCCAGACAGACCCGCCTGACTTAGGCGTCCCATCCTAACCGTGTCAAACTTTGTACATCCAGAACTGGCCGATACGACCGCTCCTTTGTCCCGAGGGTGTCTAGATTGTGGAACAATCTACGGGAGGAAGCTTTTCCCAGTTCATGCGCGTTCATGTTACTCCGATGAAGATTAACCTGCACCTGGAACCATAAGCTATAGCACCCCAAACCATAACTCCAACAGTGTGATGAACATGTGTTTCAACAAAAAACTGTGGATTCCTCCTTTCACCACGTCGCCTTCTAACCCTGGCACGACCATCGTGCAAGCCTAAACAAAATCGAGACTCGTCACTAAATACAATACTGTTCCATTCCTCATCCCAGAGTGACCGTTGTCTGCACCACTCAAGGCGATTACGTCGGTGTTCTCGAGTTAAAGGGAGGACCCAGTGTGGCCGGTATGAAAACAAGCCAAAACTTCTCATTCGTCGGTAAACACTTCGCATGCCAATAGGTCTTCCGTGTTCTGCAAACCATTCATTTGCAATGGACCTGGTAGTGGAGAAACGGTCCCTTAAGGCCAATAATGTTAGGCGGCGATCTTCACGGTCTGTTGTTCTACGGCGGCGTCCAGTGCCCCTTGCTCTTTGCGTACGGCCTTCTCGAAGCCATGCCTGACAACACCTAACCACAGTGTCTACACTTCTTTGCACTCTAACTGCAATTGCCCGAAAAGAAAGTCCAGCTTCCCGAAGTCCCAGTATACGGCCCCTATCAAACTCACTAAGTTGACAAAATCGTACAGGTCTCCGTACTCTCATCGTAAAGGATGTCAAGAACCAAAATCCGCCAACGTTGATTCTTTACTGCGGCTGAAATATTCATTTTTAGAGCGTTAGTGAATTAAAAAAAAAGCAGTATAAAAACCGGAATGTCCAACTGATAAGGCTGAAAATTTGTTCACTTGTTATTTACAGTAAGATAAATACATTCACCAACTTTTATTAAAATAAAACCATTTAAACTGGGTGTTTGGATTTATAAGTCACTTAGTATAGTTAAAAAAATCTAAATAGTGTACTGTTGAAACTGAAGGCTTTAAAAGAGTCGGAAAAATTGGAGAAATCCACACCCTGTGATGATCTTTTAGGCCCGTATCGTCAGTCGTCCCTACAATTGTAGGGCGCGTTTATGGCCTCCTTGATTGTCATACTCCTTTCTCTCCTTCAAAAATTTCTATATTACACTTGTCCAGTGTCAGCGTCAGCGCTCTCCTATTGTAAAGACACGTTTTCTTTTTGAATTGTAGGAAGTTTCAGGCTGATAAAACATGATATAACTCAAAAGCAAGCACAATTTGATGCAAATAGATGTTTGTGACATAACCTCAAAATAGAGCGCTGACACGAAGAAGTAGAAAACTATGACAAGGAGCCTTAGTTCCTATTACTGCAAATTTCAATTCTTTATTAGACGGAGCGATGGACAGTGTCGATCTACGTACAATTATGGAGAATGTATCAGGTTGTTCGGAAAGTTCTTGCTGTTGGCTCGAAACGTAACTTCCGAGGCCGGGATTCGAACCCGCGAGCCTTCAATCCGATGTACTTGTAGCTCTACGCTTGAATACGCCTAGCGACTTGACACTCTAAATGAGACAATGTGCGTAACAAAGACCCCCCATTAATGCACGCTTCATTCTAAACAATGCTTAGTAGAATAATACTTTTGTGATTGTGTCATTATATGATATATGAAACCAATATCTCAACTACGACAGATTAGCTAAGTATGATTTATTAGAATATAGGAGATACGGTGTTACAATCTAAATTGTTTCATGAATATAATTGACTGGCATGTGTAGATATGTAAATTAACGTTCGCATACTAATGCTGATCAATATTGAAAAAGATCGTGAGAATAAATTATACGCTTACAGAGAGGCCGAAATCATCTTGGAGGGAACTGGTCCAAGGTCATAACGCATAACGGGTACTATGGCTTACAGCGTGCCCAAATCTCAGTAACATACAGGTTGTTTTCAAAGTTGAGTCATTTATTTTAACCGCTTCTAGGACTCGTTAAAAGAAGTTGATATACCTAAACTCACCATCAAAGTTACATAATAAGGGATTTGGTTTACATTCTTTGACCTCCTCGTTGTTCTGTATCTGAGCATATGGAATATTCTAGTTTATAAAAAATTAACAGAATTTGACGTTTTCGTTACCCTTCAGATGATACTTCAAAAATAAGGAGGAGTTTCTGAAACATCAAAAAACGAAGCTTGGACGTTTTTTTAATTTTTTTTGCGCGCGCTGCATCGATTTTTGAATCCTACAAAGCCTTGAAGTCCTTAACATAGTTGTAACCTTGTGCGAACGTTTTGTCAATGTCCGAATTGTACTTTTCAAGATATAGAGGGGCCAAAGAATAGCGGACCGATAGACACACCCGTTTCCAATATTCCAATCAGCGCGAAAAGTAAACAGCTTGTAGGAACATCATTTTTAGTGAATTCACGGTAAAAATACAGGGTGTTTCAGTTTATTGTTGCATAACTTTAAGATTCGATAGAACTTTTAAAATTAATGCATAAAGTCTCTATAAACATGGGTCGAAAAATGCGTGGCTTCCGAAATACAGGGTGTTCAAATTTACTTTCTAAAATAGTTTTTTTTAAATATTTCGAACAATATTTGATGTATAACAGTGAAAAATTGGTAGACAACGGTTTTTTGGTACGACAAAACGAGCCATGGGCATAGATTTACTGTAGCCGCTAGAGGGCGCTCTCTACTGTACGTGTAGTGTATTAAAATGACCGAAAATTTTTTCTTAGTGCAATTTTTTGCAATTTACCACTCCACGTCTAGTGAAGCATGACTCTTCGGTCCGTAAAACATTACTTAAAAACTCCCTATTATTATCAGTTCTATCAAGAATCCACTGACAAAATGTGATTCTTCGTTCTCCGTCCCCTGGCTGTAGTCCTTGCACAGGTTGCAAATGGTAAGGACGTCTATGGTCATTTCTAAGAACACGGTGAACATGGCTTGCTGAAATTCCCAAGGCACCAGAAACTCTCCTAACACTTGTGGTCGGATCTCTATCAAACTCACGCAGAATCATACGGGTAAATCTGCGCTGACGAACATTTATGCTTTGATCCCTTTGGAGATTTCCAAAACCATTTTCAATTATTTGGCGATACACTCTTACAAATACTGAGCGAGTTGGATGTCGTCTGTTTGGAAATCTTCGTGCGTATTCTCTGGCTGCTTTTGCTGCGTTTCCATTTACAAAGCCATACACAAAATGAATATCCGCTAACTCTTGATTGGAGAATAAAAATGACATTTTTATAAAACTTACAAAAAAAAACAGGTAAAAGAAACTAAATTTCGTGCATTCACAATTGCAAAAAAACGATTCAGGTTTCAACAGACAACAAAACTAACTGTCAACTAATTGACGTTCAACCTTATTCTGCTTTCAATTTCAAAAATATTTGCAGGCACAGCGTACTTCTAAAAATTATCGAGATACTGACTTTTTAACGTTATTTTATCATAAATAATTAAAAATGCATCGAACCTTAAAAATCGAAATATCTCAAAAACAGCTAACTATAACGAAAATTCACAAGAGAGTTTTTTTATGTTGAAAAGTGCGAAGAATCAGTTTTTTATTCAAAAAGCAAAAAATTGCACTAAGAAAAAATTTTCGGTCATTTTAATACACTACAGGTACAGTAGAGAGCGCCCTCTAGCGGCTATAGTAAAACTATGCCCATGGTTCGTTTTGTCGTACCAAAAAACCCTTGTATACCAATTTTCACTGTTATACATCAAATATTGTTCGAAATATTTGAAAAAAAACTATTTTAGAAAGTAAATTTAAACACCCTGTATTTCGGAAGCCACGCATTTTTCGACCCATGTTTATATAGACTTTATGCATTAATTTTAAAAGTTCTATCGAATCTTAAAGTTATGCGGCAATAAACTGAAACACCCTGTATATTTATTTATAGAGTAAAAAAATCAAGATCAAGCACCTTAAATATTCAATTGTGTTCTTCTTATTTATGTATGATGGTCGTCGCTCATGCGTGTAATTCACTGATCTGGTGTTATTTTTATCATTAACCGGAAACAAAAAATCTAAAACGTGCATAAAAAATTGTTTTGCTTTTTTTAGAAGCGCCTCAGATTCATTCGTCTCGCAGGTACAACATTGTGCCATCAAAAGATCTTAATACAGAAGGCTATAAGTAAAAAATTAATGGTGTTACGAACTTGACGTAATACAACTATACTATAATCTATTTTTTATCTCTTGCGGAATCGAAGGTATTCATAATAAAGCAGAATATGTTGAAAACTAAAGTATTTATTACAGACACTTTGCTCATCACAGAAAATGGATGTTTTTGATCGCCAAACATCAAGAGATCACTCGCAGTAAATTTAATAGCAACACAGGAGTTGTCATACTCCAATTTGATTAATGAAGGATGCATTGATAACGAACAGGAAAACGAAATAGAAAACAACGATGACGAGCTTGTAGTGACAACTAACGACGCATTAGACTGCAACGTTATTTTCAGCAAGAAGAAGACAGTACAGACACACTTACCAAATTAAATAAAGTTCAACTTGCCGTTCTAAATAATTATACAAAAAACAATCTATTCAAATGAAAATTACTAGCTTTTTATCAAACAATTTACGGTTTTTACGCATACCCACACAGTACGTATGCCTGTAATATGTGTATCAGATTCTGAAAGAATGCAAATTTCAAAATTACGTATAAATTTTTTATGTACCTTTATTTATGTAATATATGTTAAACAAACACATTTTAAGCTTTTAATATGTTATTTCTGCTGCTCCATTATAAGAGGGTATATCATTTTCGACATTTTTCGCAAATCCTCGCGCAGTGGCACAGGAAGGAAACATAAATGGGGAGATATAACAGAAAATGCACTGCATAGAATTAGAACGACTACAAAACTTCTCTGTCTACTGACATGGGAAGTAAAAACATAATCGATTTTTGATGCCTTTATTTCAGTTTATGATCGCATACTACAAAAAATTGTGCCGATGTTGCCTTGATCTCTAGTTTTTTTATCAAACGATATTCCCTTTTTATCCTTGTTTTCACTTTTCGGTCCATTAAAAGCGAAAGATCATTTAGTTTTTCTGCTCGAACCTACTGGTAACTTCCAGGAACTGAAGACGATATTACGCTATATCTAATTTAAAACCATTAACCCTTTCACACCGTAAAACCCGCAGAATTTTGTAGTGACTCTGCAAATCCTCCACTCGATTCCGTAACAGGATATAAATAACGCCAAGTAATCAATATGCGACTTTTTTTCATTTATTTTGGGCACAAACGTTTCCGCTAAATTGCAGAGTCATTCATTGACGTTGTTTCTTTGATCTAAATCTGAATTTTCACATAATAATGGGTGATTTTTTTGCTAGTATCTTTTTGGCAACACTGTTTTTGACAGATGACGCGTGAATCGTGTCTTGTGTCATTGTCAAACTTGTTCAGTTTGGTCTATAATTTAACCATGAATCGACTTACCAACGAACAACGCTTGCAAATTATTGAATTTTACTATCAAAATTCATGCTCGGTTAAGAGAGTGCATCGAGCACTGCTTCCAATTTATGGGCAATTTGGTCGGCCTACTGAGGGAGCTATTCGGAAGCTTGTGACTAAATTTCGAACCCAGTTTACATTATTGGACATTAAACCACCAACACGCAGACGTAGAGTGAGGACTGAAGAAAATATTGCGGCTGTATCCGCCAGTGTTAGTGATGACCGTGGAATGTCGATTCGCCGCCGTTCGCAGCAATTGGGCCTCTGTTACTCCACTACGTGGAAAATTTTGCGACAGGATTTGGGTGTAAAACCTCATAAGATACAGCTGGTGCAAGAATTGAAGCCACACGACCTCCCACAACTTTTCCAATTTGGTGAATGGGCGCTGGCAAAGTTGGAGGAAGATCCACATTTTTATCGAAAAATTGTGTTCAGCGACGAAGCTCATTTCTAGTTGAATGGGTACGTTAACAAGCAAAATTGCCGCATCTGGAGTAAAGACCAGCCAAAAACATTGCAAGAGCTACCAATGCATCCCGAAAAAATCACTGTTTGGTGTGGATTATGGGCCGGTGGCATCATCGGGCCGTACTTCTTCAAAGACGACAATGGCCGGAACGTAACTGTGAATGGCGAGCGCTACCGTGCGATGATAACAAACTTTTTTTTGCCCAAAATGGAAGAGCTGGACTTGGCTGATATGTGGTTTCAATAAGACGGTGCCACATGCCACACCGCACACGAAACAATGGCCCTATTGAGAGGCGACTTCGGTGAACAGTTTATCTCGCGTTTGGGACCCTTCAATTGGCCGCCTAGATCGTGTGATTTAACGCCGTTGGACTATTTCTTGTGGGGCCATGTTAAGGCTAATGTCTACAGGGATAAACCATCAACGATTGACGCACTGGAAGCCAATATTGAAGCATTTATTCGTGAGATACCGGCCGATATGTTGGAGAGAGTGTGCCAAAATTGGACCTTGCGCATGGGTCATCTAAAGCGGAGCCGCGGCCAGCATTTACATGAAATAATCTATAACATTAAATTATATCGACCGTTCTATCGACTCAAATAAAGATTGAAGCGTTTTTTCAAATTTTTTGTGTTTTTTTTTGAAAATCAAATCCTATACCTCTTAAAAAATCACCCGTTACATAGTCATTGTCCCAACAACTAGCTAAGCGGAAGGACTCGTCTTTGGGGAAATCGACAAAATATGCAAAGTGTACAAGGTACAAGGCTTACTGTTTTAAAAGTATGCTGAAACGCATTTTTTCAGGAACAGAGATATCGATGGCCAATAAATTCAGTGAGTGGTTGTGTCAAAGCGCGGCCTGCTTGACAAGTCCGACTCATTCACCTGCTGCACCAGCTGATTATCAAACAATTGAACGCTAACAATGCGACGCGATGATCGTAAATTGGTGCTGGATATACAACAGTCAACAAAAGTGTATGCCTGCGCAACGCCCCAACTAAAAAATAGAGTGGATGCAAAAAAGTCTTTATACTCTTAAATTGAAGAATTGGACAGGGTTGTAGTCAGAACCGCCATGCCATAATCACATGGCTGAATGAGAATGATATTTTATCGATGGCTAATCAAGGGGAACGTTTCCGTATTTACGATTGCCTTTTTGGTTTTACAAGAAAAATGCAGCTAATATGTTTAGTACAAAAAGATTTTTATTTTTCACGTGATCATGTTTTGCTCTTGAATTTTGATATTGTTTAGAGGTATACAGGGTGGCCCGTTTTGGGAACATGACATTTGAGGGCACATTTAGAAAATATTGGCCATTATACAGGGTGCCCAGGCAATATAAATATTTGTGAAGAAAAAAGGCGAGAACTTTTCACTATGATTTACCGTCATATGATCATCATACTGCTTTTTTATCATCATGTATAAAAAACAACGTAAATAGGAAAAAGATTGATAGCAGCATCGAACGAAAATTTAGCACAAATATATTTTACTTGAAAAAAACATTTAATATCTCTACTAAAGATTCACATCTGTAAGTGCTAAAACAAATCACCTTGGCATAGCTGAGCCAGACCAAAGAGAAAAAGGACAAACTCACAGGGAGATGGGAAATGAGAAACGAAGTTTTGCAATAAGTCACATTAAAAGGTTTCCTAGATACACAAGCCATTATTCTAGAAAAGCAAATTCTCAGATGAAATACTTGTCATCAGATTTGGATATTAAAATTATGTATGAGTTATACAAAACCATTTGCAAAGGCGTATAAGAAAATATTCGAATGACGATTCTAAAGTCTCACACAGTAAGGTTCAGTTAGCTCTTCATCAGAAACGTGCCGAAAATGCCATAAACCTCAAGAAAAGCGACATCGATAAATACAAACTTTCAGCAGATTTTTCAGCCTTATCAGTTGGACATTCCGGTTTTTATACTGCTTTTTTTAATTCACTAACGCTCTAAAATGAATATTTCAGCCGCAGTAAAGAATCAACGTTGGCGGATTTTGGTTCTTGACATCCTTTACGATCGGTTACGATGCCTAGAGTACGGAGACCTGTACGATTTCGTCAACTTAGTGAGTTTGATAGGGGCCGTATAGTGGGACTTCGGGAAGCTGGACTTTCTTTTCGGGCAATTGCAGTTAGAGTGCAAAGAAGTGTAGACACTGCGGTTAGGTGTTGTCAGGCATGGCTTCGAGAAGGCCGTACGCAAAGAACAAGGGGCACTGGACGCCGCCGTAGAACAACAGACCGTGAAGATCGCCGCCTAAGATTATTGGCCTTAAGGGACCGTTTCTCCACTACCAGGTCCATTGCAAATGAATGGTTTGCAGAACACGGAAGACCTATTGGCATGCGAAGTGTTTACCGACGAATGAGAAGTTTTGACTTGTATTCATACCGGCCACACTGGGTCCTCCCTTTAACTCGAGAACACCGACGTAATCGCCTTGAGTGGTGCAGACAACGGTCACTCTGGGATCAGGCATGGAACAGTATTGTCTTTAGTGACGAGTCTCGATTTTGTTTAGGCATGCACGATGGTCGTGCCAGGGTTAGAAGGCGACGTGGTGAAAGGAGGAATCCACAGTTTTTTGTTGAAAGACATGTTCATCACACTGTTGGAGTTATGGTTTGGGGTGCTATAGCTTATGGTATCTTCATCAGAGGTAACATGAACGCGCAGCGTTATATCCACGAAGTTCTAGAACCCCATCTTTTACCCTATCTTGACACCCTGGCAGATCCAACTTTCCACGTAAACTCAAGCAAACCAATATCAGAGGTGCTGCATCTACATCAAAGCAGGTTACAGCTGGTGCTTCTAATAATACCATTGATTCTGAAAGTGAGATGGATATGGATTTACTTGACTCTGATTCAGACAATAGTGCTTAATGTTTGTAACAGTATTTAATCTGAATAAAAATGTTATTTTAAGTGTTTTGTTTTTCATTTTAATCAAATTGAACAAATGTTTGGGAAAAAAAGGATATAAGTGCTTCTTTTTGCAAAAAAAAAAATTATTTTCCAAAACTCATTTTCAACTAAATTTTCATTTATTCCTTGTAATAAAAGCAATCAAACATGTCAGTTAAACATTTCCGGGATTCTTTTAGAGTCAATCGACTTTAAGCTAGATTATCTCAAAACAGTGTTTATGTTACCATACTTGCTCGCCAGTAGACGTGGGAAATAATAGTTGCTCTTATCGGTATCTGTCCAAGGTTAGATACTATTAAGCCTCCTGGGCAGATATTACCGTTGCAATCACTACGAGTATTACTAATTTTGGTCAACATGAACTATTTATAACTAATACATTCAAACTAATTACCAGACAGGATCTCACGTTCGGCATTTTAGTTATTGACAATCGTTAGATGTAGATATCGAGTCCGCATTAACTTTTACCGATCGCTATAAGTGTCGAAAAGCCTTGAACCAGTGAGAGGATGGATAATTTTCAAGCAATACAGAACTAATTTATTATACTCTCATTAAAATCATCTAGTGCTTTTGCACGCGTCTACATATGATTGTTTTTAATTTAAATATGTATGTACATTTGCAAATTAACAATTGACGGTGTAGTAATTCTGACAATGAGCGAGGCTGATCATAAAAGCCATTGTTTTATGGAAAAACTGCTTCCGACGCGTGCGAAACATTGATCGTAGAGCCAATGACGTAAGACGTCGATATGACATGTCTCCGATATCTTCCTTTCTCAGGGATCGACAGCAATTTGCTTCCTTAAGGCGGCTCCGTCGCAGTGAGTTTCAAGCCATTTACAAGGGTTCAGCTGCTTCAAAACTGACACTCCATTTTTCAATGTTTTTGAATGAAATTCATACAGTATTTTGAGAAGATAATTGCCCAGGGTGCTATAGGAGCACTTTTTGAAATTTTGTTTTTGCGCAAGTTTTATGATGGGTTGAAGTGCGCACTTTTTCTGTTCAACTTCGCGATTTTTTTAAAAAGAATCTAGTTAAAAAAATGAAAAAGTGGCTCTATAGCACCCTGTGGAGTTTTGTTTTCAGCACACTGTGAAAATTTCATCCAAAAATATCAAAAAATAACGCGTCAATTTCGAAGCGCGCAAACCTCTACAAATTGTATTTTGGACGAATTTTGTCTACTGTTTCGTGCTGCCAACCCAAGCGCAATGTTATTTTTATGCTGCAAATCTGATTAGGGAACGATAAAGTTGGTGTTTTCTACTATATATGATCAAAATATTCATTGTTAATATTTTAAACCTATAAAACCCTGCTACATTTTTATTATTTGTGTTTGATAAGAAAGGGGCTCGTAGTCTTGTAAAACACATAATACTTCATTTTCAAAATGTTTCGCGATTACAATACTTCCTCCCCTGTAGGCGTGGAAATTAAAACAAAAATGAGATCAGATTTGTTTTCGCGTAACTCAAGAATGGATTTACGATTTATATTCATGAATGGAAAATTTACTCGGTACATATAATAATGGGAACCCTTAGTAACGTTATTTAACAAAAGCTTTTCTACGTGTTACCATTGATTCTAGAAAAGTAAACAATAAACAAACATAATAGGCAATAATTAGCGTATATATAATTGCATATTTTATTGTTATGAATAATAAAATTGAAGCGAATACCGCGAAATAACAAAGATTTTTTGAAATGTTTACAGCGCAGTAATGCATACTATCCGATTACTAATACTGAGACATGTTCGTCATACTAGCGAAGGATACAATGTTTATGATATGAAAGGTTTGTTGAAATTTTTACAATTACTGTCACCGACATATCAAGCCCTAGGTCACGGATTGACGCTTCGGTCAAGCAACGATAGTAATTGTTATAGTTATTTAACGGGGCTCCTACAATAACGAGCACCATCTGCTGAGGTAACGGGGGGTTGAAAAGGAAACGAGGGTGGGCTGGCCTTAGACTGTCGTCGGCGCTACTTTAAAAGAGGAAAGGATGACTGCCGGTGCATACCGAGGTAAATTTTTATAATAACAGAGTCGGATTTCGATTAGCGATCTAGAATGTAAATCGTTTCTTATTTTGGTACTCAGCAAGTGATCATTTAGTATTGTTCCCTGTACCCAGCGGCCTGTATATGTGGTCTAAATACATTTGCGTTCTAAGCTTAGTCCAACCTCGCTTATCGCTAAGATGGAACAAAGACTCAAACGCAAGAATCTTGAAAAGAAACTCAGACCAAAAAAAGCAGATATAAAAATAACTAACAATTTGGATAGCAATTCCAAAGGAAATGAATAGTTTTATGGCGAATTCAATCGAAAACGTGACATTAACTACATTGATTTGGAGGTTGCTAAGCGAAAATTTTTAGGGAAACTTAAAAAAAGTGACGACGAACCCTTGTAAATGGCTTGAAACTCACTGCGTCGAAGCCGCCTTAAGCGTTGACTGCTTCATTTTTTCGAAGGCGTCTACGCATGACAGGACGAACAGAGATAAGACCACTACGATAAGCGTTTTGTGCATTAGTGTATCCTAGTTCATTAAACTCACGAAGAAGTCTACAACGTTCAGGTTCAGGAACAGTAGTAAAACAGCGAAAACGTTCACAAAACAATCAGAACCAAGTTCGTGGGTAGTGGCGCGCGACGTTTTCATTGTGTCTCTTTGTCTTCCTGTTCTTTACGTTTTTTCGTTTCTCTGTTCGATGGGCCTGGTTCATTTTCACTTGAAACTGAATAGTCACTATCCATTATACACAAAACCAGTATTTATAAACTAAATTAGTGAATACAGTCAATATTTAAAATATCACCGTATACAACACACGTGGACTCTAATAGTAAACGAATGGCTGATTCAATAACGAAGCGCCGCCTTTCCATATGGACTCATGCCATTCTTCCCCGGCACAGGGGATCTTATAGCTGTTGTTTCGTGAACCTAAGCCCTTGTTACAATTTAAGAAGCTGATTTTTTTTTTATAATAATAATATTTATTTACTCAATGTACAAAGATAACAAACAATATGAGTAAATAAATATAAAATCAAAACAGGCCCAATAGAAGGCATCGCCTGTACATGGACCAATAATTTAAGTTGAAACTGTAGAATGCAAATGACAAAAAAGGACAAAAATTAGCTACAGTAGATTATGTATTTTGTTGATGTTCGTATTTATGAGTTTATGAATTTCAGTCCTAGCTATAGAATGTAGCCACTTTTTTAAATTTCTTTTGAAACAATTTCCGAAACGTAAATCTTTTAAGTCTTTAGGTATAATTTCATAAAATTTAGGCGCTAAATAGAGATATGATCGCTGCATTATAGATTTATGCGGTTGAGGAACTACTGTGCCACGAATTTTGTACCTGGTATAATGATTATGTTTAATTTTTTGGTCGGTGTTTACAAATTTATGGTAGTGAGTGATACTGTGTAAGAAATAAAGCTGTCTTATATCATACATTCGAACATCTGCATATAATTTTTCAGTGGGATAAAGTTTCGGTTTTTTAAATATCATTTTTAGAGTACTTTTTTGAAAAACATCTAAATTATAGATATGTGAGGAACATGCAGCTCCCCATGCTAATATACCATATGTGAGATGAGGCTCAATCAGTGCATGGTATAATGTTTGAAGATATATTTCTGTCAATATATTCCCAAGGTATTTAATTTTCTAACTTTCTTTAAAATATAATTGACATGGATGTCCCATCGTAAGTGAGGATCCAAGACCACTCCAAGGTATTTTATGTTGAGCACTCTATTAATTTGCATTTTTTGATCATTAATATTGAAGGAGAAATTTGTGTAATTTGGCAGATGTCTAGCATAAGATCCAAATGGTAAAAAATGTGTTTTAGAGTAGTTAATGCTTAATTTTCTACTGTTAAACCACCGAATAATTTTGATAAAATCATTTTCAATTACATTTTTCAGATCAGACCAGTCAGTGCCTTCATATAATATTGCAGTATCATCTGCAAAACTAGTTATTTTGCCAACACAATTAATTTGAAAAATATCATTTAAATATATATTGAATAACAGCGGACCTAAGACAGTTCCTTGTGGGACACCACACTTAATATACATTTCTTTACTAAATGATCCTGATATCTGCACAGATTGTGGGCGATTTGACAAATAACTTTCGATCAGTGAGTACGCGTTTTCTCTGAAACCAATTCTCTCCAATGCTTCTAATAATAATTTGTGATTACCTGTGTCGAAAGCTTTCTTTAAATCAACAAAAATGCAGATTGAAGGGATTCTGTTATCAATATTTTGATGTATTTGATTTACAATTTTAGTTATTGCGTCCGATGTAGCCTTCCCTTTTGTAAATCCATATTGATTTTCACTTAAAATTTTGAATTTTGTGAGGTATCGAATCATTCTAGTAGATAAAACTTTTTCAAAAACCTTTGCTACACTGGATATTATTGATATTGGTCTATAGTTGTTAACATCTGTTTTTGTTCCTGATTTATGTATCGGTATTATATTACCTTTTTTAAAATTGAGGGATATATGCCAGATTCAAAGCATTTGTTGATTAGGTAAGTGAGTGGTTCTGTTATGTCCTCGGCTATAATTTTCAAATGCTCGCTTTTAATACCATCGAACCCAGGACTTTTCCGATTTTTTAAGGACATAACATACTTCACATTGTTCGACTTTATCCAAAATAAATGAGTTCAAAGTTCTTTTTGGAGGCTGAGTATTTTGTACATTTGCTTGTATATTACTTGCTAAATTTTCGCCTATGTCAGTAAAGAATTGTACAAATTCATCGCATATCTGTTGAGTATTTTTTAATACTGTTCCCGATGTTGTATTTAACTCAGTGACACACTCTTTAAATTTTGTTTTCCCAGTAATCTCATCAATAGTTGTCCAAAGCCGCTTAGGATCATTTAAGTTATTATTCAATTTATTTAGGTAATGTTTTCGTTTGGTTTGCCTTGCAAGCTCTATAAATTTATTTTTATATTGGTTGTAACAGTCGGTATTCTCTGTAGTTGGCGTTAGTTTCATTACATTATATAGTCTTTCTTTTTCTATTGCCGATGTTATTAATCCTTTGGTAATCCAGGCATTTCTGCTTTTCTCTTTGTGACTAATTATTACTTTATTGGTACTAATATCTATTAGTTTTTTTATTTTCTCTATGAACAGTCCCGTTGCTTTGTCTATATTATTTATAGAGTATAATTGTTCCCAGGATTCTTGTTTGACATTTGATATTAGTTTTGAATTGTCGACAAAAAATTTGTAATTTTCCTGGTTGTTATTAACGGTAGGAATGTTAGAATGTTTTTCATTTGAAGATATCAGTAAAATAGTGGAGAAGTGGTCAGTAATATCGCTTTCTAGGATTATTGGTATACAAGTAATTTTGTTGGATAGGTCTTTCACAAAGCAGTGATCTATACATGTGCCACTGATGGACATTGTAGGTAGGTTTATATAGGACAGAAATCCGTTACTTGATAGGATATTCAAGTATTCATTTGTGATGGGATCATTGTCCAAAATATTTATATTATTACAAGATAGCATCAGAAAAATGCCACCAAAATAAACTGAAAGCTCAATTTAGCCAAATAATGAACTAATGCCGTTTTTCTCCGGTACCCTTCAGATGTTTTTAGATGTTATGTGGCATGTGTCATCACGATAAGCCATGCATTAAAACTCAGAAAGATAGAGGAATGTTTTCGATATGCGTCTGACTAAATATCGGTAAGAATACCTATTGTATGCGCCTATTTGACTGACTTGATCCGTTTAATTTCTCTACTGTACATATCCGTAACCAATTTTCAACTTGTGCCGAGTCCAATCCTTTATGAATTGATGACGGCGTTGATAAACGTGTGTTAGATATGGATAAAAGATTTACTGTCAGTGCCTTTAAGGCCTTACCTGATATATCTTAGAAGCACGATGAATCCGGGGTTCACCCTCCTTTTCTCGAACTGATTCAACAGAACGTACACCACCAGAAGTCCGCTCAACAGGAAGAACGAATCGACGAACAAGTCGCCGTGGAAAAGTACGCAGGCCACCGATGATCTGTATTGCTGCAAAAAATAGACGCGAACGGTCATTTTGCGAAACAAAAAAAATCTCGTTTCGCTATTATCTAATTTGTATGAGTAATTGTTTTAATATGCTATGAATCCCATTGACTAATTTCGGCATGATAAAAAATGATCGTTAATCAAATAACGAACCCTAAAAAATATATAATTGTTTTTTTTGTGACAATTATACAGGGTGTCCCGAAAAAAGTGTGCAATAGTGTATCAGCGGTTTCTAGAGCTTACAATAGGAAGAAAAATTTATATAAACATAGGTCGACAAACGTCCCCTAAGGGCGCTACGGTCTTTTAAATTTGCTACCCTGAAGATGGTTTTTCCAGCATAAAAAACTAGGCTAGAATACCAAATTTTATGTCTTTATCTCAACACGCTTCGGAAATATTAAGGAAAAACCATCTTCAGGGTAGCCCCTTTAAAAGACCGTAGCGCCCTTAGGGGACGTTTGTCGACCTATGTTTATATAAACATTTCTTCCTATTTTAAGCTCTAGAAATCGCTGGTAGAATAATGCACACTTTTTTCGGGATACCCTGTATAAACCAATGATCTCCAGGATTCTAAGAGGAGGTTTTAGCCATTTATCTAACGAGGTATATCGAACACGACAGTGGAAGAAGCCCCTGTTTATGGTAGTTTGAGAGGTCGAGCCGAAAGTCATTTATTGCGGGAAGTTAAAAATTCGATAATTTGAGTTATAAAAATTTCAAATATCCCTTTTTAACAGTCCAAAGATCGAAAAGATGCATAGAAAAAATTCCAAAATCAAGATTGAGAATATCGATGTCTAAATTCATTATAATATTTGGCAGCGTTATACTTTGAAGTTGAGTCATTAATTTTCAGATAATGATTGTAGAAGGAAGATAAACCAAAATATGTGTGTAAAAATAAAAAAAAAATTGAAAAAAAAATGTTACCTTGTTTTATAAAGTATCCTCCCGACAAGTATTTCAGTGCGGACCTGTATTTGATCGTGAGGTCTTGGAGCACCGGCATGCCGTCCCCTGTGAGGTCTTAAGTCACCTGATTCACGAGCCCGTTGTACTACATTAACAAAGGCACGAGGGGTTGGTTGCACTCGATTGGGAAACCGATCCGCATAAACATGTGCCATTTTTTATTTCGTTTGAGCCACGCAACGGACACCACTATCCACTCACGCGTTACCGACTGACACTGACTGTATACAACTGAATAAAATAATTGTAAAAACATCGTTCCAAATTTTTTCGCTTTTTTGTTTCCGATGCGATGAACCGATAAGGCGGATTATATCCGTTGTTGCCGAACACGAGCACATATTATTATTATTGAGACAGGGCGGTACTCAAACTTCCAAAGGGCTATAACTTTGTTACTTTAATTTTACCAGAAAAATGGTAAAGGAAAAAAACATTTCTTTTGATCAGATCTACTCACTGTTAAAATAAATGACTCAACTTCGAAGTCACCCTGTATAAGTAGCGCTAAAATATGGCTGTGCGGTGCCTTGGTATGGATAATGTTCTCGTATACCGTAAATTCAAACGAACGTTCCATAAACGTAGTGGTGAATGAGTAGTTATAATAAATTTAGCAAACGACAAAAATAAATATTCGAACAGGTTATACAAGGTGTTTCAGTTTATTGTTGCATAACTTTAAGATCCGATAGAACTTTTAAAATTAATGCATAAAGTCTATATAAATATGGGTCGAAAAATGCGTGGCTTCCGAAATACAGGGTGTTTAAATTTACTTTCTAAAATAGTTTTTTTTAAATATTTCGAACAATATTTGATGTATAACAGTAAAAATTGGTATACAACGGTTTTTTTGGTACGACAAAACGAACCATGGGCATAGTTTTACTATAACCGCTAGAGGGCGCTCTCTACTGTACCTGTAATGTATTAAAATGACCGAAAAAAATTTCTTAGTGCAATTTTTTGCTTTTTGAATAAAAAAACTGTTTCTTCGCACTTTTCAACCTAAAAAAGCTCCCTTGTGAATTTTCGTTATAGTTAGCCGTTTTTGAGATATTTCGATTTTGAAGGTTCGATGCATTTTTAATTATTTATGATAAAATAACGTTAAAAAGTCAGTGTCTCGATAATTTTTAGAAGTAGGCTGTGCCTGCAAATATTTTTGAAATTGAAAGCAGAATAAGGTTAAACGTCAATTAGTTGACAGTTAGTTTTGTTGTCTGTTGAAACCTGAAACGTTTTTTTGCAATTGTGAATTCACGAAATTTAGTTTCTTTTACCTGTTTTTTTTTTGTAAGTTTTATAAAAATGCCATTTTTATTCTCCAATCAAGAGTTAGCGGATATTCATTTTGTGTATGGCTTTGTAAATGGAAACGCAGCAGAAGCAGCTAGAGAATACGCACGAAGATTTCCAAACAGACGACATCCAACTCGCTCAGTATTTGTAAGACTGCATCGCCAAATAATTGAAAATGGTTTTGGAAATCTCCAAAGGGATCAAAACATAAATGTTCGTCAGCGCAGATTTACCCGTATGATTCTGCGTGAGTTTGATAGAGATCCGACCACAAGTGTTAGGAGAGTTTCTGGTGCCTTGGGACTTTCAGCAAGCCATGTTCACCGTGTTCTTAGAAATGACCATAGACGTCCTTACCATTTGCAACCTGTGCAAAGACTACAGCCAGGGGACGGAGAACGAAGAATCACATTTTGTCAGTGGATTCTTGATAGAACTGATAATAATAGGGAGTTTTTAAGTAACGTTTTATGGACCGATGAGTCATGCTTCACTAGACGTGGAGTGGTAAATTTTCATAATCAACATATTTGGTCGCATGAAAATCCGCATGCAGTTCGGGAAAGAAATTTTCAGCATGAATTTAGTGTGAACATGTGGATTGGTATCTACCGTAATCGTAAAGGCTGAACATGCAAATATGTGGGATGATGTTATGTTAGATTTAAGAAGATTGGCCTGATTCCAGCTTGATGGTTGTCCAGCTCATTATTCGAGAATAGTTAGAAACTGGCGAGACGAAAATTATCCAGAAAGATGGATCGGCCGTGGAGGACCAGTCGCCTGGCCTCCACGATCCCCTGACCTAAATCCATTAGATTTCTTTGTGCGGGGATTTCTAAAAGAAAAAGTGTACCAGACTCCCGTAACCACAAGAGATATGCTAATAGACAGAATCAGGAATGCATGTGATGAAATAATGCCTTATTTGATTAATGCTATACCACGTTCGATCATTCGTAGATGTGAATTGTGTATTGAACAATTGGGTTTACATTTCGAGCAACTACTTTAGATTGTGTATGTAAGTCCTAACTATCCAATAGCATTTTAGTTGTAAATAATTAATTTAATTTGTTAAAAATAATATTGGAAAATTAAACAAATTAATATTCTGCTTTTTGTGTTTATTTGGAGTTAGGAATTATTGCTGTGTTTAAAAACACAATCTAAACGATCATCTTAGTTACTTGTAATGCCCAAATCGAAAAAGTAAAAAAAATATTATTTTCCCATAAATAATTAAAAATGCATCGAACCTTAAAAATCGAAATATCTCAAAAACGGCTAACTATAACGAAAACTCATAGGAGAGCTTTTTTATGTTGAAAAGTGCGAGGAATCAGTTTTTTTATTCAAAAAGCAAAAAATTGCACTAAGAAAAAATGTTCGGTCATTTTAATACACTACAGGTACAGTAGAGAGCGCCCTCTAGCGGCTACAGTTAACTATGCCCATGTTTCGTTTTGTCGTACCAAAAAACCCTTGTATACCGATTTTCACTGTTATATATCAAATATTGTTCGAAATATTTAAAAAAAACTATTTTAGAAAGTAAATTTAAACACCCTGTATTTCGGAAGCCACGCATTTTTCGACCCATGTTTTATGCATTAATTTTAAAAGTTCTATCGAATCTTAAAGTTATGCAACAACAAACTGAAACACCCTGAATAAATATGCCAACGAAAACTCACCGATTCTAAATAGTCGAAGTTCAGAATAGCGGCAGAGATGAAAGTTCCAAATCTGTGATCCATGATGATGGCCAGAATACATATCGTCCTCATCCCATACAATATTCCCAGAGCTGGATTGGAGTCCTCGGTCTTGTTCAGTTCGTGGAAGTTCTCTCTTGCTGAAAACGCCATTAGCAATTTGGTAGGTCTAGACCCTGTAAAAAAATCTCGACTTGTACGGATGCACAAAACGAAAGCGTATACAGAGCGTTATACAAATCGGCTGGATGGATCTCCGAGTCCTCGTGACTTTTTTCTCTTTCCGAAGTTGAAAAGTCACCCAGCGAACTCATTTTGGGACAGCCGAAAACACTCAAACGTAGCTCCAGCACTGCTATGAGCAGTGAGTAATTAAATTTGAACAAAAAAATGAAAAGGTCTGTCTCGTTACTTAATTTACAAACCTCGTAGGGAAATAACTATTTCCATTCATTTGATGCAGCTCCGAAAAGCTGTTTTAGTACTTTGTTCGTACGCGTAAATAGATTTGTTAGGAGATAGTGAGTCACTGACTCATCTTTTGTCGTAAGTATCAGCAGAAACGAATACTCACATACTCACTTTTTAAAGGCTTCTCGTCTTTGGTCTGGTAGCTGCTTATGTAGTCGTAAGCTGTCGCCAAGAAGACCATAAAGATCAGTATCACAGTAAGGAGGCTGAAAAAAGAATTAAATATACGAGGGATGTCTTTTAAGTTTTGCATATGGAAATAAAACAACCCGGCAGGTAGTTTTAAATCAATGCCTAGGCGCGTTGGAGAATGCGTAGCACATCACGGTGCATCCACAATTTATTAAAGGTCAAAGGGCTTTAAAGCAGTGCAATCATTTTGAAATTTTTATCATTAACTTATTATGCTTCATTAAATACAAAATTTTATTAAAATAAAACCATTTAAACTGGGTGTTCGGATTTATATGTCACTTAGTATACATGGATGTGAGGAAAGTTTCTTATAAGAGACGATTTATATGAAATTGAATGCCTTATCTAAACATGCAGAAAAAAACAGCGTGGAAAATATTTCGAAAAAATCTAAAAATACCGTTGTATAACGTGTTTCCGACTTACCAAAAGGAGATATCAGCATTATCAAAGTACTGGGATTCCGCTTTGGTATTACAAAGCTCCTCGTGAAACTGCGCTGTGTACGTGACGTTCTGTCTTTTCAAACTGTTATCTACTCTATTCAAATACTGGTTCAGATACTCCTCCAAGTCCAAAATAGAACACGAGGAAGGAATACACCAGCCCATCTTGATTGAGTTTCTAGCTTGTTGCGAGACATCGTCGTATTTCTGGAATTAAATATGAAATAAGAATGATATTCAGTATAGGGAAACGTTTACGTACAATTCTGCTCGTAATTAATGATGAAAAAATGGAATCATTCAAATATCTGGGTATGTGGATAGTAAACTTTAGTTACAAAATAATTATGAGTACATTATTCCAAATATACCAAAAAAGATAAATTACTTCTATAGAGTTTCCAATAATTCCAGTATGTATTCCAAAAAAATCATGTATAACAAACACTATAACTCTTCCTCATTTCTTATATTGTGCAACTATCTTGCTTACAGCAAATGAAAACATATTTTCAGAATTATAAATTAACGAGGACGATTTTAAATAAAAACAAATCAATATACTAAGATTAAGTCTATGTTAGAATGACTTAAATGGTTGAATGTAAAAAATTGTAGATGTTATTTGATTCTCATTTTCATATTCAAATTAAAACATTATTTATTACCACCACATCTAGAAAACTTCACAAAATTAAATAGTCATTATCATAACTACGCAGCCAGAGAGAGAATAACAAGTACATATTCCAAAAGGGATCATCTGAATTTAACAACCTGAACAATTAAAATTAAAATGTTCGATGTGAAATTCAAAAACTACTTTATGAACACTCAAAATGCAAAATGATGTAATTTTAACAGAGAAGAATGTAAAACAACACAAAATTGACTTAAAAAATGTGTAAACGAATAATTGACATTGTATCATTAGTGCTAAATATACTAAGTGACATATAAATCCGAACACCCAGTTTAAATGGTTTTATTTTAATAAAAGTTGGTGAATGTATTTATCTTACTGTAAATAACAAGTGAAAAAAATGCTGCTTTTTTTAATTCACTAACGCTCTAAAACTGAATATTTCAGCCGCAGTAAAGAATCAACGTTGGCGGATTTTTGTTCTTGACATCCTTTACGATCGGTTACGATGCCTAGATTACGGAGACCTGTACGATTTCGTCAACTTAGTGAGTTTGATAGGGGCCGTATAGTGGGACTTCGGGAAGCTGGACCTTCTTTTCGGGCAATTGCAGTTAAAGTGCAAAGAAGTGTAGACACTGTGGTTAGGTGTTGTCAGGCATGGCTTCGAGAAGGCCGTACGCAAAGAGCAAGGGGCACTGGACGCCGCCGTAGAACAACAGACCGTGAAGATCGCCGCCTAAGATTATTGGCCTTAAGGGACCGTTTCTCCACTACCAGGTCCATTGCAAATGGATGGTTTGCAGAACACGGAAGACCTATTGGCATGCGAAGTGTTTACCGACGAATGAGAAGTTTTGGCTTGTTTTCATACCGGCCACACTGGGTCCTCCCTTTAACTCGAGAACACCGACGTAATCGCCTTGAGTGGTGCAGACAACGGTCACTCTGGGATCAGGAATGGAACAGTATTGTCTTTAGTGACGAGTCTCGATTTTGTTTAGGCATGCACGATGGTCGTGCCAGGGTTAGAAGGCGACGTGGTGAAAGGAGGAATCCACAGTTTTTTGTTGAAAGACATGTTCATCACACTGTTGGAGTTATGGTTTGGGGTGCTATAGCTTATGGTTCCAGGTGACCTTTAATCTCCATCAGAGGTAACATGAACGCGCAGCGTTATATCCTCGAAGTTTTAGAACCCCATCTTTTACCCTATCTTGACACCCTGGCAGATCCAACTTTCCAACAAAATAATGCCCGACCACATGTTGCAAGAGTCACAATAGACTTCTTTCAACATAATGATGTCACATTGTTACCATGGCCACCAAGATCTCCCGATTTATCCCCAATTGAGCACGTGTGGGATATGATGGGTAGGAGATTGTTCAATTTGCAACGTCCTCCTCAGACTCTAGAAGCACTCCGAGAGGAGTTGGTGGTTGCCTGGAATCAGATACCACAGGAGGACATTGACCACCTGATCAGAAGCATGCCTAGGCGCGTTATTAAAGGTCAAAGGGCTTTAAAGCAGTGCAATCATTTTGAAATTTTTATCATTTACTTATTATGCTTCATTGAGTACTTATACAAAATTTTAATAAAATAAAACAATTTAAACTGGGTGTTCGGATTTATATGTCACTTAGTATAAATCTTAAACAAAAATTACAGGAAATTGTCAGGAAAGTTGATGGTCAGATTCCGTACGTTGAAATTTGAGAAAGTCAATGAACACATTGCACTTCAAAATTGTTTTTTGAAGTACTCAGTATCAATAGTGTTGCTGACGATAACTCCCTATGTTTTCGGTTAAAATGTTGTGTGCCAATGCGCAAAACCAGTTTAACCGATTAGCCATAGCGTTTTTGCGATTCTCTTTGTTTATATAATTTTAATTAGCAAACTTTTAAGCGAATCACATTTTCGGCCACCAAAACGCGGCCTTGGAATCTCTTCTAGAGAACCGAGTGCCGGACACAGCTTTCCGCATCATTTAGTGTGGGAAAAATACGGAACCATGATCACCATCAGGATCATCATAAATTCGATCTATCGGCTATACAGGGTTTGTCCGGAAAGTAATAGGACTGAGTCGATTTAAAAAAAATTTTTGAGCCAATCGTTACAATTCTTTAAAAACTTTCAATAAATAGGCTCCTTCTGCGTCGATGCAGCGCTGCCAGCACGATCTCCAAGCATTGAAGCCGTCACGGAAGGCATTCCACGTAAAACTTGGCGTTGACGGTTTGTCCAGGAGGAACAAATTCATGGTGGACGATGCCTTTGATGTCGAAAAAGACAATGAGCATCGTTTTCACTTTGGATTTGCTCATTCTTCCCTTTTTTGGGCGAGGAGACGCCGTCGTGTGCCACTCGGAAGATTGCCTCTTTGTCTCGGGATCATGCTCGTCACCTGTGATTACGTTATTCAAAAACTGAGGGTCACTTTCATACATGTTCAAATTTTCCAGCCGCTCATTCGTTAGCTAGGAACGCCCTCTACCGAATCCAGTCGGTGCGCGCGTCCTATTGCTTTCCGGACAAACCTTGTATGTTATGCAGAACAAACCTATAAGAGGTATGATATTCAAACAACAAAGTTTTTTACTTTGCTCTGTGTCCGTACAAAATCAGTTATACAGGGTCTTATAGACTGGTGTCAGGAAAAACATGGAACCGATAAATGTCTGTTAAAATGATAGAAATTATAAATTAATAATTATTGAATTATTCGAAAAATGTATCATTACAAAATATATTCCAGTTGCACCACGCTGCCTCATGTGCACTCACCACGGTACCACCGCGCGAGAGCGAGGAGAGAAATCTATATACTTTTTTTTTTATATCGAAACAGCCGCGCAGGCAAAAGCCTAAATGCCGGAACACCGCGGCTGCTATGATGATCCCAAAGAAACTTTGTTAATACGATTTTTGAACTGCCCAAGGTCAGCAGAACTGGGAAAAGCTTCCTCCCGTAGATTGTTCCACAATCTAGACACCCTCGGGACAAAGGAGCGGTCGTATCGGCCAGTTCTGGATGTACGAAGTTTGACACGGTCAGGATGGGACGAAGAAGTCAGGCGGGTCTGTCTGGCAGGCACATCGCGCGGCGGCATCATAGAAGAGAGCTCTGAGGAGCAAAGCCCGTTGGTGTAGCGATAGAAAAGAGCTAGATCGCCGACGGCCCGCCGGTGCGAAAGAGTCCCGAGACTGTCTGTTAGAGAAGAGTCATCGATCAGTCGGACCGCCCTCCTCTGGACAGCATCGAGCATGGACAATGTAGTCGGGGCGGCAGCACCCCAAATGTGTGAGCAATACTCGAGGCTAGGCCTTATCTGGGCCTTGTATAGAGTGAGAAGGTCATGCGGAGAAAAGTACTTCTTAGCCCTAAACAAATAGCCTAGCTTTTTCCCAGCAGCTGCAGCTATTGAAGAGATGTGTTCGTGCCAGATCAGGTCCTCGGTGATCTTGACTCCGACCAGCCGAAATGAATGGCTCTTTGGTAGAACTCGACCGTCCATCGAAACTGTATGAGTGCTAGGACGCTTTTTGTTCGTCAAAGTACACTGTGTTTTGGAAGCATTGAACTGTACAAGATTGTTGCGTCCCCAAGCAGTGATAGCCTCCAGGTCTCTTGTCAGAGAAGAAGTCGTCGCTAGTCTTCTTTTTTCCAGCTCAGCGGCAAAGATCGGCTTGTCAGTCTGAATTCCTGCATGTAGAGTGCTGTCATCAGCGAAGCTGTGGATTGGGTTGATCGTGCAGGAAAGGAGGTCGTTGATATGTAAGAGAAACAGTGTTGGAGCCAAGACCGATCGCTGGGGAACACCCGCGTTGACGTTGTGGGATGAAGAGGAGAATCCGTCAATTACGACGGATATCTTGCGGCCAGAGATAAAGTCAGCCACCCATCTGCAAAGCTTTTCTGGGAGGCCGTAGGATGGAAGTTTGCTTAAGAGGGCAGCGTGCCACAGCTGATCGAACGCTTTCTTGATGTCAAGAGCAACGACATGAGCCTCACCATGAGACTGGATGAGTTTACTCCACAGTTGCATGACGTAAGCTAGGAGGTCCCCTGTGGATCGTTGGTGCCGGAAACCGTACTGCCTGTCGCTAAATCAAGCTGTGACGCTCGAGGTAGTCCAGAAGCTCGCGATTTATGCACCTCTCCATCACTTTACTTATAACAGAAAGCAGAGCTATAGGCCTGTAGTTGTAAGGGTCGGTTTTAGATCCTTTTTTTGGAATGGGCTGTACATGAGCAAATTTCCAGTTTTCTGGGAAGGTGCCGGATTCATAAGATATCTGGAAGAGACGCCAAAGAACTGGAGCAAGCTCCGCTGCACATCTCTTCAGTACAATGACAGGAATCAAGTCCGGACCAGAAGCTTTGTTGATGTCGAGCGACAAGAGCACTCTTCTTACGGTCTTATGCCTGAATGTTACCTCCCGCATAGTGTGGGGAACCCTTTGAATTGACGGCACTTGGGCGTTGGTGGGGACGTCCATGGTGGAGTTGGCAGCAAAGATCTTGGCTAGCACTTCCGCCTTGGCCTTTGAGTCGAATACAATAGTTCCATCCTGACACGTAAGTGGTGGAAGGCTACTGTGTGAGAAGTTCTTTTCAATCTGCTTGGCCAGCGTCCAGAAAGACCGACTGCCATTGCGCTGCGACATTACCCTGTGCCTAACTTTTATATCATGTTGGTTTTTGGCATTGCGAACCGCTTCGTTATATTTGTTTCTGGACTCGACGTCCGTCGGCTTGTCTGTTCTCTACAGTGGGGTTTTGTAAGTAGGTTCTGTGGGCATTGATCTTCTGCTGGCGAGCAGTGTCACACGATTTGTTGAACCAGCCGTTGGACCCTGGTTTAGGAAAACGATTTGAGATACCTTACCAATCCGGTTAATTTCACTTGAACGCCGCCAGATGGCCATCAAGCAGCTTGGAAGAACAAACGAACAGAGGCGTCAGTTGTCTCTAATCGGTTAGCTAATAAGTGGTTACAATTTCAACTTACATACAGTCTATGAAATACCGAGCCTTGCGGATCGAAATCTAGGGAAAGGAAATCTTTCCTGGGCGGGCTGGGCTCTGGAACATTCGCCGTGAGCGTCGCCAGGCAATATTTGGCGGGAAACGGAGCCCGCGCCGAGAGGCATTGCTCGAAGTGCCCCATTTGGAAGACGCTGCCTCTGAGCACTCCTGTTGGGGATTTGGCTGTCGCGTCCCACACTGAAACAAAAGAAAAATACTGTCTAGTAGATTGACTCAGTCGTTTTTTTTTATTTTTAATAACGTTACAGGAGGCGAGATTTAGATACTATATGTATTTTAGCAACTAACCCCCATAACAATGCAAGATGTATAAAAGACTAAAAATTTGATAAATATTCATACCTCAATAGTAAGGCATAGCCTTGAAAATAACCAGCACTAAAATATTGAAAAAAATTTTAACAAAAATTAAACATTGTGTACATACACGTATGAGTGTACGAAAAAAAAACTAAACGATTTATGCAGGGTCATTCACAAGTCGTGACCAAAAATTGAACATCATACACAGGGCCGCGTCTTAAGGAGGTCTCCCATTAAAAAGATACAGGGTGTTGAAGTCTAAATATAAATTTTTTTTTTTATATATTTTAATCCGTCAACTGGAAAGAGCTAAAATTTGATATGTGGATTTACCTACATATTGTCCACATTCAAAAGTCTTTACTTGAAATTAAGGTGCACCAGTGGCGGGGATTAGTGGCACCATTTTTTCAAATAAAAATAGTACGTTCTTTAATAACTTCCATCAGTCTCATTATTTTCTGGGGTTCAAATACTTTTGAACGATAGTGTAGGTTCATTAATCAATAACAAAATTGTGATCCGGATTTGGGCGCTTTTCTCTAGTCTGATTGAGGAACACGTGTGGCCCTAAGACAGATCCCTGAGGAATTCCCACAGTAACTTGCATTTTTCTTGTATGTAAGTAGTTGTTATAGCTGCGATAAATTTATTACGGTTGCTTTCAACACAAATTAAACAATTGGAATGCCATTGTACAGCTTCTTGATGAAGCACTTCTTGAACAGGTGTAACAAACAAGAAATAAATCAAAGCGTTACATACGGTTATAGTGTGTTGAAAAGCGCGAATGAATCATGAGTCATGCGACTGTTTTCAGAAGGAGCAAAAAATTGTTTATTATCCTCCAATACAATAACTGTTTGTTTATAAAGTTATAAATAATGTATCATGGTATGGTTGTTTCATATTTTCATGGAAAAATGGGATCTAGAAGATGGCTTTGTTCTAGCAAAAGCCATGCTATGTTTTGTCCTTGGCGTTAGTCAAGGTCGGGTTCTGGATGAATTTCGTTATATTTTAAATAATCGACCCATCAGTTTAACGGCAAGACGCTTCTGTCCACGGACTTCCTCATGATAGGAAGCTTAAAACATTTTTTTATGAACTGTGGTGTCATCTTGTAAATGAATTTTAAGAAAAATCAATTACTGTATGTAAAACATAGCCATAATTGTTTACAAGCACCGTATCTAACATGCATTGCCAATTTGTGTTCTGTTTCTCAAATTAGGTTGATTTTACGTTTCATTTCATTTGTTTCAGTAGTTGACATACACATACCGTGTTGTTGATTTCCTGCATACGTCATTATTGTGGTGGTTAACTGATCAATATTCTAATGAAACCTAAAAAGCTCAGAGTTCATTTTAAGGTCCTGCACATTATCTCAAATTAATTTTGCACTTTTTGTCCAAATTTTTCAGTTTTATCTAAAGGAGACTTTTCAAAAAAAATATTGCGACGGAATCTCAATACTTTGTGTTTTGAATATCTGCACTTCTTTCTGTGAACGGCAAGTTGCAAAACTTAAACGTAGAATTTGGCACGAAAACTGTGACGTAATAATTAATAATAATAATAAACGGCTTTATTGGCGGAGTTTAGCACAGCTATTCTTACACTCAACCTTTCTAAAGACTAAAGCTAAAGCTAATTTGACATATAAATATGGTATTTTACATATACGGTAAACGATTGTATGTCTATGAACTAAAAGAACATAATGGTAATTGATCACAGGGCATTTATTCATTGATCCTATGCTGAATTTGTATACTAAGTGACATATAAATCCGAACACCCAGTTTAAATGGTTTTATTTTAATAAAAGTTGGTGAATGTATTTATCTTACTGTAAATAACAAGTGAAAAAATGTTCAGCCTTATCAGTTGGATATTCCGGTTTTTATACTGCTTTTTTTTAATTCACTAACGCTCTAAAAATGAATATTTCAGCCGCAGTAAAGAATCAACGTTGGCGGATTTTGGTTCTTGATATCCTTTACGATCGGTTACGATGCCTAGAGTACGGAGACCTGTACGATTTCGTCAACTTAGTGAGTTTGATAGGGGCCGTATAGTGGGACTTCGGGAAGCTGGACTTTCTTTTCGGGCAATTGCAGTTAGAGTGCAAAGAAGTGTAGACACTGTGGTTAGGTGTTGTCTGGCATGGCTTCGAGAAGGCCGTACGCAAAGAGCAAGGAGCACTGGACGCCGCCGTAGAACAACAGACCGTGAAGATCGCCGCCTAAGATTATTGGCCTTAAGGGACCGTTTCTCCACTACCAGGTCCATTGCAAATGAATGGTTTGCAGAACACGGAAGACCTATTGGCATGCGAAGTGTTTACCGACGAATGAGAAGTTTTGGCTTGTTTTCATACCGGCCAAACTGGGTCCTCCCTTTAACTCGAGAACACCGACGTAATCGCCTTTAGTGGTGCAGACAACGGTCACTCTGGGATCAGGAATGGAACAGTATTGTCTTTAGTGACGAGTCTGGATTTTGTTTAGACATGCACGATGGTCGTGCCAGGGTTAGAAGGCGACGTGGTGAAAGGAGGAATCCACAGTTTTTTGTTGAAAGACATGTTCATCACACTGTTGGAGTTATGGTTTGGGGTGCTATGGCTTATGGTTCCAGGTCACCTTTAATCTTCATCAGAGGTAACATGAACGCGCAGCGTTATATCCACGAAGTTCTAGAACCCCATCTTCTACCCTATCGTGACACCCTGGCAGATCCAACTTTCCAACAAGATAATGCCCGACCACATGTTGCAAGAGTCACAATAGACTTCTTTCAACATAATGATGTCACATTGTTACCATGGCCACCAAGATCTCCCGACTTATCCCCAATTGAGCACGTGTGGGATATGATGGGTAGGAGATTGCTCAATTTGCAACGTCCTCCTCAGACTCTAGAAGCACTTCGAGAGGAGTTGGTGGTTGCCTGGAATGAGATACCACAGGAGGACATTGACCACCTGATCAGAAGCATGACTAGGCGCGTTGGCGAATGCGTAGCACATCAGGGTGCATCCACACATTATTAAAGGTCAAAGGGTTTTAAAGCAGTGCAATCATTTTGAAATTTTTATCATTTACTTATTATGCTTCATTGAGTACTTATACAAAATTTTATTAATTAATTATTAAACTATTTAAACTGGGTGTTCGGATTTATATGTCACTTAGTATATTTGATATATCAATATTCCTGCTATAGATGTTAAAGAGAGACACTGTATTATACGTGAATGATCTATAAAAGGGTGATTACATATACATTGTAAAATGGTTTTGATGTCTTATATTGACATTGTGTATACTTGACCTAGGAACCAGCTTTTCTACTAAATATACAAGATTCTTAGAATATAATGCACGATTCAATGTTGTTGGGTAAAAATATTTGAATAGAGAATTGATATTAGACCATTGAAAAAGCCTGAAACTATTAGATATGTGGTCAAATTTACTTAAGTTACAGACTAAACGTCAACAGTTATTCTGCAATCTCTGCAATCGCATTTGAGACTAATAACTGATAAGTTAATACGAGGGATGTCTATTAAGTTCTGCATATAGAAACATAGTAGGCCGCGCGGATCGAATGTCAGTACTGAATCTTAACCTCACTCTTTAGTAAACTTAAATTCAAAGTTTAGCGACGATCCCAGGGTGGGTGCACCCCGGAAAACGTCGATGCTGTGCGCAAACTCATCATTGAAGATAGACATGTGACACATCGCGAGATTGAGGCGTCCTTGAAGACCTCAAAGATCTCAATTCAAAAAATTTTACATGAAGAATCAGGAGTAAGAAAATTTGTTTCTCGTTGGATACCCCACCTGTTGATTGAAGAGCAGAAAGCAGCCAGGTTTAATTGGTGTCAAAAAACGCTTGACCGTTTTAATTCCGGAAACTTAGAAAATGTGTACAGCATTGTTAGTGGTGATGAATCCTGGATTTACTGTTATGAACCAGAAAATAAACAACAGACGGCTGTTTGGATGTTCCAAGGTGAAAAAAATCCAACAAAAGTCATCCGTGTGTTTCTAAAAAGATGGTCGCGACATTTGTGTCAAAAACGGGTCATATTGCAACAATTCCTCTTAATGAGCAAAGAACTGTTACTGCGGATTGGTATATCACTATTTGTTTGCCAAAAGTCATTACCGAGCTTCGAAAAATCAACCCCGAAAGAAGAATCATCCTCCACCAAGACAAAGCAAGCTCGCACACAGCCCAAAAAACAAGGCAGTATTTAAAGGAAGAAAACGTGGAATTATTGGACCATCCTCCATATAGCCCGATCTACGTATAAGTCCTAACGATTTCCCTACTTTCCCGAAAATTAAAAACAATAAAGTCATTTAATACTACCTACCGTGTTGTTTTATTTCCATAAACAAAACTCAAAAGACATCCCTCGTATGTCAAAGGGAAATAGATATAGTTAAAGCGAGACCTTATTAGGATACAGCTTTGAAAAATTACAGACGAATCTGTGTTTCGACATCAGACTGTATCCATATGTTGCTCCTTTGTGTAACCAGAAAACGACTATAGATCATATAAACTTTGACACCTCCGCTCTCTATCATGAGCTAGTTATTTTATTACGATACGGAACAGTAAAAAATTAATCAACATATACCTCTCACGTGGTTTTACATACGTTTATTAACGCATGTATATCCGCGAATATACCCTTCACTTCATCTATCCTACACTAAATTGCTGAGAAAACTGAACAGATCAGAGCTGAGAAACGACTTACGATGGAAATGAATACATGAAATAAAATCGTCAAGTAGATTGACTATACATACACTGGTAGGGAAAGCAAAAAAGGCACTGCGTGAGTGGGAATGTATACTTTATCTGAAGTCACTTGAAATAGCATAAAAACCTTTGGTCGGCGCGTCCTTTGTAATTTCATGACGTATCATAGGCGTGCGGTCATTTATTTAGAACCATAATAATAATGTTTTTATATCACAATAAATGGATTTTACTATCTTCTTATTTTTTTGATTTGGGATAAAAAATACTTATATTGGAAGTTTAATTTATGTTGACTGAAAGTTAAGAAATGGAAAAATTACAGAATTCCAACGTTTGACATAGGCAAATATTTACATAGCAGGTAGGTATATAAAAAGGTATATAAAGACTTACATTATAGGTATTTATATATTATCCTCGCCTTCGGAGCTGTTGCTAGAGTCATCTTTTAGAGGAATTACAACGGGATTTACAGGAGGTAAAACACAATATTCATTTTCTTTTTCAATAATATGCCTAGAACACTGCTTCCATAGGTCTGTGGCAGCAATATGAGATACTGCATCTCTTATTGTGGCCAATAGCAATTCACTTAATTGAGGGGTCCGATTATGTTTTCTTACTTTTTTTTAAAGCAGCCCAGACCAACTCAATCGGGTTAAAAATGCAGTAATAGGGAGGTAGACGTAATACTTCATGGCCATTTTGCTGAAGCAGATTGTCAACAACATACTCTTTTTCAAATTTTTGTCTTTTAATAAGATCCAATAATATGGCTTTGGTTGATTTTTGTGGTATTTCCATTCCCTTATCCTTCATAAAATCAATAATGTCTTGTTTTTTTGTGCCTGTATTCGGAATTTTGTTATTCTGTCGGGAATGGTATGGCGCATTGTCCATAATAATCACTGAATTTGGGGAAATGTTTGGTATTAACTGCTGCTCTATCCACTTTCCAAATAAGTCGGAGGTCATGTCCTCATGATAGTCGGCACATGATTCTTTGATATTTTTGGCAGATAACAGCAAGGCATTAGGTATAAATCCATTTTCACTGCCAGCATGGAGAATAATGATTCGTTTTCCACGGTTGCATGGTGCATTTAAAATGCACTTGTTGCTGTCGTCAACCCAGCCGTACTGCACAACATCATGGGTATCATACCACGTTTCATCCAGGTAAATCAGATTTCTTTTCTGCTCTCTATAGATTTTAACTTTGTGCAAAAATTCTTGGCGCAATTCAACGATTCGAGACGACTCCGTAATCACCATTCTTTTATCTAATTTTTGTATTGAAAACCACACAGTTTTACAATACAGTGCAGTGAGTCTAAGCATTTGTAATTATAGAAATCTTCAGGATAATCTTTTAATTTATCCCGTATCATTTCCAACGTGGGCACCAAATTTTCTTTATAAAATCCGTATATTATACGACGAATATCTTCCTGAGAACCCACGTCTATGCTTTTTAATTTTTGCCCTATGCGCTTTCTGTGGAAGGAATGATTGACTACATCTCCCCTTTTTATAACCCGATAAATGGTAGACCGACTGATTTTTGTCAGGATACAAATTCTGTTTAAAATTTGATTTTGCGAGGAATCTGGATTTTCGTTTTTCAGACAATCATACATATTTAGGATTACTCTTTGGGTCTGTTCCTCTAAATCTTTATGAAAGAATTCTGCCTGCACAGGTTCATCAACCATCTCCTCGTGGCTTGGAGCATTTTCCCAAGGTCTCCAAAGAGCCATATTTAGGACACACAAGAACAATCAACACAACAATTAAATCAACAAGTAAACTGAGTATTCAAAAGTCAAAAACACACAAACTAATAAAATCTATGAAAAAACACGGACAGACTAAAGAAAACACGTTTATTCACCGCTACACGGCACTGGCAAAACTGTTTCAATTTTCAGTAGCCACCTGCACTTGTTCGGAGCTCTGAAATACACGCTTTCTCATTGGCTATGTCCACGCATAGGCGTGCTTTACTCCACGTGGACCGGTGAAACTGCCTTTGATCTTATACATCTGATCTTATCTGATCTTATATATTTGCTGCGAAATTTGGCAATTTTTGCAGCAACAGAGCGTGCTAAATATAGATATATAAAACGCACCCGGTATTTCACAGTGTTTCAAGTGACTTCAGATAAAGTATACACGGCAGTGGTATTACGTACATTATGTAGGTTTTTCTATAAAATGTCAACACAGAATTAGCTGTTGCTTAACTTGATGTGAACTCGTTCTATCGCTGTACGTGTTGCCTAAACATCATGATGATTCAACTAGCAATGTTTGGATCTGATGTAATGTGACATCTGCGTCAGAGAAGGCATTTTTATATTATACTATAGCTGGAAGAGACCGGCAATGCTTAGGTGCATAGTGAGGATTTGTGCGCTAACAATCTGGGTTGATGATAATTCCATTGATTTCTTGTCTCAAATGCACTTGCGTGAGATCTATGCAAAGCTAGAAACTGGTTGCGTATCCACTTTTCCTTATCCGTGCTGGGAATTACATATGCAAATTTGCTGATGTTGAAAATGAGTGAGTTAAGAAAGAAAAGAAGAAGAAAATCCCTGGTTGGTAATATATATCAGAACCAACAGGTGAGAAAATATGCCACAGACAGGAACATTTATGAAACTTGAAAAAGTTATTATACTAAGTGACATATAAATCCGAACACCCAGTTTAAATGGTTTTATTTTAATAAATTTTTGTATAAGTACTTAATGAAGCATAATAAGTAAATGATAAAAATTTCAAAATGATTGCACTGCTTTAAAGCCCTTTGACCTTTAATAATGTGTGGATGCACCCTGATGTGTTACGCATTCTCCAACGCGCCTAGGCATGCTTCTGATCAGGTGGTCAATGTCCTCCTGTGGTATCTCATTCCAGGCAACCACCAACTCCTCTCGAAGTGCTTCTAGAGTCTGAGGAGGACGTTGCAAATTGAGCAATATCCTACCCATCATATCCCACACGTGCTCAATTGGGGATAAGCCGGGAGATCTTGGTGGCCATGGTAACAATGTGACATCATTATGTTGAAAGAAGTCTATTGTGACTCTTGCAACATGTGGTCGGGCATTATCTCGTTGGAAATTTGGATCTGCCAGGGTGTCAAGATAGGGTAAAAGATGGGGTTCTAGAACTTCGTGGATATAACGCTGCGCGTTCATGTTACCTCTGATGAAGATTAAAGTTGACCTGGAACCATAAGCTATAGCACCCCAAACCATAACTCCAACAGTGTGATGAACATGTCTTTCAACAAAAAACTGTGGATTCCTCCTTTCACCAAGTCGCCTTTTAACCCTGGCACGACCATCGTGCATGCCTAAACAAAATCGAGACTCGTCTTTAAAGACAATACTGTTCCATTCCTGATCCCAGAGTGACCGTTGTCTGCACCACTCAAGGCGATTACGTCGGTGTTCTCGAGTTAAAGGGAGGACCCAGTGTGGCCGGTATGAAAACAAGCCAAAACTTCTCATTCGTCGGTAAACACTTCGCATGCCAATAGGTCTTCCGTGTTCTGCAAACCATGCATTTGCAATGGACCTGGTAATGGAGAAACGGTCCCTTAAGGCCAATAATCTTAGGCGGCGATCTTCACGGTCTGTTGTTCTACGGCGGCGTCCAGTGCCCCTTGCTCTTTGCGTACGGCCTTCTCGAAGCCATGCCTGACAACACCTAACCACAGTGTCTACACTTCTTTGCACTCTAACTGCAACTGCCCGAAAAGACAGTCCAGCTTCCCGAAGTCCCACTATACGGCCCCTATCAAACTCACTAAGTTGACGAAATCGTACAGGTCTCCGTACTCTAGGCATCGTAACCGATCGTAAAGGATGTCAAGAACCAAAATCCGCCAACGTTGATTCTTTACTGCGGCTGAAATATTCATTTTTAGAGCGTTAGTGAATTAAAAAAAAGCAGTATAAAAACCGGAATGTCCAACTGATAAGGCTGAAAATTTGTTCACTTGTTATTTACAGTAAGATAAATACATTCACCAACTTTTATTAAAATGAAACCATTTAAACTGGGTGTTCAGATTTATATGTCACTTAGTATACATTCATTTTAAATTATCCATTTCCAGTCATTTATATTTTATAGAAATTTAAATTGCGATGTCGAGCAAAAAATAAAAATCAGCGTCTAGATGAGAGTCACTGCGAAAATGTTTTGTGTGTGATGCATCCAATATGGCCGCAATTTCAGTCCGAAAATTGCGCTTTAGGTCTTGAATTGTACTGGAACCATTCGCATACACTTTTCCTTTCAAAAATACCCATAGAAAATAGTCAAGAGGTGTTAAATCGCACGATCTCGGGGGCCAACTGACATCTGAATTTCGTGAAATTATGCGGTCTTGAAATTTCGTGTGCAATAAGGCGATTGTTTGGCGAGATGTGTGCGCCGTCACTCCGTCTTGATGAAACCAAAGATCGTCAGCACCAATACGATCCAATTGTGGGCACAAAAGTCTTCAAAGAAGAATGGTCAAACGATGCCACCAGCCCATAATCCGCACCAGTCACTTTTTCAGGATGGAGAGGTTGTTCATGATATTAGTGTGGATTTTCAGCCCCCCAGAATCTGCAATTTTGCTTATTTACGTAACCATTGAGGTGAAAATGAGCCTCATCAGAAAAGAGCACTTTGGCCGAAAATCCGTCTTCTCTTTCCAGCATCCAATTAACAAAAACACGCCGCTGTTGATGGTCTGCCGGCTTAAATTCTTGTGTTAGTTGGATTTTGTATGGATGGAGGTGTAAATCAATGTTGTGTTGTAAACGAATCCATGACTATAAATGGCATACCTTTGACAGTTCATTTATGCATACCACATGACTCTTGACTCACATGGTAACACATAAACTTATAGGTACCCAGTATGAAGAGGTTTGAGCCACAATAGACTTGACCACTTGATCGGAAGATCGTGATATATTTTGAATTCTTCCAATATTCTTCACTTCTCTACTTCTTCTCAAATGAAATGACGTGTGCTGCGTCTCTCACTGTTCCGTTTTTCAAATAACTCAGTATACATACTCCGTTCGCTCTCTTTTGTATAAAAAAGACTGCGGAACGGTGTTATTATCAATTTATTGTGATTATATACAGCAATTTTTGTCGGGTTTGCGTTTTCTTGAGGGTTAATTATCTCGTGTAAACAGACAGCTGTTCCTTAATGGCATGCTTACTTTAATACACACAATTTATCAATTAGTTAATTACGATTTTCAGTTAGTTTTATATAATATTGAACTAGCTTAGATGAGACATGTTAGTCATTCAGTCCGACACCAGACAGCCAACCATGGACAGCTGTTTCATGCTTCTTGGCAACTCATCGGGATGGTCTAGGCTCAGTCTTAGCTAGGACAACGAAAAAAAGCTGAGCAACCATCCTCTATGCAGAATATAAGATCTATCGAAATAAGACAATACAAAATGCCATAAACAGCAAACTATACTAAGTGACATATAAATCCGAACACCCAGTTTAAATGGTTTTATTTTTATAAAATTTTGTATAAGTACTTAATGAAGCATAATAAGTAAATGATAAAAATTTCAAAATGATTGCACTGCTTTAAAGCCCTTTCACCTTTAATAATGTGTGGATGCACCCTGATGTACTACGCATTCTCCAATGCGCCTAGGCATGCTTCTGATCAGGTGGTCAATGTCCTCCTGTGGTATCTCATTCCAGGCAACCACCAACTCCTCTCGAAGTGCTTCTAGAGTCTGAGGAGGACGTTGCAAATTGAGCAATCTCCTACCCATCATATCCCACACGTGCTCAATTGGGGATAAGTCGGAAGATCTTGGTGGCCATGGTAACAATGTGATATCATTATGTTGAAAGAAGTCTCCAACAGTGTGATGAACATGTCTTTCAACAAAAAACTATGGATTCCTCCTTTCACCACGTCGCCTTCTAACACTGGCACGACCATCGTGCATGCCTAAACAAAATCGAGACTCGTCACTAAAGACAATACTGTTCCATTCCTGATCCCAGAGTGACCGTGGTCTGCACCACTCAAGGCGATTACGTCGGTGTTCTCGATTTAAAGGGAGGACCCAGTGTGGCCGGTATGAAAACAAACCAAAACTTCTCATTCGTCGGTAAACACTTCGCATGCCAATAGGTCTTCCGTGTTCTGCAAACCATTCATTTGCAATGGACCTGGTAGTGGAGAAACGGTCCCTTAAGGCCAATAATATTAGGCGGCGATCTTCACGGTCTGTTGTTCTACGGCGGCGTCCAGTGCCCCTTGCTCTTTGCATACGGCCTTCTCGAAGCCATGCCTGACAACACCTAACCACAGTGTCTACACTTCTTTGAACTCTAACTGCAATTGCCCGAAAAGAAAGTCCAGCTTCCCGAAGTCCCACTATACGGCCCCTATCAAACTCACTAAGTTGACGAAATCGTACAGGTATCCGTACTCTAGGCATCGTAACCGATCGTAAAGGATGTCAAGAACCAAAATCCGCCAACGTTGATTCTTTACTGCGGCTAAAATATTCATTTTTAGAGCGTTAGTGAATTAAAAAAAAGCAGTATAAAAACCGGAATGTCCAACTGATAAGGCTGAAAATTTTTTCACTTGTTATTTACAGTAAAATAAATACATTCACCAACTTTTATTAAAATGAAACCATTTAAACTGGGTGTTTGGATTTATATGTCACTTAGTATATCTATTGGAACTGTGACCGCTAGATGCCGCCGATTCTAGTCTGTTCCATAGCGAGTAGACCCGTATCTACCATGGCACGGATTTCTATTCGCTTGTCGTTGCCTGCCCGTGCATTTATGACCCGCTGTCCAAGAGGAGTGTCTCCTAATTTAATCTCAGTATTTAAGGATCCATTTAACGACGAACTCTTTATATGAATGTATGTCCTGAGCGTCTTAACTTTTAAGATACAGGGTGGTAAAGTTTTCAACAGTTTTCACCTAAGAAATAAAGGATATTTTTCTGCATGGTGACATTTTCATATTAACGACATTGTTATGATCTAATTTAACTATATCCGCGCATTGGATTGACCGAGGTACCATCAATGTTTGCCGAGATAGGCAGGTGAAATTCTGTACTAACGCTACTGGTAGAAATTAAAAAAAAGATGGTACATATACAATAACTTGGTACCTAATAAATATTTGCCAAATTTCAGTGAGAAGGGTTAATACGTTAATATGGAGTCTTTAAAAATAGACCCAAAAACCGTTAAATACTCACATTCAATTAGGAAACACCCTGTAGAATATATCTTCGCTTCTTGCGTGAGTAGATACTCTAGGGATTGGCCTATTTAACGATGTGCTATGAATATCTGTAGTTACTGTTTTTCTGAGTAAACATTGCACTTGAACGTAAGAATAAATATATGCCAATCTTCTGGATCTCATCTGAATACAAATACACATTAACGCATAAAATGTATACGTAATTACAAGCAAACACACCCTTGTATCAACGAGAATTTTCACGAGAATTCCCAGTCTGCCTGCAAATATTTGAACAGCAAAGCAATGTCAAGGCTAATGCAAAAACGAAAGAACAGATAATCATCGACCGTTCTCGTTGTATGATTTATTGACCGTTCTGTTTGGAAGATGACTGGTCATTTATTTCGTGACAAACTAAAAAAACGTTGCCTTGTCTTGAACAAGTAAGAACAGTGGTCCACCACAAAAGACCGTCTTAATAGTCTTAAGTTTTGAGAGATTGTTGACTTGACGGCCGTTTGGCCAATCGGAAAAGCTCTTTCTGAAATGTCACCTCCTGTAATATTATTACAAATAAAACAGCTATTATTATTATTATTCAATTACATATTCTCGACCTCCGCTGATCGGATAGTACCAGCCAACGGAACCCAACAAGGATTCTGAGGTACAGCTGGTTCTCATGTTAATGCTAGCAGTGATCCTTTGCAGATAGATATCTGACTTTCCTGATATTTGATCTGCATTTCCTTTTTAATTGCTTGCAATGAGTCAATTATAACTGGTATATCGTTATTTTTATTATAATTATTATACAGGGTGCGCCGTCTCTTATGTCGGTATTGAAACATCGAATGACTTTGATATTTACCAACCGAGTGATTTGGTTATACGTGTTTCCGAAACGTCAATTTACTACAATTTTAGTCATGAATCGCTTTACACCGTGTATATCGTCGAAAATGCCGTGGCAAACAGGCACCGTCTGACAACACTATCCAAGTCGTTCCAATGAATTGGTTGAAGCGGTCAGAGACAGCGTTGCCCAGAACCCAAAAGGGTCGATCGTCACCACGCTCAGCATTTTGGCATCAGTGGAACCACGTTGCGGCGCATTTTGAAGGATGATTTGCATTTGTTTCCTCATAAGGTGCAGTTAACACAAAAAATATAGCCAACTCAGCGTTCACGTCGCTTGGAATACGCCCAAACAGTCGCTCGCTCGGTTGATACTGAACCTGATTTTTGGAAGCAAATTGTGATGACCGACGAGGCCCATTTCACGCTCTCTGGCGGCTTTAATAAGCAAAACTGCTGCGGAAAATGCACATGAGATCCACGAAATGCCGTTGCGTGACCGGAAAGTGACTGTTTGAGCCGGCGTTTGCGCCAAAACCATCATTGGGCCATTTTTCTTCAATGAAAACGAAACAGTCGATGGCAATCGATATCAAATGCGTGAAAAAGGTCTTGCTGGTTACAGTTTGGCCACTTGATAGATGTCGTGTTCAAAAACTAGTCCCAATAAATTGTAAAGGGCCATACTTAATAAAAATACCCGATATATAGAAATCAGTTTTTCGTTTTCAAAGTTATTTCATGTTTACATACCGACATAAAAGATGGCGCACCCTGTATATATAGTAAAGTTTCATGACTTCGAAATCGATCATTTTTGGGCGAAGGAAGAGAAGATTTTGAAAAGTATGTATACTAAGTGACATATAAATCCGAACACCCAGTTTAAATGGTTTTATTTTAATAAAAGTTGGTGAATGTATTTATCTTACTGTAAATAACAAGTGAAAGAATTGTCAGCCTTATCAGTTGGACTTTGGTTCTTGACATCCTTTGCGATCGGTTACGATGCCTAGAGTATGGAGACCTGTACGATTTCGTCAACTTAGTGAGTTTGATAGGGGCCGTATAGTGGGACTTCGGGAAGCTGGACTTTCTTTTCGGGCAATTGCAGTTAGAGTGCAAAGAAGTGTAGACACTGTGGTTAGGTGTGGTCAGGCATGGCTTCGAGAAGGCCGTACGCAAAAAGCAAGGGGCACTGGACGCCGCCGTAGAACAACAGACCGTGAAGATCGCCGCCTAAGATTATTGGCCTTAAGGGACCGTTTCTCCACTACCAGGTCCATTGCAAATAAATGGTTTGCAGAACACGGAAGACCTATTGGCATGCGAAGTGTTTACCGACGAATGAGAAGTTTTGGCTTGTTTTCATACCGGCCACACTGGGTCCTCCCTTTAACTCGAGAACACCGACGTAATCGCCTTGAGTGGTGCAGACAACGGTCACTCTGGGATCAGGAATGGAACAGTATTGTCTTTAGTGACGAGTCTCGATTTTGTTTGGGCAAGCACGATGGTCGTGCCAGGATTAGAAGGCGACGTGGTGAAAGGAGGAATCCACAGTTTTTTGTTGAAAGACATGTTCATCACACTGTTGGAGTTATGGTTTGAGGTGCTATAGCTTATGGTTCCAGGTCACCTTTAATCTTCATCAGAGGTAACATGAACGCGCAGCGTTATATCCATGAAGTTCTAGAACCCCATCTTTTACCCTATCTTGACACCCTGGCAGATCCAACTTTCCAACAAGATAATGCCCGACCACATGTTGCAAGAGTCACAATAGACTTCTTTCAACATAATGATGTCACATTGTTACCATGGCCACCAAGATCTCCCGACTTATCCCCAATTGAGCACGTGTGGGATATGATGGGTAGGAGATTGCTCAATTTGCAACGTTCTCCTCAGACTCTAGAAGCACTTCGAGAGGAGTTGGTGGTTGCCCGGAATGAGATACCACAGGAGGACATTGACCACCTGATCAGAAGCATGCCTAGGCGCGTTGGAGAATGCGCAGGGGTGCATCCACACATTATTAAAGGTCAAAGGGCTTTAAAGCAGTGCAATCATTTTGAAATTTTTATCATTTACTTATTATGCCTCATTAAGAACTTATACAAAATTTTATTAAAATAAAACCATTTAAACTGGGTGTTCGGATTTATATGTCACTTAGTATATGTAATACCTCAAACAATCTGGATGAAGCTCACATTATGATTAACACAAAACATTAAGGCGTTCCTGAACTTCATTATTTTATATACGGTTTAATTTCTGTTTATTGTACAACATGGCGTTGTCCACCTTTGATGGCCATCATACAGGGTGTTCCAATTATTTTTTGCGAAAAAGTACATTTTACGTTTTTGACTAGCCTGTTTTGATGATTCAACAATTCGAAAATTAGATGAATTAGACCAAATTTGAGTAACATAAAAACACATACATTTTTTTTTTTAGATAAAATACTCAATACTAACTAATTATCAATATCCATAAGTATGTTCTTTTAAAGGGGTTCAATTAAAAAAATCAATTTTGATATGCAGATCTAAATTGGGACACACTGTATAATTGTGAATATTTTAGAAATATGCCTCCAAATACCATAAATAATAATCCATTATTTTCTAAGAATAGTTTTTATATATATATAAGTTTCTTATTAAATTTTAAATTTTAAACTAAGGTTTCTGTAGGATTTTGATGTTTTTACTTTGAAAATTAAAAGTTTTTCGTAATATCATTCATTTATACTAAGTGACATATAAATCCGAACACCCAGTTTAAATGGTTTTATTTTACGTTGCAAATTGAGCAATCTCCTACCCATCATATCCCACACGTGCTCAATTGGGGATAAGTCGGGAGATCTTGGTGGCCATGGTAACAATGTGACATCATTATGTTGAAAGAAGTCTATTGTGACTCTTGCAACATGTGGTCGGGCATTATCTTGTTGGAAAGTTGGATCTGCCAGGGTGTCAAGATAGGGTAAAAGATGGGGTTCTAGAACTTCGTGGATATAACGCTGCGCGTTCATGTTACCTCTGATGAAGATTAAAGGTGACCTGGAACCATAAGCTATAGCACCCCAAACCATAACTCCAACAGTGTGATGAACATGTCTTTCAACAGAAAACTGTGGATTCCTCCTTTCACCACGTCGCCTTCTAACCCTGGCACGACCATCGTGCATGCCTAAACAAAATCTAGACTCGTCACTAAAGACAATACTGTTTCATTCCTGATCCCAGAGTGACCGTTGTCTGCACCACTTAAGGCGATTACGTCGGTGTTCTCAAGTTAAAGGGAGGACCCAGTGTGGCCGGTATGAAAACAAGCCAAAACTTCTCATTCGTCGGTAAACACTTCGCATGCAAATAGGTCTTCCGTGTTCTGCAAACCATTCATTTGCAATGGACCTGGTAGTGGAGAAACGGTCTCTTAAGGCTAATAATCTTAGGCGGCGATCTTCACGGTCTGTTGTTCTACGGCGGCGTCCATTGCCCCTTGCACTTTGCGTACGGCCTTCTCGAAGCCATGCCTGACAACACCTAACCACAGTGTCTACACTTCTTTGCACTCTAACTGCCCGAAAAGAAAGTCCAGCTTCCCGAAGTCCCACTATACGGCCCCTATCAAACTCACTAAGTTGTCGAAATCGTACAGGTCTCCGTACTCTAGGCATCGTAACCGATCGTAAGGGATGTCAAGAACCAAAATCCGCCAACGTTGATTCTTTACTGCGGCTGAAATATTCATTTTTAGAGCGTTAGTGAATTAAAAAAAAGCAGTATAAAAACCGGAATGTCCAACTGATAAGGCTGAACATTTTTTCACTTGTTATTTACAGTAAGATAAATACATTCACCAACTTTTATTAAAATAAAGCCATTTAAACTGGGTGTTCGGATTTATATGTCACTCAGTATATTTTTTCAGCATCTACTAATCTCACTTCGATGGACCTACGTCCCTTAAGGGCGTTTAAAAAAAATTGTACGCTTATATACGACTCTTTAGTTTTTGGTTCAGAGAATAATTTTAACATCCGAACGCAACGGTTACCCGGCGGGTGTGTGAGTCCTCAATCTACAGGGTGTCCAATATAAGTATCTCATGCTTTGGGACCTTACTACCTGTGGTAGTCATAGCTTACGTTAAATTAGGAAAAAGATGCGTTCTTTGTGGCATATTTACGTGCGTTGAGAAAAAAATAAAAAAAAAACTGAAATTTGGCCAAATCATTTTTATTTTGTCTGACTTTATTTTACGAAATATCAAAAAACGAATGGAACTTTTCCGTCGGCAGTTTTCAGGATATAGCTGAAAGTTAAGTTATTGTCTAGGTTTCAAATGCAGTCTTCAGAGCTGAGAAGGAAGTGCGCGTCAGTTATTTTCTTGCCTAAGCTGATGCACAATCAGATTGATGCTAATGAGATTATGGCTCAACTAAAATTTATGTCTATTCGTACTCGTATCGTAAAGCCTTTTATTTTGACACGGCTTGCACAAATTAATTTTTGAAAACACCCGTATATGCAATATGTGAAGCTTTTAAAGCCACATCCAATTATCGTGATTTACATGCTGACAGTTTGAACAGCATCCGGGGAGTAGCTAGAAATTACTAAAACAATTGCTTCTCACTATAGTGAAAGATCTTTTTTTTGCTTCTTTTTCTTGTTTGTTTTTTCCTTCAGATAGAATCACCTGCGTTTTGTATGTTTTCTATGTTTGTTAAAGCTACTACAACTACACACAAGCCGGGTTTATGCGGAGCGGCAATGCCGTCGGCAATACAAGCCGCGCAAAGCCGCCAAGCATCATTCCGGTTGTGGCAGTCACATAGAACGCTAGTGAAGTGCAACACACAAACCGCACAACACTACCTCTCGAATGCCAGGAACGAAGTGACGCCGGCAAGCCGCGTAACCCGCCGGCGGCTTGCCCGGCGGCACTGTGTGTAGCAGCCTTTAGTTTGATTTATCTTTTCTTAGGATTGTCCTATAAATTGTTTCCTCAACTGTTGGGCAATAAACGCTATTTATTATTTGTTATTACTACAGTGGACCCCCGATAATCCGGCGCCCCCTGTAATCCGACATGTCTTTGAATATGTATTACATACATACGTATTTGACAATCTTCGCTAATGTAGATCACGCAGGTTTGAACAGGTTACAACTTGTATGCGCCACCGCTATCGTGCTCGACGCGTAAGCATTGTTTTACTTAGATTGTATTTGACTACTTGTGATAGCGGTACGGCCTAGCGTGCTTTAATTGTTTACTATTTATTCATTGTGTATTAAGTATAGTACCTAGTAATGTCATCACAAACACAGAAGCGAAAGCACAAAACATTGACAATTAAAGAGAAATGTGATATTTTAGACCGCATAGATCGCAATGAAACTTTCAGTAGTTTAGCAAGTGAATACGGCAAGATCAAGAAGGTCGTGTCAACTACTGACTGCGGCCAGGCAAGAGACAGACACTCCATAAGGGGAAGAAGCTTTGTACATGTGGTTTCTTCAGGAAAGAAATAGGCATGCACCAATTTCAGGACCCATGTTGGCCATGGAAGCTAAGTTTTTTGTAAGGAAATAACAAAAAACATTTTGTGGCCAGCAAAGGATGGTTAGAACGTTTTAAAAGTCGTCATGGTATACGTTTAATGACTATTACAGGAGAGAAACTTTCTAACGATGTCACCTGCATAGAGCCCTTTAAATTAAGATGTTTGCTAAAGGTGAACGATTTAAATCTTGACCCGTCACAGGTGTACAATGCAGACGAATCAGGGCTTTTTTGGCGTGTCATGCCTAACAAAACTTTCGTTTCTTGTAACGATAAATCCGTACCTGGACGAAAAGTCAGTAGAGCGTGTAACCATACTACCATGTGCTGATGCTGCGGGCACACACGCGCTTAAGATGATGGTCATTGGGAAATCTAATAAACCACGGGCATTCAAAAACATTGATTTACCTGTACACTATTACGGACAAAAAAGTGCATGGATGACAAAATACCTTTTCAAAAAGTGGTTTGATGAATGCTTCGTACCTGAAGTTAGAAAATGGTTAAAAAATCATAATTTTCCTCAAAAAGCGTTGTTGCTTCTTGATAACGCTGCCGGTCATCCGTCTGAAGAAGAACTAACAACTGAGGATAGATGCAACACTGCGATGTTTCTTCCGCCAAATTGCACTGGACTGATTCAACCAATGGACCAGAATATTATTCAGTTTGTCAAGCAAGACTATAAGAAAAACCTACTTCTGAGAGCCGTATCAAAAGACCAACCAATAGAAAAAACTTTAAAAGAATTTAATATGAAAGACTTGGTTTTTGCTCTTTGTCAGTCGTGGAATGCGTTACCGTCATCAACTATTAAATCGTCTTGGAAAAATTTATAGCCAGATATAGTCACCACTCCTAGCAACGTTTCACAAATCAGTGTTACTTCGGAAGTTATAGAACAAGTCGCTACTGAAACACAGATAAGTCCGGAAGATTTGGAAATCTGGTGCCGTGGAATGGATAAAGAGGAAAATGTTTTTCATGAAATGTCTGACGAAGAGATTATAAAAGAGGTTTCTAATTATACAACAAACAATCAGGAAAATAACGACGACGTGATTGCAACTGCTCCACAAGTCACAGCACAAGACGCAATTAACGCCTTTGAGCTAGGTTTACAATGTGCTGAAGAGAATGGTACATCCTACAACGAACTTTTACTTTTGAGAAGACTGAGGGACACAGCTCTGATCTCGCGTTATAACAACCTTAAACAAACAAAAAATTGATGAATATTTCCAAGCTCCATAATTTGATAAATACTTTAATGATTTTGATTCATAATTCCTGATTATTTTGGTACATATGTATGTGCATTTATGCTTAATTTTATAATAAAACGTAAGCTCTCCATTGTTATTTAATTTACTAAATTCGACATACATAAACTATTTATAATTTGTACTTCAAAGTACATACATATACATAACATATATAATCTTACCATTGGATATGTAATTTGTCGGATTACAAGGTACTCTTTTGTAAAAAATTCCGGACTATAGGGGGTCTTAGGCAGTGCTCTATAATCCGACAAATTCGATAGTGCCCTACATAATGTTTGTCGGATTACCGGAGGTCCACTGCATTTATCGCGGCCTCAAAACTTGCGTGAGATTGTGAAAACATTTTTCTTCTCGTACGTGGGGGCCCCTGATGCCCCTCAGATGGAATTTTACATAGAAACTTAAACGCCTCAACAAATATAAAACTCACTTTCATACGCCCACAGAGTGTAGTTCCTCAAGCTATCCACATAAAGGTCACTATGCTCCTTGCACACCGTATTCGAACTCCTGGCGACTGCGACGGGAAGCGGCGGGAACAAGCTGGTTCTGATCACGTCCTCCTGCCCTAAAGCCCATCCCGCACTGCACAGCACCGATATTGAGAGGAAAATCGCGTTAGCCATGGTATTCGCATGAATGTGACCGACGTCGGTTATCGCGGTTGAGCCGTTTAGGTATATAATACAATGCAGAAAAATTCACACGGAAAAAGCTTTTATAAGATCGTGAACGTCTGCGGCCTTGGCAATGTGCTTGCCGGCTGGCCAGCGCGGTCAATCGCGTCACGGCCAGGGTTGATTATTCGGCGGTCGGTGCGATTGTTTATCGTAATTAGGAAATTACATAATATCTCGAGCGTTGAGATTTTGGTAGATACTCCAGTTTGCGAGGTATTAGAGGGCCATTCAAGCATTACGTATACTTTATCTGAAGTCACTTGAAACACTGTGAAATACCGGGTGCGTTTTATATATCTATATTTAACACGCTCTGTTGCTGCAAAAATCGCCAAATTTCGCAGCAAATATCCCCCGTATAAGATCAAAGGCAGTTTCACCGGTCCACGTGGAGTAAAGCACGCCTATGCGTGGACATAGCCAATGAGAAAGCATGTATTTCAGAGCTCCGAACAAGTGCAGGTGCCTACTGAAAATTGAAACAGTTTAGCCAGTGCCGTGTAGCGGTGAATAAACGTGTTTTCTTTAGTCTGTCCGTGTTTTTTCATAGATTTTATTAGTTTGTGTGTTTTGACTTTTGAATACTCAGTTTACTTCTTGATTTAATTGTTGTGTCGATTGTTCTTGTGTGTCCTAAATATGGCTCTTTGGAGACCTTGGGAAAATGCTCCAAGCCACGAGGAGATGGTTGATGAACCTGTGCAGGCAGAATTCTTTCATAAAGATTTAGAGGAACAGACCCAAAGAGTAATCCTAAATATGTATGATTGTCTGAAAAACGAAAATCCAGATTCCTCGCAAAATCAAATTTTAAACAGAATTTGTATCCTGACAAAAATCTGTCGGTCTACCATTTATCGGGTTATAAAAAGGGGAGATGTAGTCAACCATTCCTTCCACAGAAAGCGCATAGGGCAAAAATTAAAAAGAATAGTCGTGGGTTTTCAGGAAGATATTCGTCGTATAATATACGGATTTTATAAAGAAAATTTGGTGCCCACGTTGGAAATGATACGGGATAAATTAAAAGATTATCCTGAAGATTTTTATAATTACAAATGCTTAGACTCACTGCACTGTATTGTAAAACTGTGTGGTTTTCAATACAAAAAATTAGATAAAAGAATGGTGATTATGGAGTCGTCTCGAATCGTTGAATTGCGCCAAGAATTTTTGCACAAAGTTAAAATCTATAGAGAGCAGAAAAGAAATCTGATTTACCTGGATGAAACGTGGTATGATACCCATGATGTTGTGCAGTACGGCTGGGTTGACGACAGCAACAAGTGCATTTTGAATGCACCATGCAACCGTGGAAAACGAATCATTATTCTCCATGCTGGCAGTGAAAATGGATTTATACCTAATGCCTTGCTGTTATCTGCCAAAAATATCAAAGAATCATGTGCCGACTATCATGAGGACATGACATCCGACTTATTTGAAAAGTGGATAGAGCAGCAGTTAATACCAAACATTTCCCCAAATTCAGTGATTATTATGGACAATGCGCCATACCATTCCCGACAGAAAAACAAAATTCCGAATACAGGCACAAAAAAACAAGGAATTATTGATTTTATGAAGAATAAGGGAATGGAAATACCACAAAAATCAACCAAAGCCATATTATTGTATCTTATTAAAAGACAAAAATTTGAAAAAAAGTATGTTGTTGACAATCTGCTTCAGCAAAATGGCCATGAAGTATTACGTCTACCTCCCTATTATTGCATTTTTAACCCGATTGAGTTGGTCTGGGCTGCTTTAAAAAAAAAGTAAGAAAACATAATCAGACCCCTCAGTTAAGTGAATCGCTATTGGCCTCAATAAGAGATGCAGTGTCTCATATTGCTGCCCCAGACCTATGGAAGCAGTGTTCTAGGCATATTATTGAAAAAGAAAATGAATATTGTGTTTTGCCTCCTGTAAATCCCGTTGTAATTCCTCTACAAGATGACTCTAGCGACAGCTCCGAAGGCGAGGGTGATATATAAATACCTATAATGTAAGTCTTTATATATCTTTTTATATACCTACCTGCTATGTAAATATTTGCCTATGTCAAACGTTGGAATTCTGTAATTTTTCCATTTCTTAACTTTCAGTCAACATAAATTAAACTCCCAATATAAGTATTTTTTATCCCAAATCAAAAAAATAAGAAGATAGTAAAATCCATTTATTGTGATATAAAAACATTATTATTATCGTTCTAAATAAATGACCGCACGCCTATGATACGTCATGAAATTACAAAGGACGCGCCGACCAAAGGTTTTTATGTTATTTCAAGTGACTTCAGATAAAGTATAAGTACTAAAGGGAGTCCTCGCTTTGTTTATTTTTGATAACATCGGGAATGCGGGTCTGGTCGGCGATATTTATTTTTTTATTTTCTCGGATTTTCTACGAGATTTAGTCGATCTTGATTTGCACACATATGAAAGAGAAACGCATTTCCAGGTATCCTCTAAATATGGATATGCTTACTCGGTTGGAACCTTGCTGGTGGCTGAAGTGCGTGTAACCGAGCAAATCGCAAAATGGCTCCTCTTCGCCGGGGTTGGACTGATTTAAGGCATTTTCAGACGAAGAACCACGAAGCAGAAGGCCTTTTCTTCAAGAAACGATGAAAATCTTGACAGAATCCGGAACCTTGTACGTTCATATTTTCGGTTGACAGTCAGAATGATCGGGGACGAGTTAAATTTGACATCACCTTTCAACTTTCAACGTTCAACGTTCAACGTTCAACGTTCAACGTTCAACTTTCAACTTTCAACGTTCAACGTTCATGGTTCATGGTTCATGGTTCATGGTTCATGGTTCATGGTTCATGGTTCATGGTTCATGGTTCATGGTTCATGGTTCATGGTTCATGGTTCATGGTTCATGGTTCATGGTTCATGGTTCATGGTTCATGGTTCATGGTTCATGGTTCATGGTTCATGGTTCATGGTTCATGGTTCATGGTTCATGGTTCATGGTTCATGGTTCATGGTTCATGGTTCATTGTTCATTGTTCATTGTTCAATGTTCAATGTTCAATGTTCAATGTTCAATGTTCAATGTTCAATGTTCAATGTTCAATGTTCAATGTTCAATGTTCAATGTTCAATGTTCAATGTTCAATGTTCAATGTTCAATGTTCAATGTTCAATGTTCAATGTTCAATGTTCAATGTTCAATGTTCAATGTTCAATGTTCAATGTTCAATGTTCAATGTTCAATGTTCAATGTTCAATGTTCAATGTTCAATGTTCAATGTTCAATGTTCAATGTTCAATGTCAATGTCCAATGTCCAATGTTCAATGTTCAATGTTCAATGTTCAATGTTCAATGTTCAATGTTCAATGTTCAATGTTCAATGTTCAATGTTCAATGTTCAATGTTCAATGTTCAATGTTCAATGTTCAATGTTCAATGTTCAATGTTCAATGTTCAATGTTCAATGTTCAATGTTCAATGTTCAATGTTCAATGTTCAATGTTCAATGTTCAATGTTCAATGTTCAATGTTCAATGTTCAATGTTCAATGTTCAATGTTCACCTTTCAACTGTCAACTTTCAACTGTCAACTTTCAACGTTCAACGTTCAACGTTCAACGTTCAACGTTCAACGTTCAACGTTCAACGTTCAACGTTCAACGTTCAACTTTCAACTTTCAACTTTCAACTTCCAACTTTCAACTTTCAACTTTCAACTTTCAACTTTCAACTCTCAACTCGCAACTCGCAACTCGCAACTTTCAACTTTCAACTTTCAACGTTCAACTTTCAACAACGAAAGAAATGGATGATATTAGAGCATCCACCCTATAGTCCCGACATATCGCCTTGCGATTTTCACATCTTTGAGCCGCTGAAAAAGGTGTCAAAGTGTAAGCATTTTCAGTCGGATGAAGAAGTACAAAATACCGTAAAAGAGTTCTTCAAGCAGCAGCCACAATACGAGCCCCTTCCCACTTCAGTTGGCCCACTTCAAGATTCGTACCAAAATATGCCTTTATAAACTAAACATGACGAAACTATTTACTCCTAAAACAATTTATTTTCTCAAAAACATTTTAGATACACTCTAGTCGTAAAAATCCATCTAAGTTGTTCAGAAAAAGTTCGAACTACAGATTTTGCTGGCAATAAGGATGTCACATATTAACAGGGGCTTACAATTATATGCACAATGGTAGCTGCTGCGCACTGTTACGTCTGTTTTTTTACTATAACCTGAATCCAGTAAAGACTGTGAGATCAGACATATTTCATTCAATACAAAACAGAATTATTCTAATTGGAATCCGCGTCTTGCTTTTCGTTCAGCAAAAACTTCCATCGCAGAATCCAAATTGAGTGTATTAGCTACTGATCTTTCGATATATATGATAGAGAAGTTGTTGAGTGTGTCTTTAGCCAAAAAAGTTCGACGGTATTCTTTAATAATTTTCAAAGAGCTCATGACACGTTCAGCACTAGCTGAACCGATAGGCAAAGTCATAAATAATCTGAATAAACTGCAGTTCTCTGGAAAACTGTCTACAAAATAGTTTGCAATCATGAACTCCAAATAATCTAGCGGGCTGTCATTAGTAAAATTACGATTTTCCGAAAAATGCATGCTCGTAAAACTGGCTAATTCATATTATAGATTTGTAGTGAAAAATTCCGAATATTTTTCCATCAAATTAGTGACGTTGGTTTCTAATTCGTTTTCTTTTAGATTGACTAATTTCTCTGGAATCAAAAACGAAACACATCATTCACTTCACGAAATCCTTCAGTACATTCTTGCAATTCGTTACTCATTGAATCCAAAACTTCGTAGTAATTTATTCGATGTTTTTCGTGTGTTTCCAGTATCGAGTCAGCAGTTTTTTCGTGGAACATTTTCCTCTTTGTGGCAATGGGAAAACCAGGATTTTCCAATTCCATCTCTTCCCATTTATTCTTAGCCTTCAGAACAAAATTATCGTATGTGCTTTCGCTCCTCAAATCTTTTAATTTTTTTAACGCTGCTGAAATGCACCTTTGAGCCATCATCAAGTCTATTTCTTTCTTTTGCATTTGAACTTGCACCGTATTCATTACGCTCAATACTGAATGCCACCAGAACAAATTGAGGAAAAAGTCCAGTTCATGGAGGAAAGGAGAGATCTTGCATTCATTATATATTCGCCAGAAGCTGCCACTCTTGAAATTTCATCTTCTATGCAATTGATAATTAATTCAAAAAATATCTTCCACGATATTGTCACGCAAAAAATAGATATGTAATCAAATAAAAAAATGCACAGTGAAAGTTTATGGTTATAAGCATTGAAGACGTGAAAAGACTGTAATAATAATAATAATAATAATAATAATAATAATAATAATATTTATATTTATAGAAGCATTAGAGTCTCTATTAGACTGAAAGAGGCTGATTCATACCACGAAGATATTTATTTACCAGGTAATAATATATCACTGAAAGCACAAAATGAAAAAATAACCCCTCACTCCTTGAGTAATAAAAGGGTCATTCGGTAATTTTTTAGAAATGAAATAATCATTTTTCAAAAAAATTTCTTAAGAAATGAAAGGGAAATTTTCTTGTTCAAACTGAATGCTAACGCGCTGTTTCATAAACATTACGCAGATGGTCATTCAAAGAATATAACAACATTCTGATTTCTTGTTATCAATTTTACATTCAGACGCGCTGAACAATATAGACACTAGAGCTGATTTTTGCTGGGGGGCCCAGTCGGCAATGTCCATTTGCCATTACTTAAGTCCGCCACTGTGACGGACAACGCCCCCCCCCCCCCTGAAGACGAGTAGAACGTCTTCCTGAACATGAAGTTTTTTGACCAGCGTGACCCCACCCAAACACAAATCCTGGATCCGCTGTTGTTATGCATACAACATCTGATAAAGACTTATCCACAGCTGGTGTTAGTAAAAATTCTCCAAAACGCTCAAAATCTGCATAAACATTTAGATTTTGCATAAATATGTACCGAAACTACATTACCATTGATGTATTCGGTAGAAGATTGAACAGAAACAGGTATTATGTTCCTACTATGATCGACTATAGTAAGAATTCTTGGAACTAGTCGAAATTCAACGTTCGCGCGTGATATATACTAAGTGACATATAAATCCGAACACGCAGTTTAAATGGTTTTATTTTAATAAAATTTTGTATAAGTACTTAATGAAGCATAATAAGTAAATGATCAAAATTTCAAAATGATTGCACTGCTTCAAAGCCCTTTGACCTTTAATAATGTGAGGTTGCACCCTGATGTGCTACGCATTCTCCAACGCGCCTAGGCATGCTTCTGATCAGGTGGTCAATGTCCTCCTGTGGTATCTCATTCCAGGCAACCACCAACTCCTCTCGAAGTGCTTCTAGAGTCTGAGGAGGACGTTGCAAATTGAGCAATCTCCTACCCATCATATCCCACACGTGCTCAATTGGGGATAAGTCGGGAGATCTTGGTGGCCATGGTAACAATGTGACATCATTATGTTGAAAGAAGTCTATTGTGACTCTTGCAACATGTGGTCGGGCATTATCTTGTTGGAAAGTTGGACCTGCCAGGGTGTCAAGATAGGGTAAAAGATGGGGTTCTAGAACTTCGTGGATATAACGCTGCGCGTTCATGTTACCTCTGATGGAGATTAAAGGTGACCTGGAACCATAAGCTATAGCACCCCAAACCGTAACTCCAACAGTGTGATGAACATGTCTTTCAACAAAAAACTGTGGATTCCTCCTTTCACCACGTCGCCTTCTAACCTTGGCACGACCATCGTGCATGCCTAAACAAAATTGAGACTCGTCACTAAAGACAATACTGTTCCATTCCTGATCCCAGAGTGACCGTTGTCTGCACCACTCAAGGCGATTACGTCGGTGTTCTCGAGTTAAAAGGAGGACCCAGTGTGGCCGGTATGAAAACAAGCCAAAACATCTCATTCGTCGGTAAACACTTCGCATGCCAATAGGTCTTCCGTGTTCTGCAAACCATTCATTTGCCATGGACCTGGTAGTGGAGAAACGGTCCCTTAAGGCCAATAATCTTAGGCGGCGATCTTCACGGTCTGTTGTTCTACGGCGGCGTCCAGTGCCCCTTGCTCTTTGAGTACGGCCTTCTCGAAGCCATGCCTGACAACACCTAACCACAGTGTCTACACTTCTTTGCACTCTAACTGCAATTGCCCGAAAAGAAAGTCCAGCTTCCCGAAGTCCCACTATACCGCCCCTATTAAACTCAATAAGTTGACGAAATCGTACAGGTCTCCGTACTCCAGGCATCGTAACCGATCGTAAAGGATGTCAAAAACCAAAATCCGCCAACGTTGATTCTTTACTGCGGCTGAAATATTCATTTTTGGCGCGTTAGTGAATTAAAAAAAAGCAGTATAAAAACCGGAATGTCCAACTGATAAGGCTGAAAATTTTTTCACTTGTTTTTTACAGTAAGATAAATACATTCACCAACGTTTATTAAAATAAAACCATTTAAACTGGGTGTTCGGATTTATATGTCACTTAGTATATTTAGAAGAAGACTGCTGGTCAAAACTGGTTATGTAGCTTTGAATCCCAGAAAAGATAGCACATAAATATAATGATTCTTTTAGGCTATTCCACTTCTGACCATTGGCGAAGAACTTGTTGGACCATGTGGGAATTGTATGGTGAGAATAAGAATCATTTATCCAGTAAAAAAAAAATAGATAAAAAGTTTTTGTTAACGCATACATCATAGTGATAGTAATTTTTTCACACCGATATCCTACGGACAAGGGAACGGTCGTATCGGCCAGTTTTCGCAGTACCTAATTCGACACGCTTAGAATGAGAGGCCTTTGAAAATCTTCTTTTCATAAAGTTAAGACAATCGAACGAAAACTTACACCGTCGAACAGTTAAGTCGCAAGCTGTAAAAACTTGTTACGACTTCTGAAGCTGGGTCGACAGCCGTCCCAGAAATCGGAGCTTTTTCCCGGAAGACAGTATCGAACTCAGCAGCACCTCAACGATTGGCATCCAAGCATACAATTTACCGTGGAGATAGAGAGTGACCGACAACTGGCCTTCTTGGACGTACTAGTCAGGAAGCTGGGTTACACAGTGTAATACCTGCACGCTTTGTCCAATCATCACCCAAGTCAGGAGTATGGAGTCATCAGAAGCCTGAGCTCGAAAGATTTGCGACCCGGAGAACCTCTTGAAATGGCTACAGCAACAGGGACATCGAAAGATCAATGGGCTCGAGATCAGCGTCCCGCCACCTCTCAAGCGTATCTTCCATTTGTGCCAAGAGTCACGGACAGGATTGGCCTGGTCCTGAAGAGGCATGACATTAAAACAATCTTCAAGCCTTCGGAGAAGATACAACAAACCATCAGACCCACTCTCAGCTGCGGGAGTCTACCCACTTCAGTTGGCCCACTTGTATTTGTACCAAAACAATTGTCATGGCTTTTATTTTTCACAGCCACCTATGCGTCATAGACTTATTTTGCATTGAAATCAAAATAGGTTGATATAGTGGATACCAAATAAAACCCGATGCACGTCATCGATCTGGAGCTGTGCGCTGTTGCCAGAATTTGCACATTTTCTTTTAAGCAAATACATTTAATAAAATAAATTGTTTATATATACCTACCATTTACTATAATACCATTATATTAAAAATAAATAAACTTGTTGTAAAATTAAATTCCTTTCTGAATAAAAACACCTGATTTTGGTAGATATTCAATGATATGAGCTCTTTATACCGACTGTTAAGTTGTTTTGGCATTTAGGATACTTTACACCACTTCACAGTAACTGTTGTTCTGAAAAGAACAATTTTTAATTGGCAAGGCAACGATTCAAAGCTCAAATAGTGCAAAACTCACAAACTAAACAATAAAGAACTAATAGTACGACAAAAGGACAATGGCAACTGATGTCAACAAATGAGAAGTGGCAACCTCACATTTCTCTGCACGGCACTACCAACCGAATCGAGACGGGGAAATTTAAACTTCAAGTAGAAATGTCACATTGAATGTAGTCAACTGTTGGTAACCATGATTTTTATGAATGACATCACCTATGACGTGCATCGGATTTTATTTGGTATCCACTATATGCTGTAATTGCAACATGTGTTGTTATTATGCTGCAAATTTGATTAGGGAGTGATAACGTTGGTGTTTTCTACTATATATTATCAAAATATTCATTCTTAATATTTTAAACCTATAATTCCATGCTACATTTTTATTATTTGTGTTTGATAAGAAAAAGATTTCAATAGTTTGGGCCAACTGAAGTGGGAAGGAGCTCGTACTTCCAACATCGGAAATGGAAGGACCTCTGAAGAAGCTTGCCACTCCTGCTAAACGTTAATAAGAAATTCTAATCGACCCTAATCAAGACAGCAGTATCGAACAAGTAGTTACTCCATTAAAACAAAGCTGAAGGCTATTCCAGTATCGGAGTTCCAGCACTGACGAGTAGAAGGACCATTTCCAGCGCTGTGTAGCTTTAGAAGGAAGATATCTTGAGGATGGCAACATAAAATTGTAATTATATATGAATAAAAAATCAGCTCTATCAAAACCCAGCCGCTTCTGTTACACATGAACTTATTTTTGTTCAGATTTGATTTATTTTGAGACTCGTCAAATGCAAGAACTAGAACACCTTCGCGAAGAGCTTAGACGTCGTCAAACAACAGGCGAAAGTAATATTACTATAAAATACGTTCGTGGTAAACCTTCTATAGTACACACAGCTACCCAGGAGATCACACCTTCAAAAAACTGATAAATTCTGTGACAAACTGGACGGTTTGTTACACTAATATACAATCTCTCTTTTCTAAGCTACTTGAACTCCAAGCATTTGTTCGAGACAATAATCCAACGTTCGTTTGCCTTACTGAAACATGGCTCCATTCCAACGTGTCCGACTCTTCCATCAATTTGCCTGGATACTATTTATACAGAATGGATTCACCACGCACTCCTGGTTTTGGTGGAGTATGCATTTATGTTCGCACGGAAATCGCGTCGGCTTTCTCGGTATCTCCCTCTTTCAGTCCTTTCGATGGCATTGACAATCTATTTTTGGAATTGAGGTGCCCAAATTTCAGCTTCACGATAGGCTGCATATATCGGCCACGGCCCTGTTTGGGAGACACACACCTGTGCAGTCTCATTTCAGATCTCTTAAATAAAAACACCAACCTTTTCATAGCTGGTGACTTCAATCTACGTGACATTAGCTGGCCTATGTCAACCATTCCTGAATGCAATTCTTCTTCTGCTGCTTACATCGACTTGCTACGCAACTCTAGCATATCTCAACTTGTTGATCGTCCAACGAGATTCAGAGAAGGACAGACACCTAGGGCTCTGGATTTGATATCCGTTAACGACGCCGACTTTGTTTCTAATTTAGATTATTTGCCACCTTTAGGCAAGTCTGACCACTGTTCACTTTTATCTTCTCTCCAGTTCAATATAAATAGTCGTTCTACAACCGATAAGTTTAAAACCATCAAAATTGTAAACCACGATGCTCTTAACCAAGCCCTGTCTGAAGTCAACTGGCCTGCTTTGCTTAACAACCGTAGCACCCAAGATATGTGGGACACTTTCGCTCAACGAGTCCTAAGCGAAACGGCTGACAATACTGTTGAAAAGAAGGTATACTGTGACCCCTCAAAGCCCTGAATCAACTCTAACATATCGAGGATGCTTCGTCACAAGAGATCTTTGTGGCAACGGTTTAGGAGGAGTGGCCATTCACAAGATTATGTGTCTCATCGATCCTTTTCTAACCTCCTATCTAGAACGTTACATAATGCCAAACATGCTTATGAACGAAAACTCGTTACCTCCAAAAATAAGAAGAAGCTGTTTCGGTATCTAAGAACAAACCTGAATTCCAAAGTTTCATCACCTCAGATCCGCGACGCTAACGGTCATCTCCACATGGATGCCACCGAATCTGCCAACTTACTGGCAGAGTCCTTTAGTGATGACTTCGTCGATGAGCCTAATGGAGACCTTCTACCGACCACTATCTGCCATAGGTGTCCCAACAGCCTTTGCGAAGTTGAGTTCCTGCCTGAAGATGTATTAATGCACCTGCGAAATCTGAAGACCTCTTCCTCCCCTGGTAAAGATGGGATGACGGCTGCTGTACTTAAAAATTGCGCTTCAGCACTGGCCCTACCATTAAGCTTGATATTCACATCGTCTTTTAGATCTCATACCCTACCCTCATGCTGGCTTAGTGCTTCTGTTACCCCTGTATTCAAAAAGGGCGACAAATCCTCCGCTAAAAATTATCGACCAATAAGTCTCGTTCCTATCGCCGCCAAAATAGCTGAAAGAATCATATTAGATAAGCTCCTGTCATTTACTTTCGAAAATGACCTTATCCCTAAGAATCAGCATGGATTTCTCCCTGGTCGATCAATAATGACCAACCTTCTCCACTCTCTCAACGATTGGACTCAGTATCTGGACACAAAGACTCCTGTTGATATAATCTACTTAGATAGAATGTATGGGAATAAGAGGCGAGTTGTTACTGTGGATCAAGGCTTTTCTCACCGGGAGGACTTTCTCTGTGCGCGTCAGTGATAGCCAGTCTCACCTTCATCATGTAGCAAGGCTCTGTCTTGGGGCCAGTGCTGTTCCTTCTGTATACAAGTGACCTGCCCGCATTGATTTCCTCCACATGTTCAGCTTATGCCGACGACACCAAGATTTTCAATACTGTCGTAAATTCTGCTATGCTTCAACGAAATCTTGATATTGTTTGTCAATGGTCAGTCAGTTGGCTTTTACCCTTAAATCTAACTAAGTGTTGTGTCCTTCACCTCGGGAAGACAAATCCGCGATTTACATACAAGATCTCTGACCACAACATCGAAGCAGTTTCCAGCCACACTGATCTGGGCGTTGTAGTCAACGATCGTCTTTCCTGGTCAGAGCATATTCACCACGTTACATCAAAAGCCAAGAAACTTCTATACATGCTGGAGAGGTCTTTCAAAGGATCCGATGTCAACACTTGCGCCTACATTTACAAGGCATTTGTGAGGCCAATTCTTGAATTCGCTGGCCCGGTATGGGACACTGTGCTTCTGCGCGATAGAAATCTCGTCGAATCAGTACAGCGACGGGCTGCTCGTATCCCTTTTGGAGCACGAAGACCAAGCTATGAAGATCGCCTTTAATTATTCAACCTGACCTCATTCTCTGAGCGAACACTTCGTGGCGATCTTATAGTTACGTTCAGGATACTTCATGGTTTGATGGGCACCAACCTCATGCATCTATACCGTCTGTCGCGCAGCAATCTACGCGGACACAGCTTCAAACTGCATAAGGAGCCATTTAAAACAACAGCTCGACAGTGGTTTCTTCCCAACCGCATATTTAACACCTGGAATAGTTTACCTGAAAGTGTGGTTGGTGCTACTTAAGTTAATAGCTTCAAAGTGCAGTATGATAGCTGGAGGAGTGTACAAACTTTATAGCTATGAATGTCTTTTTTTATTTTTTTCTATTTGATGTATTTGTGTTACGTGTCCGTACACTATATTTACTGCATGAGCTTATAGTACTGTGTACTCTGCTCATCTCAATTATCATAATAATAATAATAATAATAATAATAATAATGAATATTATCACTCAGTACACTTCAGCTGAAATGCGACAGAGAATTGTCAAGTGCTTGTCACAAATTTGTTAGAGTTTGATCGCAAGGTTCAAAATACAGTAAAATGATTCAGGAATATGAACCTGATCCTGGAGAAGGCCAAGCAGCAAGTGACCTACCAAGTTACGAGCATGAAATTCTCAATGCCAAGGCATTTCTTCAGATGGCCAGCTCCAGTACGGGAGACAATCTGTAAGTAACCAGAAGTGTCCCAATCCTTAGTTTTTTTACTCACAGATAATGCAACAAAAAAAGTATTTTTTATACAGAATCCGCGGCTACTACAGAGTGGCCGATATCTAACTGACTGGTTTGTATCTTGAATATTTGTGAAATGAAATAAAGGCGTCCATTTTTTTTCATTTGAATCTTTTATTGAAACTTAGACATTATGTATGAGGGGTCGTTCAAGTATTACGTAAGCAGATTTATTACAATTATTTACCCCCCATCCCCCTTGTCAGCAAAAGTAAGCAAAGCTCTTACACCCTCCCCCCATGCATTTGTCAATTAATGTATTGTTTTTTTTTTTCTAATATTATATACTAAGTGACATATAAATCCGAACACCCAGATTAAATGGTTTTATTTTAATAAAATTTTGTATAAGTACGTAATGAAGCATAATAAGTAAATGATAAAAATTTCAAAATGATTGCACTGCTTTAAAGCCCTTTGATCTTTAATAATGTGTGGATGCACCCTGATGTGCTACGCATTCTCCAACGCGCCTAGGCATGCTTCTGATCAGGTGGTCAATGTCCTCCTGTGGTATCTCATTCCAGGCAACCACCAACTCCTCTCGAAGTGCTTCTAGAGTCTGAGGAGGACGTTGCAAATTGAGCAGTCTCCTACCCATCATATCCCACACGTGCTCAATTGGGGATAAGTCGGGAGATCTTGGTGGCCATGGTAACAATGTGACATCATTATGTTGAAAGAAGTCTATTGTGACTCTTGCAACATGTGGTCGGGCATTATCTTGTTGGAAAGTTGGATCTGCCAGGGTGTCAAGATAGGGTAAAAGATGGGGTTCTAGAACTTCGTGGATATAACGCTGCGCGTTCATGTTACCTCTGATGAAGATTAAAGGTGACCTAGAACCATAAGCTATAGCACCACAAACCATAACTCCAACAGTGTGATGAACATGTCTTTCAACAAAAAACTGTGGATTCCTCCTTTCACCACGTCGCCTTCTAACCCTGGCACGACCATCGTGCATGCCTAAACAAAATCGAAACTCGTCACTAAAGACAATACTGTTCCATTCCTGATCCCAGAGTGACCGTTGTCTGCACCACTCAAGGCGATTACGTCGGTGTTCTCGAGTTAAAGGGAGGACCCAGTGTGGCCGGTATGAAAACAAGCCAAAACTTCTCATTCGTCGGTAAACACTTCGCATGCCAATAGATCTTCCGTGTTCTGCAAACCATTCATTTGCAATGGACCTGGTAGTGGAGAAAGGGTCCCTTAAGGCCAATAATCTTAGGCGGCGATCTTCACGGTCTGTTGTTCTACGGCGGCGTCCAGTGCCCCTTGCTCTTTGCGTACGGCCTTCTCGAAGCCATGCCTGACAACACCTAACCACAGTGTCTACACTTCTTTGCACTCTAACTGCAATTGCCCGAAAAGAAAGTCCAGCTTCCCGAAGTCCCACTATACGGCCCCTATCAAACTCACTAAGTTGACGAAATCGTACAGGTCTCCGTACTCTAGGCATCGTAACCGATCGTAAAGGATGTCAAGAACCAAAATCCGCCAACGTTGATTCTTTACTGCGGCTGAAATATTTATTTTTAGAGCGTTAGTGAATTAAAAAAAAGCAGTATAAAAACCGGAATGTCCAACTGATAAGGCTGAAAATTTTTTCACTTGTTATTTACAGTAAGATAAATACATTCACCAACTTTTATTAAAATAAAATCATTTGAACTGGGTGTTCGGATTTATATGTCACTTAGTATACATTACATTTAAGGTCACATTTGGCCATTACACAGGGTGTCCCATTTTCGAGCTACATATCAATGTTGTGATTTTACAAATGGAATGACCGATTCAAAAGAAGAAAATTGATATAACATACTATGGGGTTTTGATAATTAGCTACTGAGATATAAGGTGTTTTGTCTAGAAAAACCCCCCACTTCGGCAACCTCTCAGTCCGCCATTTTGAAATTTGTTTCTTTTTCGAATTTTAATTTTTGCTCAAAAACGCAAATTGTAGTTTTTCTCAAAAATTTCAAATGCATCACCCTGTATACTTGTGCAAGTTTGGATTCAATTTTATAAGCTTTTTTTTTATTCTAGACTCAAAAGGATTTTTACGGCTACTTTTTTGGTTATTAGCACGTCTTTTATGGAACGGCTTAATTCTCTAAAATATCGCATCATCCTTGGAAACAAAGAAATTGTTGATTAGTTAAAAACTGTCAAAATTAGCTTTTCGAAAAAAAAGTTTCCTAGCATCTCGCATTTATAAGCTGATTTATACTGTTTTGATTGTTATTACCTTTTACGTCAAATCTGTACTCTTAGGCCCGTATCGTCAGTCGTCCCTACAATTATTGTAGGGCGCGTTTATGGCCTCCTTGATTGTCATACTGCTTTCTCTCCTTCAAAAATTTCTAGATTACACTTGTCCCGTGTCAGCGTCAGCGCTCTCCTATTGTGAAGATATGTTTTCTCTTTAAATTGTAGAAAATTTCAGGCTGAAAAAACATGATATAACTCAAAAGCAAGCACAATTTGATGCAAATAGATGTTTGTGACATAACCTCAAAATAGAGCGCTGACACGGAGAAGTAGAAAACTATGACAATCAAGGAGGCCATAAAGGCGCCCTACAATTGTAGGGAGCCTTAGTGGCAATATGGAACTATCCCACTGTTTGTATTTTGTTTCCATGGATGATGTGATTTTTTTACTTAATTTTGGTGTGCTGTTCTATTAAAAGCTTAATAACTCAAAATATAGTGATTTTACCTAAATCAAATCTTATACCAGAACAAAGCTTATAAAAAATTGAATCCAAAATTGCGCAAATATATGGGGTGATGCATTTGAAATTTTTGAGAAAAAGTACAATTCGCGTTTTTGATCACCCTGTATGAGCAAAAATGAAAATTCGAGAAAGTAACAAATAAGATAAGAGCCGAGGTGTGTAAGTTTTTTTTGATACAAAATGCAGCAATCCAAATTACAAAATGGCGGATTGAGGGGTGGCCGAAGTGGACGGTTTTTCTGGACAAAACACCTTACATCTCAGTAGCCAATCACCAAAACCCCATAGTATGTTATATCAATATTCTTCTTTAGAATTGGTTCATCCAAATATGCAATAAAATTTGAGGCATTCCTTTTAAAAAATCACAACTTTGATATGTAGGTCAAAATTGGGACACCCTGTATAATGGCCAATATTTCAAAAATGTGCTCTCAAATGTCATTACCTATAACATGCCATAAATAAATTTTCCCAAAATGTATTAGTTTATGAGTAATATTCCGTCCACACATCGATGGGCCACCCTGTATATGTATAATTTTGAAGCTTTAAATATTTTGAATTTGAATTTGAATTTGAATTTGAATTTGATTTGGCTTCCTGAGACATAACGCTCTCCAAAAACCTTTCGCATAAAGCTATTTCTTACCTTCCCCTCCCCTGCGTAAAACTCCTGCGGGCGCACTGATCGAAACAATGATTACATACCGCGTGAATGACGCACGCGCAAGCTTGTGGGTCCAACAGTAGATATTTTTTCTTTTTCTAATATAGATATGATCACTTGACTGAAGTGCTCAACAAAATCCTGGCAGAAAGGCCTGAAAACATAATCGATTTCTTCGAAGAGTATAGCAGAAAAATTAAAGAGAGACGATTCAAGCCGATGACGGATCATTTGGAGGACATCTACGTACCGCCTGGTAGATACGATCTGGCTAGCAAAATGATGCCTCTATTAAGAGTAAGCACAGTGATTTGAAGCATTTACAAGTTGTTTAGATAGTAATGACTTTACATCATCCTTTTTATATTCTGTTGTAGCCGCTTCCGCCATCCGAACCGTCAACCGTCGATCCAGAAGATCTGGAAATGGCCGACATGTCAAAAAATAATCTCCTGGAACTACTTCATTATTTCGAACATTGCGGAGTTGGACTGCCGAAATCGGAAATGTTTTTCATCATGTTGTCGATCCGTAAGCTGATTCACACAGAGCCCGTATCATCTATAAGGTACCCAGAAACTTAAAATACATCGAATGTTGAGAGTTATCTGTAAAACATGATATCACAGAAATGCTCAGACTATCTACGCAGCAAGTTGATTTTGTGTCGTTTTTTTTTGGGGGGGGAGGAGGGTTTCTATAGCTGTGACAATTCCCTAGATTAAACAAACGTTCAGATCTGAACACAAATACTGGTCTGTTTCATTAAAGATTTTGGGGCAAGATCTTCGGCACCCTAAAAAACTACATAGTGGTGGAATGCGAGCTCAAAGAAGAGGAATATATCAAGAGGAACGAGACCTATCAACTGCAAGAACAACAAAAACCTCCCCCTCCAGAATCTCCGAAAGAAATGTCTGCGTCAGAAAGCGAGATGGCCGTAGCTTTGGCGAACATCGCTAAGCAACAGCAGATGCCTGGCGAAGGGGGGGGAAAGTTCCCTAGGCCTTTGCCCCCGGCACCTGTCATACAGCACGAGGAGTTGCCCGAACCTCCACCCGAACCTGCTGGAGTTGGAGTTAACAAAAAGGTACGGCGTAGTGATCCGAATATTCGGATATTGAGATATTCGCTTTTTACGGGGCCTCAGGCAGTTCCCCGGGCCTGACTCACAGCATGAGGAGTTGCCTGAGCCACCATCAGAATCTGCTGGAGCTGGAGTTAGCAAAAAGGTACGGCATAGCGATGGGAAATTCCAAATATTCCGACATTGAGATATTCATTTTTTACGGGGGCCTCAGGCAGTTCCCCGGGCCTGACTTACAGCATGAGGAGTTGCCTGAGTCACCATCAGAATCTGCTGGAGCTGGAGTTAGCAAAAAGGTACGGCATAGCGATGGGAAATTCCAAATATTCCGATATTGAGATATTCATTTTTTAAGGAGGCTTCAGGCAGTTCCCCGGGCCTGACTTACAGCATTAGGAGCCACCATCAGAATCTGCTGGAGCTGGAGTTAGCAAAAAGGTACGGCATAGCGATGGGAGTTTCCAAATATTCCGATATTGAGATATTCATTTTTTACGGCGGCCTCAAGCAGTTCCGCGGGCCTGACTTACAGCATGAGGAGTTGCCTGAGCCACCATCAGAATCTGCTGGAGCTGGAGTTAGCAAAAAGGTACGGCATAGCGATGGCAGATTCCGAATATTCCGATATTGAGATAATCGTTTTTTACGAGGCTCAGGCAGTTCCCCGGGCCTGACTTACAGCATGAGGTGTTGCCTGAGCCACCATCAGAATCTGCTGGAGCTGGAGTTAGCAAAAAGGTACGGCATAGCGATGGGAGATTCCAAATATTCCGATATTGAGATATTCATTTTTTTACGGGGGTCTCAGGCAGTTCCCCGGGCCTGACTTACAGCATGAGGAGTTGCCTGAGCCACCATCAGAATCTGCTGGAGTTGGAGTTAGCAAAAAGGTACGGCATAGCGATGGCAGATTCCGAATATTCCGATATTGAGATAATCGTTTTTTACGGTTGCCTCAGGCAGTTACCCGGGCCTGACTTACAGCATGAGGAGTTGCCTGAGCCACTATCAGAATCTGCTGGAGTTGGAGTTAGCAAAAAGGTACGGCATAGCGATGGGAGATTCCAAATATTCCGATATTGAGATATTCATTTTTTTACGGGGGCCTCAGGCAGTTCCCCGGGCCTGACTTACAGCATGAGGAGTTGCCTGAGCCACCATCAGAATATGCTGGAGCTGGAGTTAGCAAAAAGGTACGGCATAGCGATGGCAGATTCCGAATATTCCGATATTGAGATAATCGTTTTTTACGGTTGCCTCAGGCAGTTCCCCGGGCCTGACTTACAGCATGAGGAGTTGCCTGAGCCACTATCAGAATCTGCTGGAGTTGGAGTTAGCAAAAAGGTACGGCATAGCGATGGGAGATTCCAAATATTCCGATATTGAGATATTCATTTTTTTACGGGGGCCTCAGGCAGTTCCCCGGGCCTGACTTACAGCATGAGGAGTTGCCTGAGCCACTATCAGAATCTGCTGGAGTTGGAGTTAGCAAAAAGGTACGGCATAGCGATGGCAGATTCCGAATATTCCGATATTGAGATAATCGTTTTTTACGGTTGCCTCAGGCAGTTCCCCGGGCCTGACTTACAGCATGAGGAGTTGCCTGAGCCACTATCAGAATCTGCTGGAGTTGGAGTTAGCAAAAAGGTACGGCATAGCGATGGGAGATTCCAAATATTCCCATATTGAGATATTCATTTTTTACGGGGGTCTCAGGCAGTTCCCCGGGCCTGACTTACAGCATGAGGAGCCACCATCAGAATCTGCTGGAGCTGGAGTTAGCAAAGAGGTACGGCATAGCGATGGGAGATTCCAAATATTCCGATATTAAGATATTCATTTTTTACGGGGGCCTCAGGCAGTTCCCCGGGCCTGACTTACAGCCTGAGGAGTTGCCTGAGCCACCATCAGAATCTGCTGCAGCTGGAGTTAGCAAAAAGGTACGGCATAGCGATGCGAAATTCCAAATATTCCGTTATTGAGATATTCGTTTTTTACGGGGCCTCAGGCAGTTCCCCGGGCCTGACTTACAGCATGAGGACTTGCCTGAGCCACCATCAGAATCTGCTGGAGCTGGAGTTAGCAAAAAGGTACGGCATAGCGATGGGAGATTCCAAATATTCCGATATTGAGATATTCATTTTTACGGGGGCCTCAGGCAGTTCCCCGGGCCTGACTTACAGCATGAGGAGTTGCCTGAGCCACCATCAGAATCTGCTGGAGTTGGAGTTAACAAAAAAGTAAGGCGTAGTGATGGGCGATTCCGAATATTCGGATATTGAGATATTCATTGTTTACGGGGGCCTCAGGCAGTTCCCCGGGCCTGACTTACAGCATGAGGAGTTGCCTGACCCACAATCAGAATCTGCTGGAGCTGAAGTTAGCAAAAAGGTACGGCATAGCGATGGCAGATTCCAAATATTCCGATATTGAGATATTCATTTTTTACGGGGGCCTCAGACAGTTCCCCGGACCTGACTTACAGCATGAGGACTTGCCTGAGCCACCATCAGAATCTGCTGGAGCTGGAGTTAGCAAAAAGGTACGGCATAGCGATGGGAGATTCCAAATATTCCGATATTGAGATATTCATTTTTACGGGGGCCTCAGGCAGTTCCCCGGGCCTGACTTACAGCATGAGGAGTTGCCTGACCCACAATCAGAATCTGCTGGAGCTGAAGTTAGCAAAAAGGTACGGCATAGCGATGGCAGATTCCAAATATTCCGATATTGAGATATTCATTTTTACGGGGGCCTCAGGCAGTTCCCCGGGCCTGACTTACAGCATGAGGAGTTGCCTGAGCCACCATCAGAATCTGCTGGAGTTGGAGTTAACAAAAAAGTAAGGCGTAGTGATGGGCGATTCCGAATATTCGGATATTGAGATATTCATTTTTTACGGGGGCCTCAGACAGTTCCCCGGACCTGACTTACAGCATGAGGACTTGCCTGAGCCACCGTCAGAATCTGCTGGAGCTGAAGTTAGCAAAAAGGTACGGCATAGCGATGGCAGATTCCAAATATTCCGATATTGAGATATTCATTTTTTACGGGGGCCTCAGACAGTTCCCCGGGCCTGACTTACGGCATGAGGAGTTGCCTGAGCCACCATCAGAATCTGCTGGAGCTGGAGTTAACAAAAAAGTAAGGCGTAGTGATGGGCGATTCCGAATATTCGGATATTGAGATATTCATTTTTTACGGGGGCCTCAGACAGTTCCCCGGACCTGACTTACAGCATGAGGAGTTGCCTGAGCCACCATCAGAATCTGCTGGAGCTGGAGTTAGCAAAAAGGTACGGCATAGCGATGGCAGATTCCAAATATTCCGATATTGAGATATTCATTTTTTACGGGGGTCTCAGACAGTACCCCGGGCCTGACTTAGAGCATGAGCAGTTGCCTGAGCCACCATCAGAATCTGCTGGAGCTGGAGTTAGCAAAAAGATATGGCATAGCGATGGGAGATTCCAAATATTCCGATATTGAGATATTCATATTTTACGGGGGCCTCAGGCAGTTCCCCGGGCCTGACTTATAGCATGAGGAGTTGCCTGAGCCACCATCAGAATCTGCTGGAGCTGAAGTTATCAAAAAGGTACGGGATAGTGATGGCAGATTCCGAATATTCTGAAGGCAGACCTGGGGAAAAAGGGGGAAGTCCCCTAGACCTTTGCTCCTGCTCCTGTCATACTGTCATTAGGAGTTGCCTAAGCCACCAACGTAACCTGCTGGAGTAGTGATGTGAGAGTCCGAATATATTGATATTGAGATATTCGTTGATAATGAGGGCCTGGGGAAAAAGGGTAAGTTCCTCAGCCCTCCCGGTACCTGTTATACAGCACGAGCTGCCCAATATTCGGATATTGAGATTTTCGTTTTTAATGAGTGCCTCATGTAGTTCCCCAGGCTTTTGTCCCTGGTTTGTTCAGAATATTCGAATAGTGATATTTTCTTTGGTAACGAGAGCATGAACAAAAATGGGGAAACATTACCGGGCCTTTTCCCCCGGCACTTATATGTAGCACGAGGCGTTGCCTGTCATACAGCATGAGCAGTTACCTGAGCCACCATCAGAATATATATTGAGATATTCGTTGTTCACTGCTAATGAAGACCCGGGGAAAAAGGAGGAAAGTCCGTCAAGCCGTTGCCCGCGGCACTTGTTATACGTCGCGAGTTGCCTGAGGCACGATATAGTTACGAGAGATTCCGAATATCCGGATAATGAGATAATTATTACTAATAAGGGCCTGGGGAAAAAAGGGGAAAGTTCCTCAGGCCTTTGTCCCCGATACTTGTGATACAACGTGAGAAGTTGCCAGTGCCGCCGCCAAATCTCGCTAGAGTTGGAATTAGCAAACACGCACAGAATAGTGATGGGAGATTCCGAATACTGGGATTCTGATATTGAAATATTCGTTCAGCTCAATATCGATTTACAGGTCTATTATGTCTGCAATGGTCCAGGTTACCCGTGGATCCAACTTCCTGACATCACCCCAAAACAAGTGAGAGTAGCAAGACAGATTTACAAGTCCTTCACAGGTAACTTGGATGCAGCGATCTGTTCTTATCCAGAATTTCCCGGCACTGAAAGGGAATTCCTTCGAGCTCAGATCGGAAGGATTTCTGCAGGTATCATGCCAAATTGTTCATTAAAAATGGGCGCCAAGTATATTTGATTCTATGCTCCGTATATCGAATAGCTTAGTTCCATTCTATATTTATTACATTTCAACTACATATAGAGATAACGTAAAAGATAAGTTTCTTCAGCAATAACAAACCTGAGATTCTCGCATGTAAATAATAAAATTATTTAAAATATGTTGTATGAAGGTTTTTGTCTCCTGTTGTCACTCATCATAAAAGGTTATAAAATTTTCAAAGGTGTAAAATTGTTAGTGGTGATGAATAAATCACGTTTTAAGGGTAACGTGTTACCTATATCCTATATGATTTTTTTTTCAGTCTCTCTATGAATGCAGTTGAATCATACTTAAATTTATTATTACTTAGATACACTTATTATTATTGTTGATATATTGCAAGACGCAGTGTTTATACAAGACACCTGCTCATAGTTTGTACAATAGTCAATAACTTAAGCACGATACCTCAATCGTATTTTACTTCTGCGGTAAAAATGCATTCTTTCAACATTATAAATGAGTAATCTCTTTATGATGTAGATCAGTCTCTGACTCAAGCGTGTTATGACTCTTTATTATTCAGTTGGATGATATATACTAACAAATAAAAAATAACACCCAGCAATCATGAATTTATTTCTACAATTTTTTGTATACATGTTTCTTAGTGTTAAGTAAGTAAAAGTAGCTACATTCGTAGAGATTATTGAGTCAAGCTACTTATTTTTGTTTACCAATGAGGAAGAATGTAATACTAATTACAACCACCATTCACAATAAAAAGGTCGTATTCGTTTACTATTCTTAGCAGCGAGTGTGTTCAAATTCACGTACCTTCGACGAGATACACTAATTGCGGAAAAATTTGGAGACAATTTTTTAATTGAACCATTTCTGGCTCACTGGTTTCAGTTAATTGCGAATAGGTTTAACAAACTTATAATTATAATGTCTTGCAGATTTAGTTCAGATTCTAAAAAAAAATATACCTGCTATCAAAATTAGTACCATTCCGTATAGAAGTGGAAATATTCTCAATTGTCTTTGGTTACGGTTAATGATCATACTTGCTCATAAATCATGTATAAATTACAAATTTATATGATTCACCAAGGCTTATTCTTGGGTAGATATTAAGGTCTAGGTATAGAGTGTAATCAACCAAACTGCGTAGTTTCTGATTTTCTTAAAAAACAGTTGATGGAACTAAAAAAAATTGATCCGTGATCCCATACCAATATTAAAAAGTATGTATTTTTTGAGCAACTGTTTTCAAATGATGATAATATCAGGGGTACCTTATTTCAACAGAATTCAAATATTTGCCTTCAAAAAGCGAGCTAGTGACTTTACTTTTATTTCCCAATGCAAAACTTTGAAAATGCGGTACATTTTTTGGACATTACATGACATGTTGATGAGGTTCTAACACAAGATTACGAGGGATGTCCTTTAAGTTTTGCATATAGAAACATAGTAGGCCGCGCGGATCGAACGTCAGTGCTGAATCTTAACCTCACTCTTTAGTAAACTTAAATTCAAAGTTTCACAACAATACGTGCAGTGTTCTCACTACGGTGAATGTTTAAGTGTCACCAAGTCATTAGAAAAATGGAACTCAACCGAGAACATTTTCGCGCCATAATTTCCCGTTGGTATGGAGAATTCAAACGTGGACGGGTCATCATTGAAGATAGACTTGTGACATATCGCGAGATTGAGGCGTCCTTGAAGATCTCAAAGGCCTCAATTCAAAAAATTTACATGAAGAATGAGGAGTAAGAAAATTAGTTTCTCGTTGGATACCCGACCTGTTTACTGAAGAGCAGAAAGCAGCCAGGGTTAACGAGTGGAATAAGTGCTTCGAAAATTGGTTCGAGCGCATGCCGATGTGTATTAATCTTCGTGGAGAATACTTCGAAAAACAATAAAGTCGTTTAAAACTACCTACCGTGTTGTTTTATTTCCATATGCAAAACTTAATAAACATCCCTCGTACTGCTATTCGCCCAAAATTTTTTTGTAAATTTCGAAAATTAGCTCATTGACAACGGACCTATTGACGAAAAATGAAAAAAGAATAATATATTGAATGTCCACGTATTAGTGGCTGGGCTTTATTATTAGATTTTTGTGGGATCTGGGATCAAAGAGGATGCAAGGATGTAAATTTTGCATCTTTGTGTCCGTTCAAGACATTATATTATCAAGCAGCTTCGATTTCCCGGCAATACTACGCAGCTATTAGACATAGTAATGTGACTGACAAATCATACTGTCGGCGCCATCTGTTGGGCGAGTCTCCTACTCGTTAGAGCTTCATGGCCGATCTCTACTTTTACGCGAATCACGACCGCACCAGCCACCTGGCGGCGGCTATGAGGATCGTGACAGTGGATCGCCTTCTAGATCGACGCGAACATTCTAGATATCGCTTCGTGGTTTTTCTCGCAGCAGTAACTGAACTATACATAACTCGGCGGCCGGAAGGTGGGGCAGAGAGTACGGAATACGGTGGAGTAGCATGGCGAAGAGAAGTATAGTGCAGTCAATGGTGACAAGAATTAGTCAGACATAAATAGTGGTGCATATAAATGTTTTATCCAGTTAAATAAATTAGTACATTTCTTTTTGTCTAATCCAGTGTTTTTTTTCCGCACCCAAAAAAAGAACTCAGAAAAACGCTACAATAATTACATACATTTCAATGATTTGCCATTGTAACAAACATGTGAATTTGTATTCTTTGAGATGTACTTAAATGAACATAGCTAGTCATTATATGGTTTACATTTGAGGCTTATATTGATTAGACTTGACTCATTCTTTAAATTCTCATAATGACTATTTCCCTCGTCTTAATTTCAACCAATCATAAACGCGCAATTTTGAATTACAAATGGTTTCTAGATGGACCATTCGGGCATCTAATTTAACAAAAAGCATTCTTAGCGATGTGTTTTTTAGATTTTTCTTATGACCGCAACGAAAGCTGAAAAGCGCAATTCACGTATTTGGGGCTCACACTAAAACAACCATCATTACTTTTTATTTCGTAGCAGATTGTCTAACTAGAAACTACAGGGGTTCTATTAAAGGCTCTCTGAATCTTTCAACAGTAGGTATCTAAAACACTATTTCTTTATACATGCATTATTATATTTTCCAAAGGTACCCATATATCTCCTCTCGGCTACTACACCTTCGGATCTGGAATGGGCGGAGAGGGCGATGAAGATGAAGAAGCTGAAGAAGCACCTGGAGGAGAGAGCAAAACTTCCTTTAGAACAAACCTCAAATATGACCCTCCTCAGCTGAAAGATCTGCTGGATGGCTCAATGTCCTTTTGGGTACACCACGCCCAATACATACTTCCACAAGGTAAAACAAGTTATACCAAGAGACACTGCGTGGTCGGCTTCGTTTACTGATTTACCTCCGGTCTCCCTTGGTTTGGCAGTTCGCTCGTAGATGGCGCGGCATCTGTCGGAAAACCGCCTTTGATATAACGGTTCGCTCATAGATGGCTTGGTATCTGCTGAGGAAACTGCCATGCAGTGTTGCCAAACGGACAAAAGCAATTTGGAAACTGCTAAACAAGAGGCGAACTTTTGACCTTTGCATAGACAAACTGACGAAAGCTAACAATTGTATTCTTAAATCCCAATGGCGGCAACTTCATATTTATAGTCAACATATAACCGAAAGATACTCAACATGTGTTATCAAAAGAACCAATACGGAAAAATATTATTTGTAGGACGCACGTCGTGGTGGAACCCCAATCCGATGCCCGACGTAGGGGATGAAGAAATGGACGAAGAAATGGGAGAAGAAGAGGAAGATCAAGGAGATAAACAGAAAATCGAAAGAGTGGAACCTGAAACTGGTCCTCCACTTTTAACTCCTTTATCTGAAGATGCCACTATGGAAGGGGTAATACTGATCAAATTTTATATAAATAAAGATCAACGAATTTCTGAACAGTACAAAGCTAGGGGACATCCTATCATTCATTTTAAATGTATTTGACAGTCTTTGATGGCAATGATTAAAGTATTGTACCTAAAGAAATCCAGCCATATAGGTACTGCATTTCAGCACCAAAAAAGAGATCTGAGATACGTCAACGCCATCTGTGAGACAGTAGCAGAATACAAAAATGAATTTAGAAACATTTAAAAACAGTTAGAGTCGTTGGTTCTGCCGTTATCTCATAGATGGCGCATTGTTACATCGTCTTTTTTTCAGATTCCACCCTGGAGCGTTAGGAGTAGTTCGAACATAATAGAGAACTTCGCTATAGCTGTTATAAGATCCAACCTTTGGCCAGGAGCTTACTGTTTCAGCACACAAGGAAAAATGTTCCAAAACGTTTATTTAGGTATGACTTTGAATGGTCTTGTATAACATGCTTTTTGTCCTTAAGAAACATAAAAGCACTTTTAACTCAAAGAAAATTCGCAGGTTTCGGTCTGAAGTACCTCCCTCAAAATTACTCGCCGCTTCCCCTACCCCCGGTGCAGCAAGAATATCCTAGTGGTCCAGAGATCATGGAGATTATGGATCCCACAGGTACAGTTACAACCCGCAGTAAGCCAATCTGGGAAAGCAAACAATATTTTCAGCTGAATGAGTATATAATTTCTTATAATATTTTTCATGTATAGGTGCTGAGGAGCAATGGCGAATTGATCATCTGCCTAAACCAAAGCCGGTCCTACCTGAAGGAGAAGAAGCAGAACCCGAGGAAGCAGAAGAAGAGGAAGAAGAAGATGAAGACGAGGATTAAAATTTACAATTTTATTTTTTCACTTTGAAATAGTTGACTGTTGGATATTTTTCTTAAGTGAGAAATTATTATACGCATACACATTTTACAATAAAAGGTGTTAAAAGGTTTGTCACAGTTATCTCCTAGCGATAATTGTTGTTCCCTCCACTTAATGGCCAAGTTTCGCAGCGGGCGAAGTGTTCGTACATCTGCACTGACGCTTACAAAACTATCTGGGACATTTTAAATGTACTATATTGGCGGCACTTTCGTTGACAGTTAACTTGGAAAAGAGGCGTGGTATCATTGATCGTTATCCACGCCTTCCTTATAGGTTAAATAAGCTCCTCTTCTAACCTAAATCTCGTGTCAAAGTCAAGAACTGTCAAAGGAAGATATTGGTGAATCTTATGATTATTTGCCTGAAATTTTGAATTTGAATGTAAAAACGAATATGTAGCACACAGTGAAATGTGTGGAATAATTTGTGTGTTTTTCATGTATAGGTGCTGAGGAGGAGCAATGGCGAATTGATCATCTGCCTAAACCAAAGCCGGTCCTACCTGAAGGAGAAGAAGCAGAACCCGAGGAAGCAGAAGGAGAGGAAGAAGAAGATGACGACGAGGATTAAAATTTACAATTTTATTTTTTCACTGTGAAATAGTTGACTGTTGGATATTTTTCTTAACTGAAAAATTATTATACGCATACACATTTTACAATAAAAGGTGTTAAAAGGTTTCTCACAGTTATCTCCTAGCGATAATTGTTGTTGCCTCCACTTAACGGCCAAGTTTCGCAGCGGGCGAAGTGTTCGTACATCTGTACTGACCCTTACAAAACTATCTGGGACATTTTAATGTACTATATTGGCGGCACTTTCGTTGACAGTTAACTTGGAAAAGAGGCGTGGCATCATTGATCGTTATCCACGCCTTCCTTATAGGTTAAATAAGCGCCTCTTCTAACCTAAATCTCGTGTCAAAGTCAAGAACTGTCAAAGGTGTATCTTAAGATTATTTGCCTGAAATTTTGAATTTGAATGTAAAAACGAATATGTAGCACACAGTGAAATGTGTGGAATAATTTGTGTGTTTTCAAATAATAATTCAAACGCTAGACAAGAAGACCTCACTAAAATTGTAGGTAAATAAACCTTTTTTCTGCTCTAATTTTCTGTAAACCAAAACATTTCTTAGCTGCAGATATTTGAAAATACAATCAAAAGACGTGGTCCAAACTCTTACAACGTTAAAAGCATCGTCACTAGCAACCGTTGTGCAGTTTTTGCTGCCAGTGTATTGTGGCTGCAAGGTCAAACATTAACTGACCAACCTGTTGAAGATTACACATCCCTATTTGTTTATAATGGGGATATATTCAGTGGAATTTCTGAAGATATCAGACTACAGCAGGGAGACACTGTGCCTTTGTTGAACTTACTGAAATCATCTGCGAATATTTCTGTTACACTGAGTAAAATAGCAGGTCCTTATGCATTCATATATCTAGACAAATCTAAAGAGATTTTATATTTTGGAAGAGATGTATATGGGCGTAGAAGCCTACTCATTGGAAAAAATGACAGTGTATTTATTTTGTGTAGTGTTGCAAAAAGAAAAGAAGGCTTTGACTTTGTCGAGGTACCATCCATTGGTACATTTTGTTGGAACCTGAGAACTGGCAAGATGATTGTCAATCCATGGCAAGATTGTAATAAGAACTTTGACATAAAGTTAGAGGAGCTTAGCAGGTTTTTAAAATGTGATATATCTGTGCAGCAAATATTACCACTTGTGAAAAGTATAAATTCAATAGATTGTAAGATAGATGAATATGATATGACAATTCTACAGACGTTAGGAGATGTGGACACTGACCAAGCCTTTTGTAAATTAATCAGCATACAAAAATGGCAAAACAATATGAATAAACTAGAAGAATTATTAAAGAAATCTATAAAAGTGAGAGTGTCAAACATTCCAAATTCCTGCAGCCGTTGTTTATATAATAATTCAGGATGTATACATGCCAGGATAGGTGTTTTATACTCGGGTGGAGTGGATTGTTCCATTTTAGCTGCTCTTCTAGATAGATGCACTGATAGGGAGAGTCCTATTGATTTAATAAATGTTGCCTTTGATAAATCCAGTGATTACAATGTACCAGATAGAATAACAGGTAACATAAAAATACTTATACCTATTTTGCATTTGATTTATTGTTTATTATTCCAAAAAAATAGTTTATAATACAATTATTCTACCACATTTACTATCTTGTTCACTGCCAATGAAGCTGTATTCTCAAAATTACAAGTCTTGCAAAATAAAGCTATGAGAATAATATTGAATAAAAATAAGTACATCAAAATAAAATCTATGTTACAAGAATTGCAATGGTTGAATATAAAAAAATTCATATCATATTTGGTTCTTATTTTTATATTTAAAATAAAAAATGATCTTTTGCCAGAACATTTAGAACACTCCATAGAATTGAATAATCATTACCACAATTATTATACAAGAGGAAATATAGATTGAATTGCAATAGTAATATAACTAGCAAATCAATATTTCAGAAAGGATTACTTGAATTCAATAAACTAAATAATGATATAAAGTCTACTTGTAATTTAAAGATATTTAAAAGAAAATTAAAGGAATATTTCATGGACAATGAAAATTCTTAGAGATGCAAATTTTGTTTTTTTTTCAGAATGTCTGTATGTTATGTAATTGATTAGTTTTTTAGAAGAATGTAATTGTAGCAATCATTCTAAATAAATCTCAAACAAACAAACAATGGTGTGGAACTATATTTCAATAAGATATTTTTCATAATGACCTTTGCAAGAGGCCAGTCAAATTTATCAAAAACAATTTTGAGTATTGGTACATATTTTCTTAAATTTGGGTATTGTTTTTATACATGCATGTTTTTAAGGTTTAGAGGGCTTAAATGAACTAAGGCTTGTTTGTCCTGATAGAGAATGGAATTTTTTATCAATCAATGTGCCACAAGAGGAACTGAATTCCAAGAGATCAGCATCTATAGCAGATTTGATATACCCTTTAACCAGTATATTGGATGATAGTCTAGGATGTGCCTTATGGTTTGCTGCTAGAGGCAAGCAAGATGATGTTACTTCCTCATGTAGAGTAAGCATTAAAACCATTCAGTTTGAAGCATTAAAATAGCTTACCAGTGAAATATTTAATAATCAGGTCAAAAGTTTTCCTCAAAATATAAAGGATTGTCCAATAGGGACGCAGGAAAGTAAACGTCAATTTGATATAGTCGCCATCTTTGTTTTCTGTCACCGACATGTCATTTTGTTAGTTGAATATTTACCATTGATCGCTATGGAGTCGTATTCGATTGAAAGACCGCATTAAAGTTATTCAAGAGCACTACAAAAAAGGTGCAAAAATAAAAAACACGTTTCGCGCGCTTCGTGAACATTTCGGTCGCAACAACCGCCCAAACGAAACAACCATCGGTCGTCTGGTGCGTAAATTCGAGGCAACAGGTTCTTTGGCAAATCTGCCAGGCTTTGGTCGGCCAAGGAGCGTTCGCACACCGGAAAATATTGCTGTTGTGAAGGAGAGTGTGAGAGACGATCCGAAACAATCAACAACGCGTCGATCCCAAGAATTGAGCATTTCGAGAACCGGTTTGCTCCGCATTCTCCACAAGGATTTGAATGTACACGCCTACAAGATCCAATTGACGCAAGAGCTGCGTCGGGCCGACCATTTTTGAACACCGCCAAATTGATGCCAATTTTTCATCAAAAATCATGTTCAGCGATGAAGCGCATTTCACTTTGAATGGGACGGTAAACAAGCAAAACTGCCGCATCTGGGCGAACGAAAATCCCCGTGAGTATCAAGAGCAGCCGATGCATCCTCAAAAAGTGACTGTGTGGTGTGCATTGTGGTCAAAAGGCATCATCGGACCTTACTTTTTCGAAAATGCGGCCGGGGACGCCGTTACCGTCAATTCTGAGCGATATCTCGTGATGTTAGAGGACTATTTTTTGCCGCAACTTGAAGGAATGGATATGGACGATGTTTATTTCCAACAAGACGGTGCAACATGCCACACAACCAACGTCAATATCCATCGATTGCAGTCCTTCTTCGGTGATCGCGTATTTCGCGCAGAGGAAATGTGCCATGGCCACCAAGATCGTGCGATTTGACTCCCTTGGACTTCTTTTTATGGGGATATTTGAAAAGAAAAGTCTACGTCAACAAACCAGTCACCCTCCAAGAACTCAAAAACAACATCATTGCCGAGATAAATGCCATAGAAGCGAATATGTTGCAAAATGTCATTGAAAATTTCGACCATCGCGTGGACGTCTGTAAATCCAGTCGTGGTGAACATTTGAGCGATATTATTTTTCATACATAAATGGTATAAATGAACCTTCAAAATAAAGTACCCAACTTGATTTGAATATCAATCTTTCTTGTTTTAATATGAGTTTACTTTCCTGCCTCCGTTTTGGACAACCCCATATTAAATGAAATCTTTCCATAGTGTTTTGACCTTGTATTGATTTGTGAAATGTTTCATAAATAGCATCTCTCATAATATGAGATCAAGGTCAAGAATGAACTACACTGATAACCATGTTATTACTAACTTAAGAGTATCCAGGCTTTAACTAAAAAGTGAAGAAAATTAACATTGCTAAAGAAATTCATATTTTTCGGGACAATATTATTTTTGCTAAAAGCCTCAAAGTAAAAAGTCGTTTTTACACACTCCAATAGGGAATATTGTATGTTTTTTTATTTTCTGACGATTTTTTTCGTTAATATAATACCATGTAAACACATATTTCATTCATGGAAATGTCTATATTCTTAACTCAATAATTAAAGTTGCAATTCCAATGACGTTGACTTAAGCGCCTTATTTTGGCGACTTCCTGATAAATGATGACATCACCGTTCTAAGTATAAGGCCCGTATCGTCAGTCGTCCCTGCAATTGTAGGGCGCGTTTATGGCCTCCCCAAAATGAAATTGGTAATAATGGGAACTAAAAGATCATCACAGCTTTTACCTTTTACGTTTTTTTTTTCAAAGCCTATACTTTGAAAAATACACGACTTAGATTTTTTTCGGCTTGACGTCGCTTCTGGGACACCCTGTATATAACTCCAATATTTAGTTCTTTTTACGGTTACGTGCAATGACCCTATTTCACGAGTATCCAACACGCTTTGACGTCTACTGAGGTGAACAGCTGATCAGCAAGTGGCATTTTTGTGTTAGTCTGCCACATTGACAATAATGAATCGAGTATAATTCTAGTAAAACTTGTTTGTGGCGTTTTGCTTTTTTTTGTATGTAAATTATCTTTTCTAAATAAAAGATCTGTTAGCAAGTACAAAATGAATCTGTAGCGTACAAAAAACCAAAACGATATACGGCTCTGACAGCTGGCGTTGACGGATGCGTCAGATTTATGTGTCCTGCGCCGATATGGGGAATTTTGAGATATTACTAGATAATCAGCTGTCATTCTACCGTGATGCATACTCGTGAAATCTATAGTTTAACTATGACCCACCAAAACAATCAAAAGACCTACAGGTATATTATTTTAAGTAATTCTGCAGGTCCTTTTGGTTGGCATGGGAGCTGACGAACTTTTTGGCGGTTATACAAGGCATAGAGCCGCATTTGCAAGAGGATCCTGGTCGGGTTTAAATAATGTCCTAAATGAAGATTGGCAAAATTTGTCTCATAGAAACCTGGGAAGAGATGACAGGGTTGTCTCGGACCATGGTAGACAATTAAGAACTCCATATTTAGATGAAGAAGTTGTCAATTTTGTCAGAGGTTTAAAACCATGGGAAAAGTAAGTAATATTCAGCCATTGGCTAAGCAATACCTCATGATGCACTAGCTCATAGCAGCTAGATACAATTGAACATTCAAGTAACCAGGTTGTTTGTCCTGTATGATTTCCAACTATATGTTTACAATATTTTTTATTCTTGCAGAACGTTTCCTTCTAAAACTGTACCTCAGGGATTTGGAGAAAAATTGCTATTGAGGTGTCTAGCATACAAATTGGGGCTTAAGAAAGTGGCACGTTTCAAGAAAAGAGCTCTACAGTTTGGTTCACGGATAGCCAATAAGAACGAAAAAGCACATGAAATGTCTAAAAGACTTGTGACGAAAATATAAATCTGTTTGTATGACTTTGTATGATCCATTCGAAACCGTACAGCCCCTTACTTAAAAAAAAAATGAGTGAGAAACAATTCACGTCTTTCGCAATGAACGACCATAGTGGACTTGAGAATCTAAGAATGCCAAGATTTCAAATAATGTCGCTCAAAAACTAAAACGACTTGGTTTTTCAAAATTTTATTAAAATAAGTTACTAGAAAACATACATATTTTGGATACAATGTCTCAAATAACGAATCAGTTTATGGGTATATCATCATAAAAGAGAAAGAAGATAAATTAATGTTTGTTCCAATATACTTCAAGATAATCTTGTATAATCACAAAATATATTTTCAAATTTACAGGCTATATAATATCTACCATCTAGTATACATCACTTTAAGTATGTTTGACAGATTTTAACAAACGTAATATAATTATTCTTCACTAGAGTGACACAGAAGTGCCCATAGTGACTAACGCAAGCCTTGTGTAGCTTGAATTTCGCAAAGAAAAAACAAAAATCTGCCTTTCAAGTCTTAAACGTATCCCCTCCCCCATTTTCAGGAGGCTTCATCAACCACTTTGAGAAAGTGTAGACAGAGGTGACGTATGTTTTATGACATAACTATGACAAATAATGGATTAAGATATTTAAAAAATGATGTTAATCACTATGATTATTTTTTAAACTAAATTTTTGTTTGCGCACATATCTCATTCTAAAAACTGACTAAACTATATAGGACTAATGCTCGATTCTTCAGTCGCAGGTTAACTTCCAAGTACAGAACTATAACTTGAAAGCTAACTACACGCTATTTCACGAGTATCCATCACGCTTTGACGTCTACTGAGGTGAACAGCTGATCAGCAAGTGACACTTTTGTGTTAGTCTGCGAGGTTATTTGTAGCATTTTGTATGCAAATGAACTTTTCTAAATAAAAGCGCTGTTAGCAAGTATAAAATAAATCTGAAGCGTACAAAATACAGCTCTGACTACCTGACGTTGACGGATCCGTCAGAAATTATAATCAAATCCAAGCGAATAACCAAAATTTCTGTGTTATGTGCCGCGGTTATAATATGGTTCAAGATGACACACGGGTTGATGACGTCAGTTACACGAATCGCTTGAACGCGTTGGTTTTAACCGCGGTTTTGTTGCACGTTGTTTATTTTAGAAAAGCGCGTATATAATATCTGATTATTTTTATTATCACTTAAAAATCGGTGCTTTTTCGTCTACAACTGTATATGGAAAGTTTAAATAAGAAACCTTTCATAATATTCATGGGAGAAATGTTTTTTCAGATTTTTTTTTAATGATGGAACCATGGCTTTGTAGCTATGATAACTTTCAATTCTCTAAATTTTTCCGCATGTCAAAGAAAACATGTATTGATTCAGCAGAAATGATGAAAAAAGAAATTAGCAAAACCGTATACAGGTGGATATCATCTAGTGAGTTTATATGGCCATATTTTAATATTCTTGTGGTATATGGCTACACAGGTTACTTTGTTAAGCATAGGAACTACATTTAAAGTGTCCCCAACAACCGTAATGAGTATAACTAATAAGGTGCTCCACTTTATGGTAAAACTGAACTCAGCCTGTATCAATTTTCTCAAAAATGAAGCTGAAGTACAATAACAATATCCAATACCCGGCAAAATTCTAACTTGTCACATTTCAAATAATAACCAGAAATATAAAACTACTCTTGAGTTGGATAAATACCACAATTTTGCGGTGATAACTATGACATATAACAGCTGATTCGTGACGTCACGGATCTTATAACCAAACTGATAACTACACTCGCTTGAACGGATCGGTAAATACCAACCCAAAATGGTAAATATTTGATTTATTGTTGGACCAGCGAAAGATTGCAAGCCGAAAGAATGCGGACAAAAAATTGCGAAGTTGTCAGATGTTCTACATAAAATGCGGTCCATACATATTAACATATTTAAGATATAGAATTGTTCCCCTGAATTTGGCAATGTAGCTGGAAAACCCAGGCCGCAGGTAAACATCCGGTCGCTGATTGGTCCAAAACTCTTATCTTATCTGAAACTAGAATAACGTGCCGATGGCACGGTCATTTATAAACCTACTCCCATAGGCGTAGGCAGTTGGCAAATACTTTGAAAATATAATTTACTGTTTAGTGGTGATAATGGAATTCAAGCATGGGAAAGTTATTCACAGCCAGGCAAGGGAAATAATAGCAAACGTGATACGTGCTTGCGATGCAGAAGCGGCTAACAATACTTTCGTTTATCCACTGGTAGCTAGAAATGCAAGGGCGGCATATTATACGGGTGTTAGTGAACGAACTATAAGTAAAATTAGAAAAGAAGATAAAGACAGGCAAAATGCAACCTCCACACAGCCTTTAGCTTCTCCCGGAAAAAAGAGATCACGCCCTTCTGTGATCCAAAAAATTGATGGAGTCGATTTTTCCATTATTCGGAGAATGATAGAAAAATTTTACTGTGATTTTAAAGTGGTACCTACTTGTAGTAAACTTCTAATCAAACTGAAGGAAGAAATGGAATTTCCATTTGGTAAAGAATCGTTGAGGCTGCTTTTAAAAGCAAAAGGATTTTACTGGCGTAAATGCCACAACAAAAGGAAATTACTAATGGAAAGACCCAGTATTTTACATTGGCGATACAAGTATCTTAGGTCTATTAAAAAGTTCCGGGAAGAAGGAAGGCATATTATTTATTTGGACGAAACTTGGGTTGATAATGACCTCACTTTCAAGAAATGCTGGCAAAGCGAAGAAATTATGGGTGTCCTGAGCAATATAAGTTCTACAGGTAATAAAGTTTCTTTCACCTCGATTTTGCTTATTATACATTTTTCTCAATTTTGGAATATTCTTAATAAGTGCTCATTTAATTTGTCTAATTGAATACATAATCCCTTGCAAGTATTTTTTTCTCAAAAATATGTTTTTTATACATAGTGATTCAAAAAGGTGTTGGCAAACTTAAAATAACACTAAAATGAGGCTATTTATTCATTTCCAGGACGACTTATAATTGTTCATGCGGGTTCGCAAGATGGTTTTGTTCCTGGAGCCTGTCTCATTTTCAAGGCTGGCTGTGCCACTGGTGATTATCACGGTCAAATGAACCAAGAAAATTTCACGAAGTGGCTTACTGAAAAACTATTTCCTAACATTCCTCCTAATAGTATTATAATAATGGATAATGCACCTTACCATTCAGCTTTGGAAGACAAGCCTCCAACTAGATCTTCTCTAAAAAGAGACATCATCACGTGGTTGAGCAAAAAAGGTATAGAGCATGATCCTAATGCTAAAAAAATGGAGCTTTATGAAATAGCTTGTCTACATAGGCCACCATCTGATGAGAAAAATTATAAGATAGATAATTTAATAAGAAGTTTCGGACACACCCCACTTCGAACGCCACCCTATATGTGTCAGTTTAATCCCATAGAGATGATTTGGGCACAAGTAAAATTTTTCATTAGAAGCCATAATACAAGCGGCGAATTTACTATAAAAAAACTAGATGAAATTTCTAATAAGGCCATCGCTTCAGTAAGTGCCAGTGACTGGCAAAAGGTTATTGGACATGTTATAAAAATTGAAGATGAATATTGGGAAAAAGACAGTCTCATTCAAGAAATACAGGAAGAAATAATAATCAACATAGGAGGTGAAAGTGATAGCAATGACAGTTCCTCAGACAGTGATCATGACTCTAATCAGGATTGAAACTATACTAGATTGGCTACCTTTTAGAATTTTTAGATATTCATTTATTATACTATTGGTTTGTGGCTTTTAGTATCTCAGTAGAAAGTCTAATTCTATGTGTTGTTTATGGGTTATTTCATCAAGAAATTACTTTTTGTTTTCCTATATTTTTCTATTCAGTCAGATATTTTTGACTTGTTGTATTCTATTTTAGAAGAATGCATAATTTGTTTTGCTGTTCAATCATAATGCGTACATAGGAATATTACTTGTTGCCTAAAAAATATATTTATTTTGTTCTCAATATTCAGTGTTTGTGTATATTTATTTCTTATAATGTATGTTTGGTATCACGTCATTATGAATCGCAAAAAAATATTAATACTACCAGTTGTAATAAAATATAAATTCAATTAATAATTCAAGTCTCTCCGATCTCCGCCTATGACTCCATATAAAATCGTCTAATGGTAAGGTTTTTTCATCGCATTTCCCCCTTTCGTCCCTAGCAATCTTTGGCTGGTCGATCTATATGAGTCCTGAGCCGATATGCGGAATTTTAAGATATTACTAGATAATCAGCTGTCATTCTACAGTGATTGATACTCGTGAAATAGGGTATAGGTTAGACACTGCATCTTTTAATTCAAACTGACAAGTCTGTTATGATACTAAGCTAAACCGCGTAACCCTGGAATTGATTTAGTATCAAAAGAGAATCGGCAGTTTGAAATTTCCTAACCTCAATATACTGTAAACCCATTGATGGTCTTCCGGTTAAAGTCAATTATATATTACATTACATTGAAAAATAGTTTTTGGGGATTAACTTCTAGCAGTAAAGTTAGAATCAACCTGTGATTAGAAAATCGAGCCATTAAATAAAAATCACATTACATGAAAAAAAAAACATTTACAAAATTACACAGTCATCAGACTTCTTTTTTTTACCTGGCTTTACATCATACCTTCTTGATCCTATAGTCAAACCGATAATTGCCTCTTCAGCTCTAGCAATATCCAATTTGTTTTCTTTTAATGGGGTCCTACCCAGAGTACTCTGAGCACTTGAGGTAGAACCAGAAGCTAGAGTAAGAGTAGATGCAGCTTCTTGAGTTGTGTTAGATGCTACAATGTTGGTAGAAGTAGCAGGTTCACAAGTTGCGGAATATGGAGGTGGAGGGGTTCTACATACAGTCTCTTGGACAACTGTGCCTGAGCTAGTTACTGCTGCCTGCTTCAAAGGGGATAGAGAAGGTGTACTTTGACCTGAACTTGTATCTGATGGAGTACTACCTAATGCCTTTAATAATGTGTGTTGACCAGATCTTAAATTATTTGGTGATACGTAATTTTGAGGTTTTCGACCTTGAAAGTTCTGATTATTTGGTCTATATTTATTTTGGTTCTGAGTAAAATTGTTTCCAGGTGGACAGAATGCTTGATTTTGTGAAAAACCAGTGAAAAGGTTAGGTCTGTTGCCATTATTATCATTTTCTGCTCTCTGTTGGTTCCAGTTAATAGAGAGGTTGATGTTTTTAGTTGCAGGTTGAGTGTTAGATTCATTGTTAACGGGAGGAGAAAAGTTTGGAGGAGGGACGCTAAAATCTGGAAAACTTGGATTGGTGCCGTCAAATATAAAATTTGGAGGCATAGTTGCACGATTGTTACCAGTTTGATAATTCTGATTTCTTGTATTAGACTTCATTAAGTCAGATCTTTTGTAAAACTGAAAATTAGAATTATGAAACGCTCGACTGTTGGGATATTTATGATGACTGTGATTTGAATCTTGATGGGGTTTATTTTGAACATTATATCGATCATTATTGTGATTGTTATATCTAGGTCCAACTCTTTGACCTCTACCTCTGCCCCTGCCCCTACTATTGGGGTTATCATTTCTTGTAGTTTGACTGTTATTGTTAAATGTCCCCAATCTACGCCTTCGTCTAGAACCTCTACTTCTTTTATTATTAGGATTGTTTAGACTATTATCTATTTGCCCTGATTCATTTGCATTTTTTGATTTGGCTGAAGATTCTGAAGCACTATCATCCTCACTTTCTGTATCAGATGCACCAGTAGATTTACTTGTAGCCTCACTATGTTCTTCACTGCAAATGTCTGAATTTTTCTCATCTGTGTCTTGATGCTCATTTTTTTCATTGCTATTTGCATTTAAATCATGTTTCTTTGTATGTAAAATGTTCATCAACAAGAAAGCTTCATCACTCTCATTCTCATCAGGGAGTGTTACACTAAGCTTGGTGGACCTATAATACATCCCATCCAAGGTCATTACTGTTTCTTCAGCGTCACAATGTTCTTGGAATAAAACATAAGCGAAATTGCCCACTTGACAAATGATGATGTTTTGAACTATACCTTTCAGCTTGACTAAGAGCATAATAAGTTCTTCCAGTTTATCTTCTGTAGCTGCACTGTCCAAATTGGAGATCTTCACCACATTCCCACTTTTTGAGGTATCCATCCTTTGTTTTGATTTTGATCAGCACCTACAACAAATCACAAGCATAAGACAGGTACGCGATGAAACTCGCAGAAAATATCAAATATGTAAATGCTTTTACCTATTTTTAAAAAACATCCTTATACGAAAATAACAAATATTGTGCGTAAGCTACAAGTATTATGAGACTGTTTAGAGACAGATAATGGGTATTATTACTGATACTTGCAGAACTGCAAAAGTTAACGATAAATAATGCTGATCTAGCTTTTATGTAAGAATTCCAATCTCAAATGCCTCAAGTACTTTCCACTTTCCACACGTAATCAGGGGAATCACGGAATGTCAAAATGTCAACCGTGAACGTAGAAAATAGATCAAATGTTTTTCTTCAGTTGAACGTGAAAGTTAAACGTCAATGATTAGCTAAAGGCTGCGACAGATGACCGCTGATAGAGATGGGCTATGGCATATTTAACAATCGCTCCCACACCATGTGACGAAGACCTTACAATGTTGGACACATGCCATTCGCCACATCGTGTGCGAGAGCGCTGACAAACTGCACGAGTCCAACGTTCGGGCTCTTTTCGGTAGATTTGAACCGCGTCAAAGGACGTTACAACGTTGGAAGCTTGGTTCGTTACGCTCCCACACGAGAGGTCGTGTGATTGATGGTTTTAGGTCAGAACCAGTAGCGGCAAAAAACATTATTTACTTATTTGCTGTGATTGTGATGAAGTAGTGGTATGTGAGAAGCATTTTGATTTGAATACCCACCAATTCATAATAATGTATGTTCCGTAACTAACGTTTGAGGAGAATGAATTAAATTAGTATACATACAAAGCATAGACTGCCATAACAACGCTTTTTCTTATTGCTAATATTTTGTACGTTTCACAGATGAGTTATGAACGGCCTAAGGTATTTTAGTAAATTATAAATTATCAAGTGCTTAGAGTTGTTTAATTATAATGTCCCGTTGCAATCCAAGACTAGTTGAGAAATATATTGACTTGCATTTCGTAACTAACGAAAAAGATTTAATAAATGATAACTCTGATAGTATTGTCAGGATTTTGATGAAACTTTGACCATAGGTATGAAAATGACGAAAAAGCTCTGCAATGTTTGAAAATCGGTACAGTGGTGGCGGAGTTATCGTCGAAAAACAAACAAAAACTTAGTTTTTCGACATTTCTGAGGCTTCTGACAGACTTCAGTTTTGGTCGCTGAAGACACATCTGAAATCATATTTCGATGCTCGAAAAAATTGTTTTATCGTTTATTTTGTATAATTTTTCCTTCAGTTGTAAAGATTCAAGCGCGACAATGAGACCGATAATAAACGTTGGTATCACCATGCGTCGAACGCCCGAAACTAAAAAGTTCATCCTATCATGTAGGAGACACACTTGCCAATTGTGGGGTGTCGAACGCTGTAAACCCGCATAATTGGTAATGGTTGAAAGTTCATTCAATGTAAACTGTGACACAATATTTTCGTAACTCTCATCTCTATTAGCTCGTTACGTCATGCTGACTTGACGTTTCGCAAGATGTCATCTATCAAGATGGCGTTGCTTTTGATGTCGATTTGATGACGGATGTTCGATCAAAACAAAGCCAAGTGTAATGACGACGAATGTTTTTTTTGAGAGAATTTTTCGAAGAGTTTTTGAAGTGATGAATATTTGATTCGCAAAAGATGGCCTCCGTCAAAGTAGCCGTCAGGGTTAGGCCATTTAACCAAAGGTAAGTTTTCTTATGCTTCACTGCACATAAAATGAGAGCATTGAACTTGCTTCAGGGAACTGGACATGGGGGCCCAGTTGATAATACAAATGAAAGGAAAGACTACAGGAATCCTCAATTGCAAGGTAATTGTTTTTAGCTTAGATTTAAGTTTCAATGCCTGTCTGTTCTACCATTTCAATATTGTTTTTGGAGATCTTGTCTCAATAATATATCCTTTGTTGGTGCTTGTGTGAATCGTAGCAATAAATGTCTATTTAAATGAACAGTGTAGTCTTTTGGTACCAACTTGGTATTGGCATTTCATAAATAGAAATATGTTTATGTGCATTTTACATATTCTTCTATATGTCCCATAAAAATGAGATTATATATTGGTTGCCCCTTTAATTTTATTAACCTGAAATAGTTTTTATGAATGTATGCAAGACATTTAACTTATAGTTCATTTTTCATTTAAATGTGTAGGCTAATACAAGGGATGAAAGTATCAGGTACAAGGAGTTCACATTTGATTACTCTTATTGGTCCCATGATGAAAAGTCTGAGAACTATGCATCCCAGGAAAGAGTGTACAATGATTTGGGAAAAGAAGTGGTTGACTGTGCCTTTGAAGGATACAATGCTTGTGTGTTTGCATATGGACAAACTGGTAGTGGTAAAACTTTCACTATGATGGGGGCTATGGTATGTATGTTATTATCTGGCTTAAAAATGATGGTTCAATACTGATAGTTTGCTAGATTTATTTATTAGCTACAATATCCATGTTGCACAGTATAACACATAATATGTCTTCAAGACTACATATTTTCATACAAAATTTCACTACTATGGATTCTGGTTTTCCATGGAGTATTTCCCCTTGTACATTTTTAAACTGGCACACATCTTGATATAATTACTTAATTTATAAAATTCATACAATCCCTTTTAAGATACTGATTTGCTTGTTATATTGCTAGTACAATTTTGTAAATGAAAGACTATACTCTCTCTAGTAGAATAACTATGGTACTCATTGTTCAATGCAATAACATTTTCCAAGTGATTTGGTAGAAGATTGTTTTTTAACTTGAATATGAAAATGAAAAACAAGTTGTTTATGAATTTTCTTATATTTAAATATTGTAGTTCTTTCAGCATAAAATTTATTCTAGTATATTTATTTTTATTTAAGATGATTCTCACTTTATTTTGTAATACAGTGAATGCTCCCATAAGCGGACACTCACGGTTCCGTAACTTTTGTCCGCTTATGGGAGGTGTCCATTTAAAAGAGAGTATGTAAGTATAGAGTATAAATAACGGGGTATATAATCATGAGGAAATGAGGTATTATACTCATGAGAAAAATGAAACAGAAACTCGCCACATTTTTAAAGTATGTATTTATGCTATATATATCTATATAATATATGTACATATACGCATACAAAAACATAAATGCTTCAATACATGGTACAAGAATTTAAAAAAAACATTATTCTTTAGCTTGTTGAAAAAAGTTTACAATGTTTGTCTGACGAAATTTCACCATCTTTTGCTGAAGGAGACAATTTTCGTAATAACTTTCTAAATTTTTCAAATGTTGAAATGCAGTGAAATCATCTTTAGCAAATTTTTTCAATATAGAAATATGATTTAGAGCTTCCCCATATGAATTTATCGTTTTTGAACCGCTTAGTGAGTCCACCAGTTCCACTTCTTCTTCTGAGTCGTTTGGACTACCATATTCAAGTTGGCCTGGGCTTTCTACATCCAAATTCGAAAAGTTGCCAATGGCATTTTCTTCTGTTGTTATGTTATTGTCTATGGCCAGGAAATCATCTACTTTCTGGGGATCTGCTACTCCTAAATGTTTGGCATGTCGCAGTAACTGAGCAAGTGTCGCTAAGGGCAGATCGTCTTCAGCATCGCAATAATTTTGCTCAGCAAATTCTGAGCTACATTCACTTTTTCTGAATCCAGCTTTGCCAACACAGTTTTTAATTGTAGAGGAATTTACTTTATTCCATGCTGTTTTTATAAAATACAATGCTTCTAACACATTGATAGACTTTGTAAGCTCAGATAAGCTTTGACCATCGTCAATTTTTGTTAAAATATGTTTTAAAATCAAGTGCCGATAATAAAATTTAAAGTTCTGTATGACACCTTGATCCATGGGCTGACAAACAGAAGTTGTGTTTGGCGGTAAAAATATAATTTTCACATTTTTCATTTTCATATCACGAGGATGAGAGCATGCATTGTCTAAAAATAAAAGAACTTGCCTTTTTTGGATTCTCATTTTCCGGTCGAATTCGACTAACCACTCAGACATGATTTCTCGGGTCATCCATGCCTTTTTGTTGGATTTCCAAGTCGCTGGTAGATCCTTAATAGCAACGTTTTTTAAAGCACGGGGACGAGCCGCTTTCCCGATCACAATCAAATCGCATTTTTCACCGGCCATATTTGCACAGAATAAAATGGTTAGTCTATCTTTAGACAACTTTCCACCCACACATGTTTCTCCTTTAAAGGACAGAGTTTTGTCGGGCAATGCGCGAAAAAAAGTCCACTCTCATCTGCGTTGTACACATCTTCTGGTTTGTAGCCAAGCAACATGGACGGAAGTTTCTCCAAAAATTGTGACACATCAACTTGATCTACTGCAGCAGCTTCGCCAGATATGCATTTGAAACTCACACTATGTCTCTTGCGCCACTTTTGCAGCCACCCGTCGGACGCACTGAAATTATTATAGCCCAAAGTAGTGGCGATTTCTTTAGCTTTCATTTTCACTAACGGCCCTGAGATTGGACTGTTCTGACTTCTAGCTTTCACAAACCACTCAAAACATGTTTTGTCTATAGCAAAACCTTCCTTTTTTAAAAAATCCTTCTTTTGATTTATATTAGTTCCTGATTGCCATTTACTCCTGATATCTTCCTTATTTTTGGCAATTTCAGCTGCTTGCGTTTTCCCAATATTAAACCTCTTTGCCAAATGACGAACTGAAACACTTTCTCTGTCTAATACGTTAACAACTTCCATCTTTTCCTTTAACGAGAGCATCCTTTTTTTTGGTGCCATTTTACAGTTACAATAATAAAATACGTAACTCAATCAACTACGAATTTGCCTGAACTGAAGACAAGCCACAAGATTACATACAGGCTACCCAACGAAATGCGTAAATGGGGAATCACCTAATATAAATCGGGGAATTACCGAATTTTATGTATGTAGATATGTGCATTGCAATAAGCGGAACTAAAAAATCGTCCGGGTATTAGAGTTTCGCGTCCGCTTATGGGAGATTTTTTGATCACATACAGGAAAATCTAGTGTCCGCGTCCGTTTATAAGAGCGTCCGTTTATCGGAATGCATTTAACATTGAAAATTGATGGCTGAAATTCGGTTCCAGGAACTTTGTCCGGTTAAAAGAGATGTCCGCTTATAGGAGCTGTCCGCAAGGAGAGCTTTCACTGTATTTGCAATTTCGAAAACACAGTGAACAAACTTGGTCAAACACTATAACAAATGAGGAAGAATGATTGTGTTGTACACCATTTTTTTAGAATAAATGCTGAGGCTTTGCAAAATTCTATAAAAGAAATTTATCTTTATGTAAATTTTTGAAATATTATATTCATAGTGCTCTTTAAATTTTAATTTACTATCTATGTATATGCCCAAACATTTAAATTATTTGATTGACTCAAGTTTTTCATGATTATTCATAAGATTTATCTTATTTTCATCTAAAAATTTTCCTATAAGCATATATTTTTTAGTGTTTAATTTAAGTTGATATACATTTGACCAATTAATTGATTATTAATTCTCCCTGTCAAGAGTTCTGTTTTTTTTAATTTCTTACTATTTCCAAGCAATATATCAAGTATTTTTGAAATTAAACCTTTCTGCCCTTGCAATTAGAAAATGTGAACCTTTGAGGTTCTTATAGATGGCGCAGACTGAGGAAATTTTCCAAAAATTCTCATGTATCCCTGATCTCAACCAAATCTTGTTTGTTTGATAAACTAGGTGGACATGGTATTTTGGAAAAAATCAAAAATCCCAGTCTTCTAGCCCAAATAGGACTAGCATTTTCTAATGATCATACTCAAAATCAGCATGCTAAATTACCTTAGGTTACCTGGCTTTTTTCACTTTTAATATTGGGAGATGATAATGGGAATTTAACAGTGAGTAACTTCTTTCACATTTCTAAAGGAAATGTTTTAAATTATCCTGGAAAAAATGGAAGTTTTGAATCAGGAAACTTTCAGAGAGTAAAGGGATACCATTAGGGAAAATCTCAAAAACCCTCAAGTCCTGTATTCTCTGTGTGAATAAATCAGTTGCATAGATCATGTATCGATATAACTTTTTTTAATGAGATCAATGGATGGATAGGAATACCTATAGCTTTTGACGTAAAATCAGTTCTATTTGACTCAGGTCTTCTTGTAGTACGTCGTCCTCACAAGGAAAGGAGATTATTCCTTCAATTTGTTCTTGATTTGGGCATCATCCATCTGAGATTAAACAGTGCACATTCACAATAACTCTGTGATCAGGTTGGCGAGCTACATTTGGGTACTTCTCACGATAAAGTTTAGCTGCAGCACTGGCATTGCATCTACATTCCCCATAAATGATAACGTTTTCAGGATAATCAAGGGCTGATTCCAAGAATATGCAAAGCCCTTTTCGATAGGATGGCAGATAATTCGAAAAGAGGCACAACGCATAGAGTACAAGTTAGCTATTTAGAAATTTACCAGGAACGAGTGGCTGACTTACTACGTGGTCGTGATACAACCTCATTAAAAGTTCGCGAGCACCCAAAAAAAGGGCCGTATGTTCAGGGATTGACCACGTGCCTGGTTGCTAACTACAGCCATATTCAAGAGTGCATGGAGAGGTAAAACCAATCGGAAAATGGATAAACGTATAGTTAATGTTTATCATTTCAAAGGAATTTTAAAAACAGTAAACCGGGCTTTTGGAACATATCTGATACATAGAAATGGAATTAAATATGTCTGAAGATGTATGTTCAGTTTTTTTGTCCTGTTTTCTTTGCACAGACCTTTTACTTTTATTGTCAGATTCAGGATATGTATACGAAATTTCTCTTAGAATTTGGTTGTTCAACGTTGTCATTACCACAGACATGTCATTTTTTGCCTAGAAGAGTGCATAGTCTACAAACTGAGAGAGCTGTATTAGCATGGAAGGCATTGAGTAAAGCTTCTTCACCGTATTTTTATACTTTCTAGGGGAAATGCGAATAGAACGACTGCTGCGACAAATATGAATGATGTTAGTAGCAGAAGTCACGCTATTTTTACAATAACATTTGTACAGGCTGGCTACTGCGATGGAGTACCCAGTGAAACTGTCTCCAAGGTAAGATGCTAAATATTACTCAAAGTGTTTTAGAATGTGGTTAAAATCTTGAATTCATCGAGGATTCAAACAAAATAATGCGACAAGAAGCTAGAAAAAAGATCGTATGTAGGCAAAAAGAAATATTGACTTCACCTGGAAAGTTTTGGTGAGGACTATAAGTTGGTGTTGGAGAGAAATTATTATTATTGGCGAATCATTGTTTAGTGCATCGTGAATTCCCATCCAAATTAAAGTGTTCCACCATGCGCTAAAAATTGAACATTCTGAGTTATATACAAATATGCGGCCGATGAATGTCTTGCCAGATGCCGAGAAGCTGTTCGAAAGGATAATATACAGGGGCCAGTGCAAAGGTCGGACGGTTTTTTAAAGAATTACAGAATCGGTAACTTTTACTCAAAAACAAATTCATTGACGGATTCGGGTTCACAATGAAATAGCGTTTGTCACAATTATAAAAAGTTTATGATTACTGGAAGTGAAAATGATTGGCTAGAATACACAAGATCAAGAAACCAATCTGTTGCAGTTCTACGAGATGAAAAGAAAAAATATTACAATGCCAAAATTGATCAGAGTAAAAATAATAGCAAACATATACAGGGTGTCCCAGAAGTCAACGTCAAGCCGAAACCGGGTGATAGGCAAAATGATAACAGCTATCAGAAAAATATATAAAAAAATTTTATGTATGTGTTTTGAAAATTATAGATCTTTGAAAAAAATATAGAAATTTCACACCCTACGGCAGTCTGTCAACTCCTGTTACTACAAATATTAACTTTTTTTGGATTTTATTTTTACAATGTAATGATGAATAATGCATCTTCAAACTGGTGTCTCAACCTTACTGCCAACTTTTCTCGTTCAGGAAAACTGCCACTTATTTCCCAACCAAGTATTCCAAAGTAAAACTTTGCTCAACTTTAACTGGCTGTACTGGAAAAAAATGTACTACGAGAGTTTGGCAAGTAACCTTAAAAGTTGGCGCATTTAGTAAGGATTCCAAAATGGTATAACACTTAGAAGATTACTCGTTAAGTTATGCACAAATTTTATTTGAAGAAAAACTGATGAAAATTTTCAAAATTTCCTAATTAAACAGCGATTATGAAAACGCACAAGGACCCTTAAGGATAACTGTTTGCACAACAGTGGGCGTCAAAATGCTGCTGATGATGATTTACCTTTACAGCAAATGCTCAAACTGTTTTCCTTCAGCCGCAATACACGCTCGACATCTTAAAAAAGATCGGGTTATTAAACGAGCGAATCCACGGTTATTAACAAACTCAGCTGCTTCCAATAGTCTTTGCCGTAGCTCAGCTACATTTTGAATCGGCTTGAAATACACTTTTTCTTTTACAGTTCCCCAGTAAAAAAATCTAAAGGATTCAAATCAGGTGATCGGGCTGGCCACGGTATTGTACCAGACCGCCTTATCCATCTGCCTGGAAAGTTTTGATCGAGATACTCTCTCACTGAGAGTGCATAGTGCGCTGGGCAGCTGGGCAGCCATCATGCTGAAACCACATGTCCCTGTAAATACTCAGTGGCACGTCCACCAATAAATTTTGTACATGATTTTTCAAAAAATCCAAATAAACTTCAGCAGTCAAAGTCTCTGGGAACTAAAACGGACCGATTATTTTACCATTTAAAATTCCTCTCCAATGGTTTATCTTGAAGCGATATTGAGATTTATCTTCTCTCATCAAATGTGGGTTTGCTACGTGCCACTCGTGTAAGTTATGCAGGTTCATGTACCCATCTTTCTTAAATGTGGTCTCATCCGACCATAAAATTTTTTCAAAGAACTGTGGATCTTTCCTGTGTCCTTCTAACATTGTGCGACAAAAAGCAACTCGGGGCTCATAATCCCGGGGCAGGAGAGGTTGAACACGCTGTATGTAGTATGGATGAAGCACATCACTTACTTGCTATTGCACACTTTGATACCGATCAGTACTCCTTCGTTTACTGCGCATCTTTACATGTTCGTGCTTGTTGATTTCGTACTGTTACTAATTTTGGATTCGTGAACTGGAGTGTTGATCGCTTGTGATTTGGATTTGGACTGTTTAATTGCTCTTCAAAAACATCTTTGATAGTCTGATTGTGCAGTGCCGCTATTTCCGGGTACACCGTACAAGAATATGCTAACATGCACCTCATTTATGGGGAATGCAGATGCAACGCTAGTGCTGCAGCGAGGCTTTACTGTGGGAGGTACCCGAATGCAGCTCGTCATCCAGATCATCGAGTGTTCACAAATGTGCACCGCTTACTGTTCTCAGAGGGCCAACTACCAAACCAATCACACGGTGAGGGAAGATCTTTCCTTCCTTACGAAGACGTGGTGCTAGGAGCTGTCGAAGAAGACCCGAGTACTTCAGTGCGTGCAATAGAACTAAAAACAGGTGTTCCCAAAAGTACAGCCCATAGAATCTTGCAAAAAAACGTGCTCCATCCATACCACGTACAGCGTGTTCAAGCTCTTCTGCCCCGGGATTATGAGCCCCGAGTTGCTTTTTGTCGCACAATGTTAGAAAGACACAGGGAAGATCCACGGTTGGTTGATCAAGATAATCTCAGTGAGAGAGTATCTCGATCAAAACTTTCCAGGCAGATGGATAGGGCGGTCTGGTACAATACCGTGGCCAGCCCGGTCACCAGATTTGAATCCGTTAGATTTTTTTTACTGAGAAACTGTAAAAGAAAAGTGTATTTCAAGCCGATTCAAAATGTAGCTGAGCTACGGCAGAGACTATTGGAAGCAGCTGAGTTTGTTAATAACCGTGGATTCGCTCGTTTAATAACCCCATCTTTTTTAAAAAGATGTCGATCGTGTATTGCGGCTGAAGGAAAACAGTTTGAGCATTTGCTGTAAAGGTAAATCATCATCAGCAGCATTTTGACGCCCACTGTTGTGCAAACAGTTATCCTTAAGGGTTCTTGTGCGTTTTTCATAATCGCTGTTTAATTAGGAAATTTTGAAAAATTTTCATGTTTTTTTTTTCAAATAAAAATTGTGCATAAGTTAACGTGTAATCTTCTAAGTGTTATACCATTTTGGAATCGTTATTAAATGCGCCAACTTTTAAGGTTACTTGCCAAACTCTCGTAGTACATTTTTTTCCAGTACAGCCAGTTAAAGTTGAGCAAAGTTTTACTTTGGAATACTTGGTTGGGAAATAAGTGGCTATTTTTCCTGAACGAGAAAAGTTGGCAGTAAGGTTGAGACACCAGTTGAAGATGCATTATTCATCATTACATTGTAAAAATAAAATCCAAAAAAGTTAATATTTGTAGTAACAGGAGTTGGCAGACTGCCGTAGGGTGTGGAATTTCTATATCTTTTGCAAAGACCTATAATTTTCAAAACACATACATAAATATTTTTCTGATAGCTGTTATGACTTTGCCTATCACCCGGTTTCGGCTTGACGTCGACTTCTGGGACCCCTGTATAATTGATAGTAAACTAAAGTTTGAGGAACACTGAATACATTATTTCAAAAAATTGCCAAAAAAACAAATTACTTTTGTAGGGCTTGTTGGAACCACACACGCAGGAATGGAACACGTCGTCTTCGTAATTCAGGTGAAAAGAAAATTTTTTTTTTGATTTTTTTTTTAGATCCACTTAGTGGACTTGGCGGGCAGTGAAAGGGCAGACTCGACAGGGGCGACAGGTCAGAGATTGAAAGAAGGTGCCCACATAAACAAAATCGTTGGTAACATTGGGCTCCGTAATATCGGCCTTAGCGGAGCTGTCCAGCGAACAGAAAGGCGAAAAGAGCGAAAAGAAAACTTTTTATACCGTACAGAGACTCGGTGTTGACGTGGCTGCTCAAAGACAGTCTAGGTGGTAATTCAAAAACTATTATGATTGCTGCTATCAGTCCGGCGGATTGCAATTATGGAGAGACTTTGAGCACGTTGAGGTATGTATTGAAAGCTGTGGAGGTTTGATTTAATAGAACTTTAACAAGAAATAAAAGTTCTTAGGTGAAAATTATTTTCAGGTATGCTAATCGGGCTAAAAACATAATCAATCAGCCTACAGTCAACGAGGATCCAAACGTGAAATTGATCAGAGAACTCAGAGACGAGATCAGCAAACTGAGAGCGCTGATGTTCTGCGAGCAAAGGTCAGACATGTTGGCGCAGTTACATGAAAAAGAAGCTCGTGAAAGGTTCGTTTTTCACCGCTCAAATTACTAAAATGTGTTTGGAACAATTTA